>JAVRRU010000012.1:0-582993 GCA_035928005.1 Exophiala sp. CCFEE 6388
GTTGACTTGCCTGGTTCTGCTTCTGCGTGCATGGCCTTTCTGGCCATTCGTAACAATACTCTTAATCGCTTTCGGAGACGAATTTACGTTAAATTATATTAATTTTAAGTATATATAGACGATATTAGGTCTCGTCTAGTTAATAAGCTACCTAATACGCCTATTTATCTCCTAAAAGCGCTTTAACTTAGCGTTCGTACACTATTTCTTAGAATTCTATAAAATAAGCTTATCGTTAAATAGTACTTTAACGCTCTTTTCTTTCGTAAAATCGAATTACTTAATTAAACTAATATAATACTCGATTTAATAAATAAAGACTCTACTCTTTTATCTTTTAATCTAAATTCTAATAAAAGTATTTAAATTACCTAAATCTCTTAACTTATAGAAGACTATTAGTTATTATTTCGCTATCTTAATAGCTTTCTTATTATCGATAAATAGTGTAAGGTCGTTAATATATAAAATAATAACTACTTCTTTACTATTAACGAAAACTAATTAGTTCTCTTAATACTATTTAAAGTCTATTTCTATAAGTTTATTCGAGATATTCTTTTACTACTTACGAGACGACTAATAGAGCCTAAAAAATACTTTTAGTAGTCGATAATAAATATCTTTTAAACTAAAATCTATTAGATAATATATATAGACGACTTCTATTAACTCTATATTTAGAAAGATATTAACTACGTTTAATTAAGTAAATTTAAGCTCTTTTATATACTTAATCGCTAAAAGTAGTCGAATTAAGCTAGATCTCGTCGTCGAGACGTAAACTTTATTATAGTCGATATCTTTTATCTATTTATTATTATATACGACCTATCTCGCCTTAAATCGATTAGTTTTTTTAATAAGTATTTAGTATTCTATTAGAATATTCGTTTCTAGTATTATTTCGATTACTAACTAAGTATCGTTATTCTAATATACTTAATACTAGCGTCGAATCGTCTCTTTCTATTTTTTCTTATTAGAACCCGTAGTTACTTATTTATATAAAACTACCTTATAACTAGTAACTACTATAGTATTTAATATTAATTTCACTATTATCGTCGCTTAGTTTTTACGTACTTTTATAGTAGATACTCGCTATCTATCTAATCGACGTAGTTCCGCTAGTTATTAAGACTATTAAGACTATTATAGTTATCTTATCGAGTTTTCTACCTATACGACTATATTCTCGTTAATATATTTATAATTAAGATCGAGTAGCTCTTTTCGTAGGAATACTATATATTTAACTAATAATATATTCTCGATATCTTTCTCGCTATTAAACTCGTCCTTAACGTTAATTAGCGTAAAATAGCTTAAATCGTCTTCTTAAAATACGATATTCTTAGTACGTAGAATCTTTTTAGTTTTAGAATTCTATACTACGTAAATTAACTTTAAAAGGCTATATTTAATTAGTTAGTATAGTTTCTCGCGAGTAGTAAACTTTCCTTATTATCGCTTCTTAGGAACGTATATAAATACTTTTATACTAATAATTCGTAAGTATACTAAATCGGGCTTCTTTCTAAACGTCTTTTCGTAAGGTATTATAAAGTTAATCGCTCGATTAGGACTCCGATTATAAAGATACGTCGTCGTCGCCGTAAGTTACTTTTATAGATACTTCGGTAGCCCTAAGTTACTTCGTATAGTACGTACTTTACTTATAATCGTACGATTAAGACGTTTAGCGATATCGTTTAATTTAGAACTATACGATATCGTCGACTCCTAAAAGATATCTATACTCTTTATAAAGTCGAGATAATCGGCGTTTTTAAACTTCCCTCTATTATTAACTCGAATCGTCGTAATAGGAAAATTCTTAGTTTTAGTATCTTTAAGAAAGCCCTATAGCTTCTCTTTTACCTATAATTTAGTCTTTAAAAAGTATACGACTATACGACGCGTAAAATCGTTCGTAATCGTTAAAATATATTGATTTTCGTCGTATAAGGGTAGTATTAAGCTTATTAGGTTCGTATAAATTAACTTATTTCGTTTAGACGCACTTTCTAATATAGATCCCTATCTTAATAAACGTATTTAATTCGCTAAAATATAGTTATCGTAAAATTTATCGAATAAGTCTAAGAACTATATATCGATAGCCTTCTTCTTAAGCTTATTAAGATAGCCTAAAGATAAGTATTTTATTCGTCGATACTATAGCCTCGCTATATTTTTACTTTTAATCGAGAGTGCCTTTATCGAAGACTCTTTATTAGTCGAGATTAGTATCGATACTTTACTCTTAGTGTAAAGAAAATAGCGTCTTCCTTATTTAACGATACTAGCTAAATATATCTTTTTCTTATAGAGACCTATTTATTAGAGGCCCTCTATAGATTCGAGAGTAACTATTATCTTTTACTTTATTAGAGCGTAAATACTAACTAAATTAACCCCTAAATTAGGAAAATACTAAATATTATTAAATCGTACGGAAATAACGTCGTCGTCTCGTATATAGTCGATAATTATATCTTCGACGCTCTTTACCTTAATTTTACTCTTATTAGCTAGAGTAGTAGTTATCGTCGTCGATCGAAAGTTAATAAAGTATTATCGAGAGTACGTTATATAGTGTAAGGCACTAAAATCGATTAGGAAACCCTCTTCTTTAGCGCTAATACTATAAATTATTGTTATCGTCGATATAGCGTAGCTATTTATTATATTTATTACCCCTCTATTCTTCGTAATATCTATAAGTATTAAAAGCCTCGAAATTTACTTTAACGTAAAAAGTATCTTAGTTATATTCGTAGTTACCTTCTTACCTTTTAGCGTTAACTATATTTTATTAAGGTCGTCGATACGATCGGGATTCTTATAATAGTGTCTCTAACTATACTTATTAGTCTTATATATACGATAGAACTATTCTTTACTACTTTAAGAACTCTTTAAACGATTCTTAGACTTAAAGTCCTTAGTCTTCTTTTATATTTTATATATATTTATAAAGCTAGTATTTATCGTTATAGTCTCTATATATATATTTTTCGTAAAGGTCTTAGTAATAACGTCTTTAAAGATAAGCTTCTTTCGATTCTTCTTTAAAAGTTAAGATATTATTATTTCGAACTTATCTTCGAGTTCTTATAAAAAGATTATATACTAAATCGATTTTAAAGTAATATCTAAGGTCTTTAGACTTATCTTAATCGTCGAAATCTTATTAATATAGTTCTTAAGACTAGTATATAACTTTTTTGTAAAAGTATTAATTTAAGTGATATACTTTATAATAGTAGTAAGCTCTATCTTCTTATAAATAGTCTTAAGACTCTTTTAAGTCGCTTTAGTCTTAATTATAGTGGAAATTAACGTCTTTATATTAGTGTTATATATATTATAGATTATACTAAGCGCCTTATTATTAATTTTATTCTATTTTTTATATTTTACTTTAGTATTAATAAGCTAGCGACCCTTATTTACTAATATTTATTTCTTAGTCTAGTCTTCTTTAAAAGTAATTTACTCTCGATTAAGGAAGGCTATAATAGCTTTATTTATTTCTATTAAGTTATCTATAATATTTTATAAATTAGCGATAAAAGTAGTTATTAATACTTATAGATACTTCTTTTAACGAAGCTCTATTATTATCGTCGAAATCTATATCGAATAGTTCGATTTTCCTTTAAGAATAGTACGCTTTTTACGCTTTTAGCTAGTTATTATAAAGACTTACTATCTTCTAGACTAATAGTTATATAACTAGTATAGTGTATTCTTATTAGTAGATACTAAAGCTCTTACCTAAATTATCGTAACGAATTACTACTCGAGCTTTAGGCTAATACGAAGAAAACTTACTAAGATTAACTATATTATCTAACTATAGGACTTATTAAGATAGTATAGCTATAATTTACCTTTTTTAGCTAACGTTAGCGTCTTTATAAGTATATAAAGTAGATAAGAAAATTATAGGGTAGTTTAGTAGATAGGAGATCGAATCGAAGATTTATCGTATATAGAGACTCGATAAGAGGCGATCTTTTTTTGTTAAAACTATTAACTAGTTTCCACTAATCGTATTAGTTAGTTATAGTCTCGATATCGTCGTCGCTAACTAGTTACTACTAGCCGTACTAGTTAGTTACGCGATATCGATAAAGTTAAATTAATTTAGTTATTAAGAAATTTAGCGATTTAGTGCCTAAATAAAGACCTTTATTAAAGCGTCTTTGTCGCACTCAAAACCCATAATTTCTTTAGCAATAAATTCGTAAGGCGTTGACGATGATAATATCGTCGTCGCGCGAGGAGCTTATAATCTATAAGCACTCGATAGTGTGGTTATTGATTACTTGATTGGCAACTAACTAAGAGTGCTACGAGAAAGGTGTATGCCTCTCGTGCACAAATCTATGGTACGCTAAGCCTAATCGGGACGGGTAGGCAGTAACACCGCCTATCAAGAAAGTGCGGTACAACTGAGCACTGCCAACACGTAAAACCACCCTCCCCGTCAAGCTTTTCCCCGGCCTTGAGATCTTTTTTAGCAGTGGCAACAACATCAGCGGCCCATGTCCTTGTTTGTCCAGTAGGCTCCCCTCGACACACAATGCTTGCTACGGAGACTCCTAGCTCAAGCCCGATGAGGTGGTATGGTTTGAATTGGACTGCATATTTGCCTGAGGAATCAGTCTGAAGTCCGTACTGCTTGAAGCAATCCTTCTGATACTGGCTAGGTGCTGTCTCTTGTTAGCGTGTGGTTCAATAGTCAATCACGATCGATTTTACCCTCAATAACAACGTAAACACCCCAACGGAGGTCGTTGAAGACAGGCCTTCCATCAAGTTCGAGGCAAGAGACCACTTCGACGGTTCCCTTACCTTCCAGTTGACCACCATCAGACCTCGGCTTCAGCACTTCTGGAAGATGGTGCGCCCCGCATGGTGGGAATCGAAGACCATGGGTTGGTGGTTTCAACCCACAGCCATTGGCGACAGCTGCCATCTCCAGAGCTGATTTCGTTCCGTCGAGGAACGAATTGAACATCTGAGGATTGAAGTCACCCGCCGCAAGTTGTTCTTTTGTGAACCCGTAGTAATCCCAGACGGTATCCGGTGTCGAATAGTGATATTCGGGAAGGTGCTTCGTTCCTTTCCCAGCACAGACAACGTCGCTGTCCCCATGTCAGCTCACTTGTGGGGACGTCGTTTCCAATCCTACATACAATCCTGCCGTCCTTGCCCAATCTACCAACTCGGCTATCAGTGCCGGTTGATCTCCGTATGCCATTGAGTATATGATTCCTGCTTCCTGCGCTTTTCGTGTGAGTAGCGGCCCAGCTAGGACATCGGCTTCGACATTGATCATGACAATATGTTTCTTATGTTCACAGCACTGGATATGTCAACAAGACGCTTTCAGGGAGTGGGAATCGTTTTGATGTACCAGAAGCGCATGCTTAACACCTGCTGCTGGATTACCAGTCATTTCAAGAATCACATCGATTCCAGGGCTAGAGATCATTGCTGGAGCATCATCTGTAATGATAGTCTGACCACATTCGATGCCTTCTTTGATTGACTTGGATAGAGTAGCATCATATCGCCCCTCTGGATATCCTGTCCGTTTCAAAGCTGACAGAGCGCGCTCGGGTGACAAGTCTGCAATAGCTGCGACTCTCATACCAGGCGTACGATGCGACTGAGATATGCTAAACGGAATATCAGATGGAAGTATACAATAAGAAAACCGTAACTCACAACATCGACCCAAACTTTCCTGCACCAATAATACCAATCTGGATAGGTTTACCTGCATCTTCTAGGTGAGCCAACTTACTAGAAAGATTCGTCATGTTTGAGGCTGAGATAGCGAAGAGTTTCCAACAGAAATAAAGGGTGAGGAGTTCAAAATTGGACTAAACATTTATGTTTCGATTAATCTCATTGAGAGAGGATGCTTCATAGACAAACTGTTTTGGGGACTCCAGATGCGCCTAATGTCTCCAATTCCGGGGCATCGAACTCTCTAACACTTCAGGCTGTAAGTAGGGATCGTCGGAAAGGGAGCAGTGCAGTGGGGTTTTTTTGGAGGCCAGAGAGTAGCGTCATTTGTATTAAAGAGGCAGGTTCTGTAGTCATCTCTATGCCTAGTTAGTTGCCTGGTCCAAATTAGTGGGAGAACGGTTAAACTCCTATTCCGACGAGTATACGCAGATGGCGGTGGTTCAGCAATATCATCGGCTCCTGGAAAGGCCCTCTTTAAGACTCTCCTACGCAATCCCATTACATGATCCACCGTATCTTTTCCAAGTGCTCACGTGCTTTGAGCCTTACCATCCCTCGACTCAGCCTTGCCGGAGGAATTCCGTCCATGACGCGTATTCAAAAGTTCAAACGTCTTTTTGCTCTCCGTGATCGGAAAAGACGGCACGCCATCGTTCGGTTGATTAATTCAAATCCCATTTTTTGTCGTTACCAACACGGTGGTCCTTCGCATTTTACTTTGCGACACGATGCACCTGTTACCCAGAATACGCAGAACACTGTTGACCGTGAGGTGATCTGCAACTCCCCCGGCCACGGTCCCTCATGTCCTGCATCTCTCCAAAATGCCCTCAGCAGCAGCCCAGCGCCAACGCGCCGCGGAATCAGGTCTCCACGATCAAACAAATCTGCTTCGGAAGAAACAACTCTTCATCGTCTTCTCGTCCCTGGCCTCGGCGCTATTCATCTGCTATGCTGACCAGAATGGCATTGGAACCATCCTTCCCACAGTGGCGCGAGATTTCAAGGCCCCAAGTACAATATCATGGGCAGGTACATCATCTCTAATTGCCAATACCGTCACGCAAGTCATGTATGCTCGCATCTCAGACATTTATGGACGAAAGCCAGTGTTCCTTTTTTCGGTAGGCATGCTAGTATTGGCAGACATTCTCTGCGGATTTGCCCCGGACGCACCCAGCTTTTACGTCTTCCGCGCACTTGGCGGCATTGCAGGCGCTGGTATCAACTCCTTGACTATGATGATCGTCTCTGATATCGTGACGCTGGAAGAGCGAGGAAGATGGCAGGGTTTCTTGGGTGCTGGCATCGGTGGCGGCAATGCGGTCGGGCCACTGCTCTCTGCTGCTTTTGCGTTGCATCAGACATGGCGGGCTTTCTTCTGGTTCCTTGCCCCTTGCGGTGCCATTGCAGGTGTGATTGGATTTTTCTATCTTCCCTCAACGATGCCCAAGGGGAATGCGAAACACCAGTTCAAGCTCATCGACTGGGCGGGGATCATCACCGCTACCATTGCTATTGTGCTGATCCTAATCCCACTCTCGGGTGGTGGCTCATACTTCGACTGGTCTTCGCCGATGGTCATTTCAATGCTTGTCATTGGTGCTCTCTCCTCTCTAACCTTCCTTTTCGTCGAATGGAAGGTAGCAACCCTACCCATGATGCCGCTAAACATGTATACCAACGCACCCGTCGCAGCAGTCCTGGCGCAAAATTTCTTCTTCGGAATGGTTTACTACTCGAACCTTTACTATATTCCACTATATATCCAAAATGTTCGAGGTTGGGATACGATTATTTCAGCCGCTTTCCTTGTCGCGATCAACGTCCCGCAGTCGATGGTCAGTACGTTATCTGGTATTTTCATTTCTCGCTACAAGCGCTATGGAATCGTGATATGGACGGGATTTACAATTTGGACACTCGGGGCTGGACTCATCTGCAGCTTCACGCGAACAATGCATCCTGCTGCTGTTGCTGTCATACTCTCAATCTCCGGCATTGGAGCGGGCTGCATTTTCCAACCTTCCCTGATAGCCTTGCAAGCACACTGCTCAAAAGCGCAACGGGCGGCTGTCATATCTAACCGGAACTTCCTTCGCAGTTTGGGCGGTGCTGTTGGACTTTCTATTTCAGCACAAGTCTTGCAAAGCTCACTTCGCAACCATCTCCCGCCTCGACTCGCCAGCTTAGCGCATGACACTTACGCCTTTCCGAGTTTAGATGCTGCCGATGAAGACGCAGTGAGGAACGCATACATGGCTGCCATTCAAACTGTGTTTATTGTTTCAGCCCCTGTGATGGGCCTCTGTCTAGTGCTTTGTCTGTTTATCAAAGATCGTGGGTTGAAGCGACCGGAAGAGCGGGAGCAGGAAAAGACTGCAGAAGCGGCAACGGCCAATGAAAAGAAGCAGGAGATGCAAGACAAGCAACCGCCGCCCGAGCAGCAGCCGAGCAATGGAGAAACCACCATAGCTGCGCCTGCAGCGAACAAGGAAAACGACATCGGAGACACAAGACCAGATATGTCGGCACCAAATCATAACAGCCAGATTGAGAAGTGAATATGACATTTCAAACAGAACATATATCACATTCCGTCCAAGCCTCTCCGTGTTCGGCCTTCAACACATTGGTGTCTTTGGAGTCATAGCCACATTCTTCTCTGGCTAGACGCAGCCGCGTGATATTGTGACTATCGTTCTCTTATCAGCACGTCGTCCGCAGCCTTAGGCATTTTCATCCTTGAACCCAGCAAGTCCAAACAATTGCTTCGCATTGTCTCTGCCAATCTTTCTTTTCGTCGCAAGGTCTAAATCGGCGTCATCGAACCAGACACATGCATCGTCAAAATGTTCAAATGGATAATCAATTGAGAACAGAATCCTTTCCACCCCAATTTCTTCAACGCAATACTTGAGTGTAGGGGTCGAGAAATGCCCACTGGTTGTAATCCAGATGTTTTCCGCAAAATATTCGCGGATGGTCTTCTTACAACTCAGCCCAAGCGGCTTCTTAACATCCTCAAACCAGTGGTTGATCCGCCAAAGGTCGAATGGAATATGCTCGCCCAGGTGGCCGATGATGACTTTGAGCTTCGGATGCCGGTCAAAGACCCCGTTGGTAACCATGCCTAAGAGATGCAGACTGACGCCCTGGGCAAAGCTGAGTGGAGGTCCGACCAGCCACTTCCTGTCGGCCCACAACTTCTCGTATTGCGTACCTGTTGGATTCCTGGGATGCAGGTAAAACGGTACGTCCAGCGCCACCACAGTCGACCAGAAAACATCCCAGTCAGGTGAGTCGTAGAATATCATAGCATCGCCATCCGATCCAGCGCGCTGAGTGTCATTGACTAGTGCGCCCTTGAAGCCGTACTTTGTCACGCAGCGTCGGAGTTCCTGAGCCGCTTCTTCGGGACTGTGCATCGATAGCGTGCTAATGGGTCGGTTAGCGATAAAGTCCAAAGCCCAGAAGGTGTTATCCGAGGCTATCCCTACGCAAATGCTCCGAACCGATCGCCTTTGTCTTTGATGGCGCCGGCAATATAGTCATTGATTTCAACTGCCAGAGCCTGTGCCTCTTCCGGCTTGTGGATGTCTTGAACTCCGGGTGCTGTGTAAGAAAGAATCTTATACCCTACTCCGTACTTGTCCATGTAATTAAGTCGGAGTTTATCAATATCGTTCATCTCCTCGGCATGTTGGTCTGGATTGACGGCAAAAAGGCCAGCCCACCATCTGGTTTTCTCTGCCAGCCGGGGCAGGGCGAAAGCCTCTTCGAGAGCGACCTTACCAAGCATGTCGATGAAAAAAATGAACAAAGCGTAGCATAGGGTAGGAATGAGGCGACGGGTACGGACTTCGAATGTCACCTCACGAGACATTACCGCCTTTTAAATGGTTGGCGCATGTCATGATACACCCCACGAACATGCACTCCAATCCTGGGGTCGGAACGTTCACATGGAGGAGAGCAAAAGCCTCCAGTGCGACTTTGGCGGATATTGCCTTTGCGGCTATGTTCTTGACCGGATATACCTGTGTAAAGACAGACTAATGACACTAGTGAGACGTGCGCTTTGGCTGAGGCCCTCCGTTCTCCTGGGACATTCAGCTTGTTGAAAGAAACCAGGTCATATGATGATGTGAAGTCATCGAAAGGGTGTTGCGTCGAAGCGGGCAAAAATCCAGACCGTGCACTACCCGCTCGTGGCGGCTAAGTCACCACCATATCGGCCACCGCATCGGTATCCAACATTCAATGTGTAGCGGATGTCACGCTCAACCGCTTTTCCGCCTATCATGGCAAGCCATTACGGCTGCATTTGTCAATCGTCAACTCCGGTGTCCATCGAACTCCATTTTGGCCAGCAGGGTCGAAAGGGATAGCTGATGAAATTGCCGCAGGCCTGATATCAATCTTGCCGCCCGATAAAGCCTTAAAGGCTGTGCGCTCTCCCAATGCCGTTGCCCAATGTTGTTAACGAACCAATCCATTGTTTGCAAGACCAGACCATCACCAACATATCTTGACCGATACGGAACCATTTCCCCTTACACACAAAATGGGTTCATTACAGCAAGAATGGCACAAGCTGAGTGTGGCCGTGATAGGAGGTGGCATTGGTGGCATGTCTGCTGCCATCGCCTTACGTCGAGCAGGGCATGACGTGACCATCTACGAGCGAGCCAACTTCTCTGGCGAGGTGGGCGCTTCAGTCTCTTGCGCCGCCAACGGCACCCGATGGCTGCACGAATGGAATGTGGATGTCGCCAAGGGGGATCCTGTGACTTTGGAGAAGCTCATCAATCGTGACTGGAGAACAGGGGAGCCAGTGAGTGTCTGTAAGTGGCCCCAAGTCCGGCGAGTTATGGAACTTTCCATGATGTCCCAAATCGAGTATATCCTCTGACGACACCAAGACGACCTCGATGACTATGAGAAGCGGTGGGGCTACGTCTACAACATGTTCCATAGGCAACATATGCATCGGATGCTCACAGACACGGCCTTGCAGCAGGAGGGTGAAGGCCCTCCAGCGAAACTTCTGGTGAATCATCAGGTAAGAGCTATTGGAGGTGTCTAAATGCCCAAGTCCTGCCGGCCTTTCTGACTTTGTGAGCATAGTGTCACCACATCGATCTACAAAACGGCGTTATTACCTTTAGGAATGGTACGTCCGCACAGCATGACCTGATCGTTGGCGCAGATGGTATTGGGTCGGTTGTTCGAGGTGTGATCGGTATTCAGCCAGAGAAGACTCCTTCCGAGCAAAGCTGCCTCCACGCCAATGTCGATACTGAAGAAGCCGTCAAGGCCGGGCTTGTCGATTACTCCAAGGACGGCGCGCTCGAGTATTGGGGTGGGCAAGAAGGAAAATGGGATAAGATTGTGCTTTCTCCCTGTAATGGCGGAAAGCTACTCTCGTATTACTGCTTTTTCCCTCGGACAATGGGTGACTATACCAATCATACTTGGGGGAGCGAGGATCGTCCCGTGGAGGAACTCCTTCAACCGTTTCCCAAGTTGGATTCCCAGGTGCTGGCCCACCTCAAGATCGGCAAAGATATCCAGCCCTGGCGTCTTTGGGTGCAGTAGGTCAAGCTGTGAACCCCGGCGACTCTGAGCTGACATGACGCAGTCAACCTTATCCCTATATACACCGCGGCATGGTGTGCCTTCTGGGCGATGCAGGCCATCCAGTGCGTCCTGTTCTGGCGATGTTGGATGAAAGCTGACATGGTGTAGATGATGCCACATCAAAGTCAAGGTGCATGCATGGCTATCGAGGATGCAGCCGCATTGGGCATTCTTTTCAGCAAGAAATACTTTAGAAATGTTTCGGAGGCACTTGCTGTTTACGAGCAAGTTCGATTGCCAAGAGCAACAAGAGTCCAAGCAGCGGCTGCGAAGGCTGCCTACAATATCAATGAACGAATTGGTAAGTGTCGTTATGTACTTGCAGAGTATGCGGCGAGACTGACAGAGAACAGGATTTTCGGTTAACAAGGACATTGCAACATATCGTGTGGAGGATCCACAAAAGGTGTTGACCATCGAGGAAATGAACGCGTATGTCATTGTCTCCAGCAGGACACTTGCTTATTCCTGTGTTGCTGACATTGATGCACAGTTATGATATGTACAGAGACATCGATGAGGCACTTGCAGAACAGAGAGGCGAACCTTTCACGGCTGCATATATTCACGGACTGCCGATAGGACTGAAGCTGCCTAATGGTGTGGTCATTGGAGGTTGAACATGATTGGCCGTGCATACGGTTTGCAGATTTTGCACACGGCACTTTTGATAATGATCGTGAGATTTGGGGTGCCATTGCGGCCCGACGACGTTTGGAAGCAGGTGGGAGGTCCTACCATTCGCATGCAGCACGATGTCGGACTTCCACGAAGTGGTGGCACACCAAAACACAGCGCGACCAGAACATAGATGACATGTCTGGTCAACACGACATTCACTTCACCCAGCTGCCATGCGCGCAAGAATTCGGCTGGTGGTACCCATGGTGTATGGGACTTTTCGCGAGACCGGGGCAGACCGGAGTACCGAAATGGAAACAATTCCTCAAACTCAGTGTTTGATTCAGATTCTGAAACTGACTGCTTCTGGATTATTCGAACAGGTGAATCGTCGCCCAAACAATGGTTGTCAGCTTAATTCCTGGAAAATACTTTGACAGCTCCGTCACCGCCACAACTGATGACCCACCGGCCATCAGGACTCCAAACAACGCTGCAGACTCCCTCGCCCCGCATGATTCTGTGACTTGATATCTCCTGTGTACAACTCCTCTTCTCGAGGGACCAAAATCGTAAACTGGCATCATGACCACCTGATACCAACTCCTTGCCATCTGGGCTCAAGGACAGCGACGAGATCGCAGAAGGATGCGCAAGCATGGTGTATGTGCATTGCCCTAGTAAAAGTCAGCTTGATCAAGGTCAGAACTTGTGAAAACATACCACTATTCGCATCGAAAAAGCGGATGTACCGATCTTCGTAGCCGGCAATGACAACACCTTCGACGCCACCATCTGAGCCCGTGGCGCCATGAACAACATCATCTTCGCCCATCGAGCCGCGACGACCTGGAGCAACCGAATCGCGAGTATCAAATCCTGTGCTGCTAGCAACAACTGCATTGATACCGGTGTCTGTGCTTCCGTCATACGTCTCTTGGCTGGCCATGCCGACGATCTCTTCGCCTGTCCGTGTGTCAAATATCAGGGCGCTTGCATCATTATAACTGACGACGAAACTCTCCCCGTGAGGCCCTAATGGTGAGATGGACGTCGGCGCAGAATGCTGTGCTCGTTCGATGCGATGCACCAAGCTGTAGTTGAAAGGTGTAGTAGTAGCAATACTCGGCTGAGGCGAGCTGGGAAAGTTGGAGCCTGCTGATATCGAGTTTGCCCTTCGACTTCCCCTGGCTGATCGACTCCCAGCAGGTGGTGAACTCAACTGCGGTGGCGTGCTCACGGCCCAGACCAAGATGGTACCATCAGAGCCGCCACCAACAAGGAGAACACGGTCTGGGCCACCAAATTGAGAACAGCGGTCACCAAGGATACTTCCTGTCGTTCCAGGGAGACAACACAATGCCCACACAGCATCCTTGTGGCCTTCGAGTGTGGCTTTCGCGTCAACTCGACCCCGCTCCCACACTTTGACCGTACCGTCTTCACCGCCGGAAAAGATCCAACCATCACCAGCTGCTCGGCCACCACTGGAGAAGTTGGGAGATGCTGAACATGCCGCCAGAGAGCAGACTGCACCGACGTGGCCCCGATGGGTGAAGTGAGCTATGCGATCAAGATCATCACCTAGAGCCACGTTATGTGGGTAGGAAGCGGGAATGTGCCATCTCTTCACGCCTCCGTCGTCACTTGCCGTACAAAATTCGGGTTCGGAAGGACTTCCGCCTCCAGTGAATATGACGGCGCGGACCACGTCCAAATGCCCTCGCATAGCGAACCGCACTTTGAATTGTGAGGCGTCTGTTTTTGTTGCTGCCAACTCCCGGGCATCGTTGCTGCCCTCGCTTCGTCTCCTTGCTCCAGAACTTTTCCTGCGATAGGAACCTGGCGCACGTGATGGAGATTTCGAGGGGGTCAGGTTCGCGCTGGGGAAAACCTCGATATCGAGCCTGTGCTGTGCTGTTGGCTCGGTTTTTTCCTGCTGTGAGGGCCCGTCGTCGAAGTCCCAGGCGTCCGAAACTTCCTGCTTATGATCTTCCACAGACCTCAGCTCGGTCTGGTCGTTCAACGGGATTTCACGTCCATAAGCATCAAAACTGTGGGAGATGGATTCGACCTGGTCTTCAGGGATATGCATTGCTTCGTTGTAAAAGTTCTTCCTCGAATCCACAGCAGGCACCGTTTGGATCATCTGTTCGGGTATTCGGCCATCTGTGTCATTCCTTCGAATGTCTTCGACATTTATTTGCGTGTTGCTCCGCGAGAGCGCGGTGGATTCGGCAAAGGTTTGCTGTTGGGGTGCAGCATTTTCCCTGACCATGGCGATATTGCGGTGCTGCTGCTGCTTCACCTGTTGCAGCTGCAGGTACGCTTCTTGAAGCTCTTGCTGCGACGGCTGCCGTCCCGGGAAGACATTGCTTGCATTGGCCGACAATGGGGGATCGTTCAATTCAGGAGGTACATGATTCGTCGGCAAGACATGATATGTGATTTCGGAGGAACATTTGGACAGATAGCCCTTGGACTTGTCACGTTCCTTCTCTTGCCGTACGCCCTGAACCAACTGACTTTCCGGATCGATCTCCTGGTCAAAATGGCCCACGCTATTGAGAGACGGATCTGTACCCATGCATTAGTATTGAAAGAACACAGGAGCGCAAAGACTTCTCATACCTTTTCCGATTGCCTTGAGCTCGTCACGCGCAATCTCTTTGGCACCTTTTTGTGATTCAACTTCTTCACCCTTGTCCGCACTACGTGCTCGGTCACGCTCTCTTTTCAGAGCAACTTCGAGTAGTTTCACATGTCTTTCAAGCGATGTTCGTATGCCTTTGCTTGTTCTCGTTTCGCCTTCAAGAATCGCGACTCGGTTCTTCATCTCTTCGCGCTCAATTTCCCAAGCGTTTCGGTCTCGTTCGTGTCTGTGCCATTCTGTCTGTAAGAATCGCATAACACCTGTTGCACAGGTTAGTGCACAGTCTGCTGAGTTTCCAAGATGCAATTACCCTGTAGGGTGTATGCCTGGACGCCATTTGGTTCTCCCGTGGACATCCCTCCTACGCTGCTCCCACCGGCCCCGGACTGCCACGCCATATTGCGCTACCGGGCGCTTCTTCAGGTATGAACGTCTCATCTAGCCATGATGGTAGAATATGGACAGATGTAAGGGTAGGCGAGCTGGCTTCGACCAAGGCGTTTTTGCGTGGACAGGGATTGTGAGGGCAGGATATCAAGTGACAAAGCAGAAAACGTGGTTGATCAGCGAATACAAAGGTGTTCGTGCAAGTTCTGGCGCATTGAGAAAAGATGTCGCTTTGCCAGTGTCGGCATGAGAGGTGGCAGTGTCGCTCTTGTTTGGCCGCAGGCAAGGAAATTTAGCGCCAGACACGGCTCCGTTACGGCCACTTCCAGATTTGCGTACCTACGTACTGTGCAGTAGGTATGGTTCTAGGCACCTCAATCACCAACCATGCACATACTCGTATTCGGCTGATTGCGAGGGATTACAAGACTATTTGCGAGGATACCATGTATCTTACGACATAGATGAAATGGTTTGGATGCGCATTAAATCCAGTGTGTCAGGAAACATCACATCAATAATATTGGGTATCAAGAATCAATGCTCGAAAACAGCTTCATAACTCCAGTTCTTCAACCTCCAAACCACAGATTATACACTTCTTGACCGGCATCCCAGTATCTGGATTATCCACTGGCCGACCGAACTCGTGAGAGTGCTTTCCGTCACCAAGATCGTCGCCGAAATTGCCGCCTCCACCACCTTTGCGACTGCGCTGATGCGCTTCAACCCTAGTCCTCTTCTTCAAATCAGCCAGTCTCGACTTGAACTTATTCTCCTTGCGTCTCTTTTTCTCCGTCTCCCTCTTCTCAAACTCGGCATCGAGCGCTTCCGCAGAGCCCCATCTCTTCTCCGAGAAGGCATATTCTTCCACCTGACAACGGAGGTAGAGAAACATGTTATGCCAGGTCGACTTGTGTGGGTTAGGTCTCTCGAGATGAGGAAGTAAGTTTTCGTCCTTAAGTTCGGGTTCAGTCAGAAGATAGTCCTCTCTCGCCTCCGTCTTTGTGAGCAAGCTGTATTTCTCCGGAAACTTCTCCTTGCAAGCATTACAAACCGCAAGGTCGAAGACATCGAGCCATTTCCAATCCACTTCTAGAGTTCCGCACTCGCGACACGAGCTGGTTTTCTGATCATTAGCAGCGCTGATTCCAGGTTCGAACGGTCCTGCTTTTTGATTTCGCAGTGACCTTAGGAGTTGCTGTCTTTCCCATTCTTTCTGAGTGACATTGGACGGTTTGTTCTCCCCTTCGTTCGAGTGCATGGCCTTATTGTGAGGGTCATCATCTGCGGTCAAGAACCCACCCTTCGTATCTGTCATTGTACTGAAGTCATACTCGATGTACTTGGCGAGATTCCGCGCAGGCTGGATCGCCTCAAGCGGCCGGGCAGCATCTGCCTGCATACTTGCATTTCGCTGGGTAGCAGGAGCACCAGCAAAGACATCGAATGTTCGTTTCTGTCCCGTGGCTAAGGTATCTGACCTTCCCAGGTTTGATTTTGTGGCAGCTTCGGCCTCTCTTTGTTCACGGAGGGCCTTTGCCTTGAGCCGATTGATCTCGATCCTCCTCACCTGCTCCGGAGTCAAGGGTGAAGCCGCCTGAGGTTCGCCACTCTGCCGCGGCGGCGTCGACGGTCGCATCGACATGTTACACGATTTCACAGTTGTAAGTGTTGATAAGGCCTGGAATAAAGCACCCAACTCGCCACGCGACAGACTTCTGAACGGCAATTTTCGATGAATCGAAGGGTTGGAGAGATGAAGGGCAACTGCGGAGAAAAGAGATCTAGCGTATGCCTGCGCCGGCAAGATGACGTTCGGAGAATGATTCGCTCAGAACGAATTGTGCCTGACTCTGCTTGTATCTAGCGCCACTCGGTGAATGATCTCTCCGCTGGCAGCAACAGCGGTCAAAAGTTTCACAGGTCTCTCAATTAACGCAGCTTGCATCGCAAATTCCCTTCATGCCCCAACAACAATAGGACGAGCCCGTCGAGCGCTGTGTACGTCTTTTTACAACCATGGCGACAAAGACCTCACGTGCAGACTTTGAACAAGTCTTTCCTAGCCTGGTCAAGGATGTGCTAGGTGAAGCCAAAAAGTTCAACCTGCCTGAGAATGCAGTACAATGGTTTGAAAAGGTCGGTGTCTTGATGTCGTATATGAAATGTCGCTGATTTCATCGGCAGTCGCTCAATGCGAATACACCTGGTGGCAAGCTGAATAGAGGCATGTCAGTACCAGACACCGCATCCCAACTCCTCGATCGACCGCTTTCCTCCGAAGAATTCAAAGACCTTGCCACGCTTGGGTGGTTGACGGAGCTGCTGCAGGCCTTCTTCTTGGTCAGTGATGATATTATGGATGCAAGCATTACACGTCGAGGAGAACCATGTTGGTATCGACAGCCTGGGGTGGGGATGATCGCAATCAACGACGCTTTCATGTTGGAGTCCGCAATATACCTGATTCTCAAGACACAATTCCGATCGCATCCTGCGTATCTCGATCTGATGGAGCTATTTCATGAAATTACCTGGCAAACTGAGCTTGGCCAACTTTGCGACTTGATTACAGCCCCCGAAGACCACGTCGACCTGAACAACTTCAGCATGCAAAAATACACCTTCATCGTGATATACAAAACAGCATACTACTCCTTCTATTTGCCTGTCGCCCTTGCATTACACTACCTTCGGTTGGCGACTCCGCAAAACCTGAAGCAGGCACATGACATTCTCATCCCTCTTGGGGAGTACTTCCAGATACAGGACGACTATCTCGACGCATTTGGAGATCCTGCTGTGATTGGGAAGATTGGAACAGACATTAAAGATAACAAGTGTGGGTGGTTGATCAACCAAGCGCTGTTGATGTGCACACCCGCGCAAAGGAAAGTGTTGGAGGAAAACTACGGACAGAAGGATGACGCAAAGGAGGCCAAGGTGAAGGAACTGTACAACGAACTGCAACTGGAAAAGAGATACCAGGACTATGAAGAGAAGCGTGTTGGCGAGATTCGAGAAATGATCGCAGCACTTGACGAAAGCGAGGGTCTGAAGAAAGGTGTGTTCGAGGTATTTTTGGCCAAAATCTACAAGCGAAGCAAGTAGGACATGAGAAGCTTGATCCATGTCCTCTGTTCGCAGGAAGCAACACAATTTAGGGGTCTTTGCAGAATCTTGTGAGTGCATCGAAGCTCAGCAACGATAGACATCAAGCCGGCTTTCAAACAATAGAGCACAGTCTCACCCGGTGTAGGTCTTCAGGTTCAAATGCATCTTGTCCCGTTCTCTGCTCGGGCTCCTGCGCGCTCAACAGTATTGCGTCCAGCCTTCCCATGACGAGTGTAATCACCTCCACTGCTATAATTACTGGTTTTTGACCAAGGCACCAATTTCCTTAGAATGCCGGAAATTGAACTTGTGTGCTTGACGTCCTCCGTGCCAGACAATGCCACTTTCCTTAGGAACATGCTCGTCGTGTTTCTGCATATGGACATGCTGCGGAGAAGCACGCACCTGTATGCATTGGCCATGCGCACCAAAAAAAAGGATGGATGCGGGACCCCGGTATCGCATGCAAGTTGTCTGGGGGTGCTTGCTGCTGATCCATCAATCACAAGCTGGCGGCACCTCGCCGCCTCCCAGACGTGCAGCATTCCATCCAATGGAAAGAAAGGCCCGCCAGGGTGCCGCTTAAATGTGACCGAGAGAGTGGCCATCCCAGAACCTGGAGTCCAATACCTTACTCGATGTGGGAGCCCCAAGGGAAAAAATGACGTTGAAGAAATCGTTGGAGGTTCAGGTGGGCACATGCTGTCATGCGTGGCATTACAGGCCATTGCAGGCGAAGCTTCTCCAGAGTAGAGCTTTGGAGGCAGACCACCATTGCATCATTGGTGGTCCCCATCCGATGGTCGCAAATTTACCTTTTTATTAGCCTAAGACCGAAGGCAGGCGAGTACAGTAACAGTTACAATCATTTTCTGCGAACAAAAGGCCGCGGTTTATTCAACGGTGAAATAGTTTTGACAGATCTTTGGTATTCCTCACATATTTTGCAGCGTCCTTTGGATTCCGCAAACACCGCAGTAAATATTGGCGTGTACCTCGTTGCAAGAACTCGAGGAACAACCTTGCCCTTGTCCTTCTAGTGGATCCTCATTGTCTTTCCACTTCGACTCCTCTTTCCACCAAACGAACCCACCCCATAGATCGCTTTCTGCATTTCGGCCCAGCCTGCCTCGCATTTCTCCCTCGAGCTACGGTCTCACTGTTTCTCTCTCTCATAATTACTGTGTCGACTTTCCTTCACTCTCAGACACTCCTTCCACGGCAAGACTCCAAGCTCGAAGTTCATTCCGTTGTGCTGGGACATCACATCATTAAGCTTTCCACACGACCTGCGCAGTGACATTTTGCGGGGGAGCAGCTCCAAGCATCGCAACCCTTCATCTTTCACACGAAGCTCGCTACCGTTTGTCCGAAGACAGCTTCAGACCGCCGAGATGAACGGTGACACGGGCAAACGAGATATCAAGAACCACCTGCTGTTCGAGATCGCAACCGAAGTTGCGAATCGAGGTAAAGGTCCTATCCAGCAACCTCACTGCCATGTGCTAATTTTCGCCAGTGGGTGGTATCTACTCCGTGCTTAAATCAAAAGCACCTGTGACTACGGCAGAATATGGCGAAAGATATACGCTTATTGGGCCTTTGAACAAGAATTCGGTATGAGCTTCCTCTCCATTTCGCAACTCGCGAACTGACAGACTTAGGCCGCTGTCGAAGTCGAAGAACTCGATCCTCCTGCCGGCCCTCTACGCGAAACCATCTCATCTATGCAAGAGCGAGGGATTGAGGTCATGTATGGACGATGGCTGATTGAAGGCGCTCCAAGAGTTCTCCTCATCAACACCGGAACGGGTTACCGCTGGCTTGACGAATGGAAGGCAGATCTCTGGTCAGCAGCGGGAATTCCTTCGCCCGTAGGCGACCATGAGACAAACGAAGCCATTGTGTTTGGCTACCTCGTCGCCTGGTTCCTTGGTGAAGTGTGTACCGCTAGAGGATTGGACGCTACACGTATGCTAACATTCGCAGTTCCTCTCCCGCGAGACGAACCGTGCCATCATTGCCCACTTCCACGAGTGGCTTGCTGGAGTTGCTCTTCCTCTGACCAAGAAGCGTCAGATGGATTTGACCACCATCTTCACGACTCACGCTACCCTACTTGGTCGTTACTTGTGTGCCGGTTCCGTGGATTTCTATAACAACCTGCAGTGGTTTGATGTCGACGCAGAAGCTGGGAAGCGAGGGATTTACCACAGATACTGTGTCGAACGAGCCGCTGCCCATTCTTGCGATGTTTTCACCACTGTTTCACACATTACAGCCTTCGAAAGTGAGCATCTTTTGAAGCGCAAGCCGGACGGTGTATTGCCCAACGGGCTGAACGTCAAGAAATTCTCGGCCGTTCACGAATTTCAGAACCTCCACTCTGTACAGAAAGAGAAGATACACGAGTTTGTGCGAGGTCACTTCTATGGGCACTTGGACTTCGATTTGGACAACACCTTGTACTTCTTCACAGCTGGAAGATATGAATACCGAAACAAGGGTGTGGACATGTTCATTGAGTCCTTGGCACGGTTGAATCACAGACTCAAGGTCACAGGCAGCAAGACGACCGTTGTTGCATTCATGATCATGCCAGCGCAAACGACCTCGCTGTCCGTTGACGCTCTAAAAGGTCAAGCTGTCACAAAAGCCCTGGCCGACACTGTCTCCAACATCGAACGCGGAATCGGCCGGAGACTGTTCGAGAGATCCGTGCACTGGAAGGAAGGAGATAACATGCCGGATGACAAGGAGCTCATTACCCCGGCCGATCGGGTCATGCTTCGACGTCGACTCTTTGCCATGAAAAGACACCATTTGCCGCCCATCGTGACACACAACATGGTCAACGATTCAGAGGACCCTGTTTTGAACCAGTTGCGCCGCGTTCAGTTGTTTAACCATTCCTCTGATCGTGTCAAGGTCGTCTTCCACCCCGAATTCCTGAACTCATCCAACCCTGTCCTGTCGTTGGACTATGACGATTTCGTCAGAGGTACTCATCTCGGGATCTTTGCTTCATACTATGAACCCTGGGGGTACACACCAGCAGAATGCACTGTTATGGGTGTCCCCTCCATCACCACCAATCTCTCAGGTTTCGGTTGCTATATGGAAGAGCTGATTGAGAACTCATCCGATTACGGCATTTACATTGTGGATCGGAGAAACAAGGGTGTGGATGATTCGGTCAACCAGTTGACCGATTACATGTACGACTTCGCCAACAAGAGTCGAAGACAGCGCATCAATCAGCGTAACCGTACAGAGCGTCTCAGTGACCTTCTTGATTGGAAGCGCATGGGTATGGAATATGTCAAAGCCAGACAACTCGCTCTTCGACGCGCCTATCCAGACTCCTTTGATGATGCTGAGGAGTTTGACGACATCATTGGTGGCACTGAGCAAAAGATTTCCCGACCTTTATCAGTCCCTGGATCACCCAGAGATCGCTCGGGTATGATGACTCCTGGAGATTTTGCATCATTGCAGGAAGGCAAGGAGGGTCTCAGCACAGAGGACTACATTGCCTGGCGGTTACCGTAAGTGAATCCCTAGGCTGTTTGGGGCCAAAACTAACTATGTGTCCAGTGAGGAAGACGAACCGGAAGACTACCCTTTCCCCCTGACGCTCAAATCCAAGAAAGGCTCTGAGGCCAACTCTCCCGCACCACTTGTCGATGACGTGAATGGTTCGTGAAAAGGGCTTACTGGGTGGCCATAATGCAGCGAGATTGGATATCTCGCATCGTGCAAGGGAAAGGGTTACCAGATGAACTGCGTCAAGAGACTGGAAGAAGACGTTATTAGCATCATCAAAAGGCGCAGCACAATCCCAGGCGGCGAAGTAATTATCTGAAGTGGGAGACATTTTCGATGGAGAACGTGTCCTACAACTTGTTCAATAACAGGATCTTGATGTATCAACTATCTGCATTTTGTTGTTCAAGCTTCCCTCACACCAAGCGTCCCGAGGGCTCTAACCTGGAGGCTGATCACAAATCTACTCATACAATTAATTTATGCTCATCCTCGATCACATGCATCATCGAGCTGCGGAAGCAAGCCGCGCGCCCGTGTTTTTGGCGATCAGATAATTTCGTGGAGCATTTAAAAAGAAAAGAATATGCCACTAAGCTGTTTTAGTCAACGCAGGCTTATAATTTTCTGAGTGCAAGCATTCAACGCTCTGAAAATTACACTCACTCAGAACATCACCACATCGACCATTCTTTGCTCGCTACGATGGGTCCTGGACGTCGCATGAAGAAACAGGGCCCGCCTGCCACCTTGGCAGAGCTGGGTATCAATTTGAAACGGAAATTGAACCCCGAAACAACCAGAGAACCTGCGAAGAAAAAGAGAAGACAATCAGACCAAGAAGACGACGATAATGCGAAGAAGTTGGTCAACCTCGATCGGGCCATGCGGCTCGAGCATCCGTCCGCGGTCAAGCAAACGGATCGCCGAGATCGTAAGAAGGCATCCAAGCTCATGAACAATGATGCTCAAATAACAATTCCTCCGTCATTTGCCTCGATACCCGATCCTGCCGATGAGATCGACGAAGAAGACAACGAGCCTACTGGGATCCCTTTGGAAGATGTGTCACTGTCTGCAAGCGAAGATGACGAGTTGGCCCAAGCAGAACTGGAGCAAGAAGGATCTGGTGACTCGGTTTTTGACTCCGATCCAGACGAGCAACCTAGGCGCATGTTTTCCGAGGACGAAGACGAGTCCGATGCTGAAGCGAAACTGACCGCTGCTAATATCGAGGGCCTTTCTCGAAAGTTGGACCAAGAGCAAGCAGAGGTCGACGCAGAAGCAGAGCAGGAATTGGAAGATGCAGCTTTGCAGACCAATATCGCCAAAGATGAGGGTGTCTTGGATGCTGTTGCTGCGCAGGGGTTGGCACCAGATCTGGCCGTTGTGCGCGGCCGGATCGCCGAGACCATTCGCGTTCTAGGCAACTTCTCCAAGTTGGCAGACAAGACGAAGTCTCGGACAGACTACACCAATCAATTGCTCTCAGACATCTGCACTTATTACGGGTACACGCCGTATCTGGCAGAAAAACTGTTCTCACTCTTCACTCCTGCAGAAGCCTTTGCATTTTTCGAAGCAAATGAGACACCACGCCCGGTGGTTTTACGAACAAATACTCTCCGCACCAATCGTCGCACTCTCGCTCAGGCCTTGATCAACCGAGGTGTCGTCCTTGAGCCCGTGGGCAAATGGTCCAAAGTTGGATTACAAGTCTTCGAGTCTCCGGTGCCGTTGGGCGCTACTCCAGAATATCTTGCAGGCCACTATATACTCCAAGCCGCTTCGTCATTTTTACCTGTCATGGCGCTCGCACCTCAACCGAAGGAACGTGTGCTCGACATGGCCGCTGCCCCCGGTGGCAAGACAACTTACATCTCAGCCCTGATGCGCAACACTGGGGCTGTGTTCGCCAATGACGCAAACCGTCAGCGTGCCAAGGGTTTAATAGGTAACGTCCACCGTCTAGGATGCAAGAATGTCATTGTCTGCCACTACGACGCCCAAAAGGCCTTTCCCAAGGTGCTTGGTGGCTTTGATCGCGTTTTGCTCGACGCGCCTTGCTCAGGCACGGGTGTCATAGGCAAGGATCCAAGTGTCAAGACATCAAAGAATGAACGCGACTTCTTGGCTTTACCGCATATGCAAAAGCAGCTCCTTTTGGCAGCTATTGATTCTGTGGACCACAAAAGCAAGACTGGTGGATACATTGTGTATTCGACCTGTTCCGTCACGGTTGAGGAAAACGAAGGGGTGGTCCAGTATGTACTGAACAAACGTCCTAATGTGAAACTTGTCGATACCGGGTTGGGAAGCTTTGGGTCCGAAGGGTTCAAAAGCTACATGAACAAGAAATTTGACGACAAAATGCCTTTAACCAGACGATATTTCCCACATCGTGAGAACGTGGATGGCTTCTTTGTCTGCAAGTTGAGAAAGATTGGGCCTACACCGAAGAGTGGTGGGCAGGTCAATGGCTCAACTGAATTCAGTTCAAAGTCTTCAACCATCAATGGCGAGAAAGATCCAATCAATGGCAGTGGTGGTGATGAGAACGCTCCAGAGGATGACTTCGGCGGCTTCGACGATGAAGAGGATAAGAAGATCATTGAAAAGGCCGAGAAGAAGTGGCTCAAGGCCAGAGGTCTAGATCCAAAGGCTGCGGACAGAAAGTCCGGCAACAAGCCAACAGAAAACGGAGGAGACCGCCCTGCCACCAAGCAGAAAGATGGAAAGTCCAAGACTAGAAAGCAATGATGACTAAAGACTGTGAATCACGAAACAGACAAGTACAGAGTTTGGACTCTGACAAGCTGAATTCGAGTCATTGTCGGTCGTCATGGGCGTCGTTGAACTCAGAGATAGCATTATCCTCAGCCTGCTGAGAATGCAACACATAAGACTCCGACGGACAGAGAAGCGGATGTCCAGTCAAGTTCTGGCCGACAGCCCTACGGCGGCTCAGTGTATGACTGTCAATTTCCATATAATCCCGCCTGCAACGGCCGCTGCCAAAATCATAACGAAGCAGAGTGTTGCCAACATCGAAAGAGATCTACGATTCCTGCCCAGCCATGACAGAGTAGGGGCGTCAATATACCTTTCCACAGACTCCATGTCTGATGTGCATCGCCCGCCCTTCCGCTCCTTGATCGGGGATGTCCACGTTGAGCCCATGCACGGTGATTCGGATTGAGCTGTCCTGCAGGTGACCATGCTTCGCTCGTCACTGGAGATAGTGTAGTTACACGCAAGCGTATGCTTTGCTGGTGAATGTGAAGACGAATGGGGTGATCTGTGTGGAGATGGTGGCTTCACAGACGAACTCTGCATCTCCGTATGCTGCGACCAGGAAGCAAGCACTTCTTTCACGAACGAGTCCTCGTTGGCTCTGGCCGGTTGAGTCGGAGGAGGCAGTTGGTAGATACATGCTGGAATCGCCAGCGGTGACAGAATGATGGTAGGGCGCATGTTTGGTAAGGAAACCTTCGGTCGTGGGGGACGTGGAGGTGGTGTACATGGCGATGGCACCCTTGGCGACAGCGGCTTAACCGACGACTTGGATGAAGTTGGTGCTTCAAGCGGCGTTTCAGCGCTAGCAACAATTTTCCAAACCATCGAAGAGAGCTTGGACATGGCTGCTGTACGGGACACACTCTTTTAGGTCGGCAGTCGGGTGAATGTCACGATGTCGTCTACTAGGAGTCGGCCATATTACATGTGCTTCAGGGCTTCATCCGCGGACAAGACCGGAAATTGAAGAATGGGAAATGGACTGAATCTAGACTCCATAACGATGGGATACTGGCTGAGCAGCACGGTGTGCGACGACGGCTTGACTTCAAAAGATCCAGGCGCATTGGGAGAACAAGACAACCAGGCCATTAGTGGGAGGTGACAGTATGGTCATTTCCAGGTTCCACGAGCCAAGGGTTCAATGCATATGCAGTGTTATAGTGACTGGCAGGTCATGGGCTGGCGGATGTTGCAGACGCTGTGCAAGACTGATCCGGGACTGAACAGTGGATGCCATTGATTCAAACAGTTTGACAACTCATCTTGCCTGGATAGATGCAGCATGAGTGAAGCATTATCTCAATCATTGTAGGACGACGCAGGGGTAATATTTGATAACAGGATAACCTGGCGACGCTTCAAGCCTGGTTCCAGCAAAGGTGGCATCGTGTGACAGACAGGACATCGATGTTGTAAATGCGAATACCAGCCTGTTGATGGCAGAATATGCCTTGACGACAATCCATAGTCTGTCGCCGATACCCTGATCGTCTCCTGCGTAGCATGCGGCAGACTTATGATCTCGTATGGGAAGAAGAACCCCGCAATTCGATCGTCCAAGTACATGCAAATGAACCTGACAGGATCCGAAAAGGGTCAGACAATGCCACTTTTAGTAAAGACCGGTTGGCCTGGATGCACTATTCGTCTTGTGAGATGTGCATTTTCCGCTCGCGATACAGCGGCCCGACGACTTATTAGGCCGACTGCACGCGTGTAATCGCCTTACGACCGAACTGCGATGCGAACCTGAGTGGTGGGATAAGATTTACAACCAAGACTTATACAGATTCTTGCACCATTTTGACGAGATCTTTCAAAGCTTTCAGAATTGGCTTCGATGATGTGGCGGATGCTCACAGATGCCTAAATACTGGCCCAACCGAACAAGAGGAGGCAAAGTACCATATTACCGAGAGACGACATTTGCCCGGCTTTTGAGGGTCCCGATCCGGTACAAAACGCGGCCCCGGGCGCCTCAAGGCGGGGTAAGTCTCGCTCCGTGCTGTAATGCCATTAGGCGGGCCAGACACCATCCCGCAGTATGATCCCGCTCTTCACGAAACACCTGACAGGGATTGCTAATACCTACTGTATTTGAGGCCGCCGGCCGCCGCTCGCTCTGATGGCCTTGAATCAATCAGTTTTCGCCGGCGTAGTCACCAGGAGGTACTTGGCCTCGATCTGGCACACGAAAGTACTCAACAAATCCGACCAAAAGAATCTTTACCGCTGTACAATATGAACGGTGAAGCCAAGAAAGGAGCGGCTCGCTTCGATCCCAACTTCACTCAACATGTCATCGATGCAATGGGCCCCAAGACCACGCCGCGGATGCGCGAAGTCATGACCAGCCTGACACGGCACTTACACGACTTCGCCCGTGAGGTGGAACTTACCGTCGACGAATGGATGGAAGGTGTACAGATGATCAATTGGGCTGGTCAGATGAGCACTGAACAAAGGAACGAAGGCCAGCTGCTTTGCGATGTGGTCGGTCTGGAGTCGTAGGTCTCTCCTGATATCGACTGTGATAATCGCCATGATTCTTATCATCACAGACTTGTGGACGAAATCACCTACAAGAAAGCATCAGAAGCCACCGACTTGGCGACGCAGAGTGCTATTCTTGGGCCTTTCTTCAGGCATGACCACCCGACTCGAGAGAAAGGGGCTACCATCTCGTTCAATACTCCGGAGGACGCAACACCAGTGTACATGTACGGTCAAGTTCTGGACGCGAAGACAAAGAAGCCCCTGGCCAATGCCACCATTGATGTTTGGGAGGCTTCGACAAACGGTTGGTCGTATCGAGCACCAAGAAAGAGCACATTGACACTAACCTTGTTCACCAGGTCTGTATGAGCAGCAAGACGAAAAGCAGGTCGATTCCAATCTACGTGGAAAGTTTGTTACGGATGCAAATGGGGAATACGCATTTTATTGCCTGAGGCCAACGCCATATCCAATACCTTATGACGGGCCTGCTGGTAAGTTGGTGCAACTGCTCGACAGACATCCGTACCGACCGGCGCACATCCATCTGATTGTGAGTACCTGGGAGTAGTATGGGGCGGTGCACAGGCTGATCATAACCAGGTCCTGATTGACGGGTACAAGCCAATTACGACCCAGATCTTCGACAAGGACAGCAAATACCTTGAGGATGACTCGGTATTTGCCGTCAAAGACTCACTGATAGTCGAATTTGTGCCACGGAAGAATGATGACAAGGCCAAGTACGAGCTGAAATACGATGTTCTGATGGCACCAATTGGTGAAAAAGGAGAGTCTGGTCCAGAGAATGGATTGGCCACGTCGGGGACAGGCCCTACATTTTGAGCGAAAGTTCAATAAATGTCATTCCGGACATTCTGTGCTGTATGCTTTGCAGGGACGAGGTGGTCGCACGAAGCTCGTGTCCGCCGTAGTTCTCTCACGTAGCGATCACGCGATGTTGTGGTCTAAACCTCGGTTGAGCAGGCACAAATTCAAGCCGGCGAAACCGAAGCTCGGGGCAGTTGTACCCATGCCCAATAGTATTATTATTCCCCACAAACCTTCTTAAAAGAACTGCCACGCTGCCCACTTCCGAAGTCCTCCAGCTGACCACCAGACTTTCCCCGATTATACGCAGCCGTCAGCAAGGTGCTACATCCGGTTCGACTACGACAACCCTTTTCTTTCGGCAATAACGTCTGAAAGCATCGGCAACACGCCAGCGGGAACCAATAGCACACACTCCCTGGTTTCTGCTTGATGTAATGCCTCGTCCCCGGGTCAAGGATGAAGATCGGAAGCGAGTAGCGCGGGCGTGTGACACGTGCAAGAGGAGAAAGGAAAAATGCAATGGCGAGCAACCATGCCTTTTATGTAAGCGACGTGGCAGAGAGCCCGAGTGTGTGTTCTCAGAGGATTCCTCCCGGAGAGGGTCATATCGCAAGGACAAGTCGTCACTGTCGCAACCCATGACTCTTATGGACGCACTGAACGACTCCAACGACTCCAACGATGCAGAAATCGCCATAGAGTCACTACTGACCTTGTCCGGGTCAAGGAGCGCCCCAAAGTCACCGCAATATGAGAAGTACCACGACGATCTAGTATCTAGAGCACCGGTGCCAAAGCTCGCCAGACTCCTACGTGACGGACGTGGCAAGTTCATCTTTGTTGGAGATTCCAGCAACTTGGCATTTGTACAAAACATCCGGCGGCTCGTCAAGACAGAGATCGGAGAATGCCAATTGACGTCGGATCCTTTACGCCATGCCATGTGCGAGGTCATACCGCCTCACAAGACTCCCTCCCTTTCCCAGACGCAGCGTCCGAAACCTGGTGAAGCCGAAGCACGAGATCTGGTCAAACACTATTTGCTTGCCTCTAGTGGCGTGATCGATCTGTTCGACCCGGACGAGATCATGGAGCATCTTTGCGCTTGGACACATGAGCCAACGATTGAGACCGACTTCAACAGTTCAATTTACTATCTAATCATGGCAGTTGGGGCGTCGACTCGCACTGCGGACGACCTGGATCAGGCCGAGTTTTACTTTTTGCGTGGGCGAGAAATCGGAGTTTCTAGTTTCCTTGAGGATCCTAGTGTCCTGACAATCCAGGCTTATGCCCTGATCACCTTCTACATGTTGACTGCCACTCGAAGGAACGGCGCCTTCATGTTGCTTGGGATTGCTGTTCGAGCAGCGTACGCCCTGGGTCTGCACAGAAGTGACATCTCGAATCTCTTTGAACCCCGAGAAAGGCTGGCCCGCGAACGAGTATGGAAAAGCCTACGTGTGCTCGATTTGTACATGAGTGGCTCGCTTGGTCGACCGCCGGCCACTTCGGAAGTGGATGGTGGGAGCGTGTCGTGGAACAGGTCTACCAGAGACTATGAAGGCATTCAGATGAATGGACGCAACACTTCGGCCACTTTAAGGATCTGCTTCATCTTCGAACGAATATTGAACGAGGTCTATTGTCGTCGCGAGGTTTCGGTGCAACTTGTCGAAAGCATATCCAGGCAATATCGGGATTGGACCATGCAGTTGCCGGCAGGCCTGCAAGCTGATAGTCTGGACCAAAAGGCGGGCTCCACGGCACCAACGCTGCGACAGACGATCGGAATTGCTCATCTCAAGGGCGCATACTATTGGTCGATCATTCTTTTGACGAGGCCTTTCCTTATCTTCAAGGTCTCGTCGAAAATCAAAGGCCGCGCAGACGAAGAAGATGGGGCGGGAAATTCAGTGACCATGACGCTGAGTGAAGCGTGCATCGACGCGGCGTTGAGGAGCATTGAGATTGCAACCGACCTTGTGCACACTCCGGGCGTCCCCAAAAGACTCTTCATGATCACCAACAGTGTTTTCATCTCCGCCATAGTAATCGGTTTCGCAATATTTGGCGACTTCGACAAGTCGTTTCCTTTGCTAAGCAGCATTGCTCAAGCGGAGTCCATCTTGACGCTCATGGCAAAGGATGACCCGTCTGCACGGCGACAAGATGAGATTACCCGGTCTTTGCATCTAGCTGCCCTTGAACACATTAGAAGGCGTGATCAGATGCAAATGCAGAAGCGGCGGCAAGACATTCACAACATCTTCGGGGATCCCATCAACAAGAACAACAGTGCAAAGTCGACGAGACCGAACACAGGCAACCAAACTCCATCTGAAAGTGCAGTGCCCGAGACCGCCGCTCAGAATAACGGCTTGGGAGGCTTCAACGCCTCGGAGCCTAGTCAGGATCCTGGACCTCCCTGGCAGCTGAGATTTGACATGCCACCCGAAAGTCGCGGTCCGGTACTGACGACTTCTGGCGCGTTAGCCTACAATGACGAGGACGCTGCAGAAGCACTCCCAGCATTGCCACGGGCAGAGTTTGGACACCTGCCTGACTCGGAAAATTTCTCACCAGATGGTTCAGGGATCCCGAGCCTGCCATCGTATGCTGAAGAGTTTCCACTCTTTTCTTTGATGACGGAGTTTGACCAGCTGCCGGATACATTCGGCATGACTGGACCTTGAGGTCCACAATTGTTACAGGGCCGTTTATATGAGGGCCTCCCAGGGTTCCAGTGAGCCAACTAACATAACCCAGCTCCGATGGAGCGAGCGTGCCTGCTCCGATGGCAGTAAAGGTTCCACCAACGAGCGAGGTTGCTCTAATCTGTCTTCTTCGAAATCTCCTCTGCATTCGGTGGCTTCACGAGCAGAGCTGATATCCAACCAGACAGGAACCATGCTCCGACAGCAAGCAGCACTAGGTACAGCCCGGTGGAAAGCAAAGATCTAGGGAAGATATTGAAGATATACCGGTCTAAGATGATGTCGACCGCAACTGGAGGTGGTGTTGTCATCAAAGTGTTATTCAGACTGTAATAGTCCGCGGCGGCGAAGATCTGGAGGAAGAGATAGGTCGAGTCTTCATTGGGGGAAGCCTTCCGCCGCTGGAGAAGTTCCTTGTCAGCTTCAGTAAGCTTGTCATGTCGTTTGTAAGAGTAGTCGCTCAAGGATGTCAAAAGTTCAGCATTTGCGAATGCTGTGTCCACATCGTACGCTTGCAGGAAGAAGGAAGTTGGTTGTGTGGCCATCCAGCATATTCGTACTTCGTATCGAGTTGTCGGGCGCAGACCTTCAAGGAGAAACCAGTGAACTGTTCCATGTGGTTCGCTTTTAGTTGGAAAGCTTGGTTCGAGCTCAGTCCGGAACGTAGATACTCCCTCCGAAAGAGTGACAAGCAGGAGATTGTCGATACTGGCATCCTGGGGTGGTGGCTGAGCTGTGGGCGAGATGAAGACTGTCTTCTCGACATTGGCCACCGCATATTGCAGAAAGGCGAACAGTGAAACCAACGCGAGCTTCATATTTGCTTGCGGCAGTCTGGTACCACAAAGTAGGTATGGTGGTGATGACGATGGAAAGTCGAGAGTAGACAAAGGTGAGATATGTTCACTAGCTTAGTCATTCAAAGTCCCTGTAAAGTCTAGCACGTGACTGGGTACAGAAAACGCGCTAATCAGGGAGAATTTATGATTGGCTCTGTAAATGCAGACAGGCGGTGAAGGCGCAGGCGCGCACTTGTCAACAAATTGATCCGCCGTCAATCAAGTCCACCGCTCAAAACCCCCCACAATCATAACCACCGCAGCTGCAATCAACAACCGTTCAAATCTTCTTGAACATCAGCTGTTGAGTGTTGCAGCTTGGTCTCACTCTTTGCCCTCCATCGAATTCGCCCATTCTTACATAACTCAACCTTCACAATGAGAGAGGTCATCAGCTTAAACGGTATGTCCAGCACGCGTCGTCTGAAGACCCTGAAACCCCTGGTCAACCTTCAAGTCTGTGAAGCACCGGCACTGATCTAACTTGTCGTCTTTTAGTCGGCCAGGCTGGCTGTCAAATCGCCAACTCATGCTGGGAGGTACATTTCTTCTCGTCCTTGGTGGTATCTTTCCATTGACCGATCATTGTAGCTTTATTGTTTGGAGCATGGCATTCAGGTAAGACTGGCATTCAAGCCGCCAACCCAAACAACTGACGCAAACTCCCTAGCCCGATGGATATCTTACAGAGGAACGCAAAGCGGCCGATCCTGACCAAGGCTTCAGCACATTCTTCTCCGAGACAGGTATGCTTTCCACACCATCTCCACTGGGCTTCTTCGGCTCACGATTCGAAAGGAAACGGCAAATATGTCCCCCGAACCATCTACGCCGATCTCGAACCGAACGTCGTCGATGAGGTCCGCACTGGCACATACCGAAGCCTGTTCCATCCAGAGCAGATGATCACAGGAAAAGAGGATGCCTCCAACAACTATGCTCGAGGTCACTACACTGTTGGAAAAGAGCTCATTGACCAAGTGCTTGACAAAGTTCGACGTGTCGCAGACAACTGCAGTGGTCTCCAAGGCTTTCTTGTCTTCCACTCCTTCGGTGGCGGTACAGGATCTGGTTTCGGTGCGCTATTGATGGAACGCCTTTCTGTTGATTACGGCAAGAAGTGCAAACTCGAGTTCTGCGTTTACCCGGCACCGCAGGTTGCTACCGCCGTTGTCGAACCATACAACTCCATCCTCACAACCCATACCACATTGGAGCATTCAGACTGCAGTTTCATGGTGGACAACGAGGCGATCTACGACATCTGCCGACGCAACCTTGGAATCGAACGTCCCAACTACGAGAATCTAAACCGGCTGATCGCCCAAGGTTGGACGACTACAATGTGTCTTGCTTCAATTGCTAACAATGTGCGCAGTCGTGTCATCCATCACCGCATCCCTCAGATTCGACGGCTCTCTCAATGTCGACCTTGCAGAGTTCCAGACCAACCTCGTCCCATACCCTCGCATCCATTTCCCCCTAGTGGCATACGCTCCAGTCGTCTCTGCTGCAAAGGCACAACACGAAGCCCATTCCGTTCAAGAGATCTCCATGTCCTGCTTCGAGCCCAACAACCAGATGGTCAAGTGCGATCCTCGCAATGGCAAATACATGGCTACTTGTTTGTTGTACCGCGGTGATGTCGTGCCCAACGATGTCCATCAAGCCGTTGCCACGCTCAAGACCAAGCGTACCATTCAATTCGTTGATTGGTGCCCTACTGGTTTCAAGATCGGTATCTGCTATCAACCTCCGCAGATGGTGCCCAATGGTGACCTGGCCAAGGTCAACCGTGCAGTGTAAGCTCCCTTCGTCCCTCGTGTGCGAATGTTGCTGACAGTTATAGTTGCATGCTTTCCAACACTACGGCAATTGCTGAGGCTTGGTCTGCACTATCTCACAAGTTCGATCTGATGTACTCGAAACGTGCCTTTGTTCATTGGTATGTTGGTGAGGGTATGGAAGAGGGAGAATTCTCAGAAGCTCGTGAGGATCTTGCTGCCCTGGAGAGAGATTACGAAGAGGTCGCCAGCGACTCAATCGAGGAGGGTGACGGTTCTGAGTTGGAGCATTAGATACCTTGTTGGATGCTCAACACCTCGTTTTTCGAAGGGATGCGTGGCGTGCAGGAGCCAGGATCATTTCATTGTTGAGTTCCAGAGCAGGAACTCGTTGTCTCAAAGTTTAAGCACGTTTCTGTGAGACGTACATGAACCCAAAACATTGAACATTGCGAACCACAAGTGGCAACACCTTCCGGAAAGTGTTTACGCTTCCAATGATGGTGTATCGGGTGTGCTCTAGGGAGTACACCTACTACTATGTAAACAATGTCACGTTTTCTAGAATAGGCACTAGGTGGTAATCTCCACTGGGAGGTTGGACGGTGGCAGTTTGGAGCTATACTGTGATAGCTGGTAAGCTTTCAGCTTGGCGAGCAACTCCTCGTTCGTCATCGCAGTTTCCCCATCTCCAGGCATAAACTCCAGCCATTCCTTAATAATAGCCGGGCTTCAGAGATTGATTCCGTTGTCTTTCATGTCTGCTGCATACGATAGATAGATCGCTTGATTGCTGCAAACTCGCGAACGCCTCACCCACTTACTCTCATGTCACTCTCCTTCACGCGACTCATCTAGGCGTACCCGGTCAATCCGTCGCGACCGAAGCATCACAGATCATTTTCTAATATGGCGGAAACGATCGGTTCATCAGCTTCAGGTTAGTTCACCTTGTCATGGCGTCCGCCGCGATTGACGAGTGCTAGGTCACCCCAACCTCAACCTCAATGCTGAGGAGCAAAGAGCCTACGGGCAGCTACTGAAAGAAGCTGACCCTGATGGGTTCGGAGCGGTATCTGGTGACGTTGCTGTCAGATTCTTCGAGCGAACAAAACTCCCTCCAGATGTGCTAGGACAGGTTAGTGTGTCGCCAGTACGACCGCAGGAGCTTGGAATTGACACCCTCGCAGATCTGGCAGATTGCGGATACAGAAAATCGAGGGTTCCTGACACCAGCAGGATTTGGCGTCGCGCTGCGACTGATCGGTCATGCGCAAGCTGGTAGATCACCATCACCTCAGATCGCAACCCAGCGTACTACTCAGACTGTCACTCATTGCACGCTCACAAGCTGACCTGTTACAGCGGCGCCCCTTCCTCGATTCGACAATGCTGCGCAGGCAGAGCAACCACACCCTGTTCCCCAGCTATCCACAGGAGCCATACCTCAGCAGTCCACTGGAAACATCTCACAGCAGCCGACCGGAGCTCCAGCGAGCCCTACCGCGATAGCGCCTCCTCCGATTCGCGTCCCTGCTTTGACTCCGGACAAAGTGGCAGAGTATTCCGGACTGTTCGAGAAATCTGGTGCAGAAAATGGATACTTACCAGGGCTTATAGCCAAACAGATCTTCGAAAGAGCAAGGTTACCCAACGAAGTACTTGGAAGAATATGGGCTCTGTCTGACACACAAGGCCGAGGATCCTTGAACGTTACGGAATTCGTCATTGCCATGCACCTGCTGGCTTCCTACAAATCCGGACAGATGCGCGGTGTCCCCAACACTTTACCCCCTGGTCTTCATGATGCTGCGAGTCGTCGTCCACCTGTTCGAATGGGAAGCAACTCGCGCCCTGGCTCGAGTGCTAGAAGTGCAGTTCCGCCGCAGCTCACCGGATTCAATGCTCGCCCACAGAGCCCGATCACCAGGCAGCAGGTCAGCACACCCCTATCAGCCCAATCGACCGGAGATGGCTGGGTGATTGCACCAGCCGACAAAGCTCGGTTCGACTCAATATTTGCAACGGTTGACCGACAGGGTTTGGGCTTCATTACAGGAGAACAAGCTGTGGAGTTCTTTGGCAATGCCAGACTGCCAGAAGAAGTGCTTGCTCAAATCTGGGATTTGGCCGACATCAACTCAGAAGGAAAGTTGAACAAAGACGAATTTGCCGTGGCCATGTATCTGGTCCGGCAACAACGAGGAACGAAAGACGGGCGAGGCAATCTTCCCTCCTCATTGCCTCCAGCCCTGATACCCCCGAGCATGCGGAGGCAACAAGCACCTCCTTCACAGCCGACTGCGCCGTCGTTCGAAAACGCACCTGTCACTAAGCCCCGTTCGGCTGCTGATGATCTCTTTGGTCTCGATGCGTTCGGGCCAACCCCATCTGCTCCAGCTCCAGCTCCAGCCCAGGCTCCGCAATCAACCGGAGGTACGGATGCTGGACCCTTCGCCAATCCGCCGGGCAGCTTTCCTTCAGCTCTCTCACCGCAAACCACTTCGACCACTTTTAAACCCTTTATCCCTTCGAGCTCGTTCGGACAAAGCATCATCCCTCAATCGACGGGCTCACCAGCTCCTCAAGCCAGATCTTTACCGGCGCCAAACGATGATCTACTTGGAGATGCGGATCCCGAAGTCAGCGCAAAGCTTACTAATGAAACGAGCGAACTCGGGAATCTGTCAAATCAGGTTAGCACTTTATCCAACCAGACAACGGACCTGCAAGGAACAAGAAAACAGACCGAGCAAGAGCTCTCCAATGTGACGGCACAGAAACGCGCATTCGAAGGTCGACTGGCTCAGCTGAGATCCCTTTACGAAAAGGAGGTTCAAGAAGTCAAAGCTCTGCAGGAACAATTGGCAACCTCAAAGAACGAGACCAAGAGATTGCAGCAAGATATCGCAATGATTGACGGTAGTCATCAAGATTTGTCCACCCAACACCAACAGCTTCGTGCTCAGCTGGAGAATGATCAGCGCGAAAACGCGGCACTGAAAGAGCGCATTCGACAAACCAACCAAGAGACCGAGCAGCTTAAGCCTCAGCTTGAGAAATTGAGGTCCGACGCAAGACAACAGAAAGGACTCGTGGCTATCAACAAGAAGCAACTGGCTACCAATGAGGCGGAACGAGACAGACTCAAAGCCGAAATTGCTGCCGCACAAAAGCTGGTCGAGGACGCTCAGAGGGAGGCGGAGGAATCGGCACGAGAGCTGGAGGCTTCGAAGAAAGAATTGGAAGAGGCTAGAAGTATCCCTGTCCCGTCAGTTCCGGTTCCAGCGGTCAGGAGTCCCCCAACAGTCGCGAGCCCTACCCCTTCGACAAGTTCGAATCCTTTCTTCAGGCGCACTACTGAAACTACAACTTCCCCACCTGTATCTCGAGAGGAAACCAAAGACAATCACAGCGCCTTTGACAATATTTTCGGTCCCTCCTTTGGAGCTGCCGCTGCGCCTGCGCCGTCGGTTTCCTTCTCGTCCCAACCCTCTGAGCCATCTTCCTCACAGAATGCTTCCCTGGAAGAGTCACCGGCAGCCTCTTCGACACTTCGGGACACTGCCGAACCTCCTGCACCACCCCAATCCCGTCAACTGACTTCTGCTGCGCTGCCATTTCGCAGACCGCTGGGTAGAGAGGACTCGATCAGCTCCTCGGTCCAGGTCGCCCCACCAGCTAGTCGCTTGAGTCCTTCCGACACCCCTCGTGCTCTTACACCAGCTACCTCTACGTCAAGCCCGTCAGGGCAGAGAGCTCTCCACGACGACCCATTTACAGCCGCCCCGCCAGATGAGGAGCAGGAGTCGGTCCGAAGAACACTGCCTAAACCCACCTCGTTCAATGACTCTGCTGAGGACGCTTTTGGGACGTCAACGCCCGACCAAACTGATATCCCCGGGGCGTTCCCTTCGACGTCAGGAGCACAGACACCCGCGCAGGGACTCAATCCAGCTGCTGCAAACGAAGGCCGAGGCGGCTTCAACCCACATGGACCCAGTCATGAAGGATCATCGGCAAACACAGAGCAAAACTTTGATGAATACTTTGGCGGTCCTTCCCACCAGCGCACAGCCTCGCAAAAGGCAGCTGACTTTGATTCTGCTTTCGTCGGCATGGGCCAGACCACAGCTGTCAATGGTGAGCAGAATAAGCCAAGGCAGGAATTCCCCGACATTCAGGAATTCGCCGAAGATGACAGCAGCGATTATAGCGAAAGTACACCCATGAAGTTTGAGGACGATTTCAGTACTCGGTCTCCTCCACATTCCACTGCACCCGATGCTACGACAAGGGCGGGGAAACAACCGGAAGTGATTGAACCACACGACGACTTCGCAACCACCCGACCTCCATTAGGTGCAATGTCTTCTACTGCGACATCGTTGCCAGGAGTGGAACAACAAAAGTCCCCTCCATCGTATGGCGAGGTTGTTCCGGAAGACAATCCCTCGCATTTTCCTCCCGAGTTCAAAGGTCTCCTCCCAGAAAGAGAAGATCCTACTTCGCCAACTCCAACGGCTGGTGGCTCGACACATCCTGCATCGCCACCAACTGGAAATCCGCCTGCATATGGTCCTGAAGCCCACGCCCGGAGCGCCTCAGATGCTGAGACGGCCACAGCGCCTCCACCAACAAAGGCCGCACCCTTTGACTTTGACAGTGCCTTTTCTGGAATGGGATCCGCCCCTGTAGAGGACGACAACGACGATGAAGAGGAAACAGAGGTCTTTACTCCAGCCAAACACGCCGCTGATTTTGACCCGACATTCGATTCACCACCACAAACCAAGTATTCCACTGCTCCTACTAACTCTTCCACTGCTCCCCAGGATTCCATATATGCATCTGTGACGAACGGTACACCTGGACCTGTGTCAGAGACGTTTTTTGGCTCAAATGGCACAGTCCCAACCAGTTCAAACGCAGGGCCAGCTTCTCCCGTTCCAGCCGTGTCGCATGACTGGGATTCGCTCTTTGCCCCGCTGAATACGAGCACAGATTCCCCATCTGTTCAGTCGTCCACGCAGCAGCCGGTACAAGATACTCTGGGAATTCACGCGCCTACAACACCAGCAGCGCACCAGCCAGCAGTGACGTCTACATCACCTCCTCCGGCAACACAAAGCGCCACCATTCAGGGTTCCAAATCGCAGCGTCCTGAACTCGGGCGAGCGCTCAGTATGGGCACGGAGCACGACGACCCAATTTTGAAGCGGCTGACGGCAATGGGATGGTCGCGAGAGGAAAGTCTGGACGCACTGGAAAAGTTTGACTACAACATTGACAAGGTGAGATCCTCCTGGAAGTGAACCGTGCTGCAGGATATCTAATAGCTTGCAGGCTGCCGATTATCTTACATTCCGATCCTAGTCGGATGGAACTCAGGTGGCAGAGACGATTGACACATTGAGAATACTGTGCACTATCCTGCAGACGTAGACGACGTCGAGATGTACAGTTCCGGTTCTTTATATTTGCAACTTTCGATTCAGCGAGGTTTGTGGCCATCACGCCAGACAGAAAATCGATTCTAAGCGTGTGTGGGTGCTATTCTTGATGACGACAAGACGGGCAGAGAAGGCAGACATTGCATGCGAAGACATCTGGCTCTTTCATTACAAGGGGCAGTGCTCTTGCATTGTGGTCAACAGCGTCGCATGTGCTAGACATCTGATTTAGCCATGGAATATTTATTGCCTTGCAGTCTTGTCATCTTCCATGCGGATCGTCTAAAGCGTTCTTCGTGCATAAGTCAGGTCCCTATTCACCCATGTTCTACCTAGGTAGTGATGAGCCTGCGAATCATTCTTGTTGTGAGTTATAGTCTGGTCGGCGACCTGTTGTCTCCAATATCAGGGCACTATGTGTGGCGTAGCCCGAAACTCAGCCACACTTACCTAGTGGTGGGAACCGTTCCGGTGACGTTCTCGCGCTTGGCTTGCATGGTTGCTCCCCCGCCATCATGATGTGTTCGCTCATTACCTGGTAATACGAGCATTATTTCATCATCTGCCTGCTTGGCTGCGTTCATGCCGCACCCTGCATAAAACAGGGCGAGTGGGCTCTCACTTATCAATATCCCGTCATTAATACTATCTTCAATCTTCCACAGATCATCCTTCGAAAGACAACTCTCCAGGGTACATACCACAGCAATGTCGTTTGCACCCCCCTCAGGGCCTCCTCCGCCTCGCGTTCCTGAAGGCTGGAAGGCGGTCTACAACGACCAGTACAAAGAATGGTACGCGCGCAAACTCTCCCTACTGTACACACTTCCCAGGCCTTTTAGCAGTACTGACTTCCACCCCATAGGTTCTTCGTAAACCTCTACACCAAACAATCAACATGGGATAAACCTACCGAACCTGCGCGAGGAGGCGACGGCGATGCCCCTCCAGGCGGCCCCCCTCCATCATACTCAGCCGGGTCCGGCAACCGCAATGTTTCCGACAACAAGCATCCGTACACCCAAGGAGGTCCAGGTGAGACCGATGAACAACTGGCCAGGCGCCTCCAAGCTGAAGAAGATGCGCGTCTAGGCGGTACAGATCGTGGCGAATCCGATTCCTACTACAATTCCTCCGGCGGTGCAGCCAACCCCTCGGGCCTCCAAACCGGCTCCGGCTACCCCGGCGGTGGCGGTGCTCCAGTCTCTCCACGACCAGTCAGCGCCGGCAGCGCAACCAAGAACCGAGGCTTCTTCTCAAAGATCTCGAACAAACTGGGCGGTGGCTCCTCAGGCTATCCCCAACAAGGTAGTTATCCTGGACAACCAGCTGGCTACGGTGGGTATCCCCAACAGGGAGGTTATGGCGGCGGCTACGGTCCACCGGGAGGAGGCTACGGTGGCTATCCCCAACAAGGATACGGTGGTTACGGTGGTCAACCTCAATATATGCAACAACAAGCTCCAAAGAGATCTGGTATGGGAGGTATGGGTGGTGCAGCCCTAGGTCTTGGTGGTGGTCTGCTTGGCGGTATGATGCTTGGAGAGGCGATGGATTCTGGTGATGGCGGCGGCGATGGCGGTGGCGACGGTGGCGGCGACTACGGCGGTGATGGCGGTGATGGTGGAGACGGTGGCGGCGACTTCTAAGCGTGGTTTCGCCATGGTGACGATGTGAGATGGCGAACGAAATGACGAGACGAGATGAGGGCTGACGGCCGAAGATGTAGCAGCTGGCCATACCGTGCAGGGCGCTTCTAGACGACAAGTGTACGAAATCCTGCTTGATGGCAATCAACGCATGCTTTGAAGGGCCAACGACAACAGAATTCTTTAAACTGATCCCGTGCTGGAAGATAACTCAGTAGAAAATGATTATTCTTTGATTGCAGCACGACGTGGTCAGTTCATGGCTACAGCTTTCATCACTCCATGCTTTCTCACGTCCTGCATGCATAAAACCTGTAGATGGACCAAACGCTACATGCCAACACGCTAATTATCACTTTCCTGTAATCAGCCGTCTGGCCTCCTGCTCGCCCACGCCCAGCGTGGAGACGAGATACTCGGTACTCGCCTTCTCGGCCATCCGCCTCCTGACTTCGGCGAATCGCTCGTAGCACGTCTCTTTGACTTTGGCCCGTTTGCGTCTATCGATGGTCTTAACCCTCAACTTGAATATGCCGCTGACGGGTCGGTGATCACTTGTTTGAACTTCGTGCCGTCGGTACTCGAGCTGTTTCACACGGCCAGGCCCACGGTAGAGGACTCGGTCACACCAAGCCGGGGCGCGCTTCTTCTCCGATGTGTCATAGTTGTCAGTGCCCACATCATACTTGTACGTCGGAGCGAACGTGATGGGGAGTTCGTTGAACAGCGCGAGTCGAAAGCCTGCCACGCGACGGCGCGAGACCATGATCTGGTCACGCTCCAGCAACTTGGCGAGCTCGTTACGGTTGATCATGTTGACCACAGTGTCGCGTGGGACAGTGTCAATGCGGTAGTTCAGATCGCCGTTCAAGACGCATATTTCGTGGTCAAGAATTTGCGAGCCGTCGCCTCCACCTACATACAATGAACTGCGATTGTCAGGGTCTGGTTCCACATCCAGAGATTCAGCCTCCAGAATGCTTGCGACGTCGTTGTTGCGATGTGAAGTATGGGTCTGTCCAGCTGCAAGATGGCAATTTACAAAACAGACGGAGCTGTCGTCGAGGATGAAGCGGGTCACCAGAGCACCTTTGTTGCCGTAATGCCCTTTCAAGCCAAGCTTGACACTCGCCGCTTGCAGGTTTCGAACGTTTTGTCGTTCTTCTTGCCTAATAAAAACACATTGGAAGAGTCCAATCAAGCTGGAGGTCTGCAATTCGGAATACGAGTAGTGCGCGCTCGTGTTCCGATTAATGACTGAGCTGAGGTGGTCTCGCCAATCGCGGTAGACACGGCTTTGATGCTGCTCATTCTTGACCGTATCTTTCTTCTTACCGAAGCCGAGAATGCTCTTCGCCGTCACTGCACGGTCTTCCAAGTCGACAACTTCCTGAAATCCAAAAGCGAGGATCTCGGGCGGGTCTTCAGCATGAATTGCGTCGGCGATGAAGTCCTTGCGTAGATCGTACGGTGTCGAAGCGCCAACATTCCATGTCACCACAGCAGCGCGGATCTCTCGAAAAGTGGAATACTCGACGTCGCGACTTTGCATTTCACTTTCAATCCAATCATCTTCGAGAGCGGCATCCCATAGCCTGACATAATTGTCATGGCCAATCGTCACGACCTGTAGTCGCTGTAGTGTCCACACGCTGCTTGGGTCAAGTAGAAGATCGGTAGCCGGACCTTCATGAGCTCGCCAGTCTTTCTTGACCTTCCATGGTAACGCAGACGTATCGTATACATACACCTTCCCAGTCTTGAACGCCGCCCAAAGCCTGTCACCAACATAAGACATGCTGTTGATCTTATAATCGCTGGCTTTGATGTTTCCAACAAAAGAAAAGTCTTGCGTGGAATATATGGTAACTCTGCCATCGTTGTGACCGAAGTACGCTCTCCCTCCGTTCTCCTTCGAATGGGTGCCACAAGTAACGTCTCCAGTCCCGTGTTGTGACAACGGACTTGTCAACGACGCGAAGGAGTTCTCAATTCCCGGTTTATAGATTCGAACTTCTTTCCCTGTCGCAAGCCAAAGCATACCGTCTACGACCATCGAGAAAGAATGGCCGCGTTGGACTTTGTGCGTGATATGACTATATTTCAGGCTGGGGACTCCTGTTTCATCTGCTTCCCACACAAAAAGTTTGCCATCATCATCGAGTGTCCACAAATCTCGTCCATTACGCAGTATGGAAACGATTTCTCGACGATTGTGCGTTGAATTGGTGGTCTTGATAGTATAGGTAGCCACTTCAACTTCCATAAGCTCGCCAGTATTTGTACCCAGCCACAACATGGCACCCTCTTTCGTTAAGTCAGCTGCAGGTTTGAATGCCACTGCTGTGACCTTGACCGTCTCGCCATGGTTGATGCTCATTACCTGCTCGCCGGAAGTCATGTCCCAAACACGAGTAGCATAGCCAGCTGTGCACATGTATTTACCGCAAACCGCCAGCGTTCTTGAATCAGACTTAGTAGCGACTTCCCACGGGCTGCCTTTGCAGAACGGTGGTCGACGGTTGGTGTTGGTTGCATCAGGGTACTCTGACCGCAAGGTGCTGGGCTCTTCTGCCCTTTCTTCCGCATCGTCCGAGTCGTCCGGCGTTGGCCTTGAAACCACTGCTGAGATCGAGGACCTATTAGACACTTCCATCCTGGAGTTTGTGGAGATCGGCATTTGAATGCTATCAACACTGCCACGTTTGGGGGGTGGAGGGAAACGAGTGTCCACCGGTACTGCCGGAGTCCGCGACACAGGCTGTGCTGGAATGAGCTTTCTGCCCTTGTCCGGCAATCCATGATGCTGCATTGGGGTTACAGGCTTTATTTGGTTCTTGGACTCATTGGAAGGGCGAGGTGGAGGCTCGATATTCCGTCGTGGAGGTAAATCGGGGCGGGCCTCTTCCTCAATGACGCTAACTTCAGCTTGCTGTTGGCTGTGAAACCCTAGCTGTCGAGGGTCTCGTGCATGTGGAGCACGTATTGATTGTGAGTGCACCACGGGAGGTGGAGGGGTACTTCGAATTGTCTCGGACACATGGCGTGGAGAGGGTTTGCCAGTGGCGAAGCCTAGGTCACGAGGGTCTCGCGATGGCTTTTCTGAAACTGTGTTCGCTCTTGAAGGCAGAGTCGATTGTCGACTCGGCGGTTGTGGATCAAGAGGCGCAAAACCTGCCGTCCGAGGGTCATTTCTTTCAGTTGTGGGTGGTTTGGAGGCGAAACCCTGTAGACGAGGGTCTTTTGATCGATCTGGCAGAGGCGCAGGAATAGGTTGGGTCTCGGATCTAGTAGGAACCGGCATCGGCTCTGCAGGCCTGACGCCCAGCATAGGAGCGATTGGCTCGGGACTCTGTATAGGCGAACTCTCGTTGCTGCTGGGAGGTGTGCTGAAAGGTGATATCCGTGCCTCGAATGATGGTCTACGCGGACCCTCAGGCCTCAGTGCGATGCTCCCGACAATTCCAACTGGTGGAGCAATTGACATCGGCTTTACAGGTATCTTTGGTTTTTCTGCCCTATTGACAGGAGGTGGTCTGCCGGGAGACCTCGGTGCCTGCGTTTCTGTGAATTTTTGTTCATTTCCAGCCATCGAGGCGTCTATCCGTTCCTGACTTGGTGCCCGAGGCGTCGTTGGTCGTGTCGGTGGTCGGCTCGAATGTTGAGAGATGAGTTCACGCACTTTTGCAAAAGGCGTGTCGTCAAAGCGGTCGGGTGACCTAGAGACGCTCCGTTCGAAATATGTACGAGGCGGTGATCGTGGCGAGTCGACCTTGACCGACGGAGTCAGTTGGGGAGACGATTGAATGAGCATCGACATGGGTCGCTTGTGCTGCGATCTCGTGGGAGATTCAGCGCCTTTGGCGAGTGTATATGATCCCACATGACCCGTGGAGCCGACGCCGGCCCATGGAGAGACTGGTCGCACCAGGTCGAACGACTTCCGTGGTAGCGGTCCAGGCGATGGTACATCCACAGGCCGCAGAGGTTGTGGCGACGAAGGACCATTGCCACGTTCATCGGGTTGGGGATGAAGTGCCTTGAGTCCCTCGAAATGAGACCTCAGAGACGAGACCGGCCGGATTGGCGCTGCGTCCGTCTGTTTCTCCTTCTTGTCATCCATATTCTTTTCTCGTCATCGCGTAGACAATGCGGCGATCGGGAGTGTAGAAGTCCGCCAGGGTCTTTGTGTTACGACCGCCGTATCATTTTGAGGACGGAGCCTGTACAGGCAGGCTCGTACTGTTGCGAAGTGTTGGGATGGATGGGATCTTTACCGGGATGGTGACAACGCTGATGGCGAGGCTGAGGATCGATAGATGCCTAAGGAGGGTGAGACGGAGATATGTGCGTTGAGGGATCAGGCGCAAATCATTAGAGTTGAATAATAACAACGTGGAAAGTATGTGAACGAGCGACTGGCACCGAAGAATCTCCGACTACAGATGTTATAGGTGCCCGTTGAAAAAGGATAATAGTATGGTGTTGTTGTGAAACACTGCGTCAAATGCAAGAGATGTCTACGTATGCACGTAACTTTCTAGGTAGGAGCCACAGGCATTTGAAACAAACCTGACCCCTAAAACCAAACTGCGCACTTGTTGATTTGCGGAGAGAGACGCGCAGCACTACCACCACCACCACCACCAGCAAAACTGCCCCCTCTCTCGCGGTCACGTGAAAAGACAGGCTGCGCCCAACAAGCGAGTTTAGCGACGTGGCGTTTTGGCCGTTGGATTTAGTACCCGGAACAATTCTCCAATTCTCGAAGTGATCACCCTTACGAAGTTTTCAGAAACCAGAACGACTCTATGCAGCAGGGAGGACGTGAACATTTGTGACTTCAATGCACATACTTACCGCTACCATTGGCCAGGGACGAAGTAGCCGGCAGTTATGAGTACGAGATATACCGTATATTTTGACAACGGAGATGTTATCCGTTGGAGCTTGTGGAGGGATGATGATATGATCTCATTATTGAGGTCTGAGAGGAGACAAAGAACGAATGCCTCGCGCAGCTACTACCACGATATCAAATGCGCATGATGTCATGATGAACACACTGCTTTTCTCCTTAGATGAAAGGTAAGACATATATCAGGCTGATACTTTCCCCTACTTTCCTTTCAAAGTACTTTCAAACAACGTCGTGCACTCTTTTTCAATTGGAAGTAACCGACAAAACCTGCACATACCATAACCATCATCATGGCTCTCTCACAAGCAGCAGCCATGGTCGAGAAGATCATCGGCCACGGCGGTGAAGCCACGACCGAACAGAACCTCAGCAACCCCGCCAAAGACCCCGGCAAATATGCCGATCCCTCAGGCGAGAAGATGAAGGCACTGGTGTGGAATGGAAAGAACAGCGTCAAGGTCGTTGAAACATTCAAGCCGGCAAAGATCGAAGACACGGATGTCATTGTCAAGGTCACCGGCTCCACTATATGCGGCTCCGATCTTCATCTATACCACGGCGCGATCGTAGAGATGCAAAAGGGGGATATCCTTGGACATGAGTTCTGCGGTATCGTCGACAGTGTTGGCCCTAGGATTTCCAAGGTCAAGGCGGGTGACCGAGTTGTCTGCAGTTTCCAAATCGCCTGCGGCGAATGCATGTATTGCAAGAAGAAGCTCAGCAGCCAATGTGAAAAGACCAACGACAACACCATCGAGAACATTATGTACGGCGGTCGCACTGCCGGTATGCTCGGATACTCCCATTTCACTGGCGGCTACGCTGGTGGACAAGCCGAGTACGTGAGAGTCGCATATGGCGATGTCAACCTTTTGAAGCTGCCAGATGATGTTCCTGACGAGAAGGGCCTGTATCTCTCCGATGTGCTCAGCACGTCATGGAACTGCGTCGTCGACACGGGCGTAAAGGAGGGAGATGTTGTCGCCGTCTGGGGCGCGGGACCTATTGGTCAGATGGCTGCGGAAATGTCATTCATGAACGGTGCCAAACGTGTCATCATCATCGATGGCGGTCCTGCCGCCTGGCGACTTGACTTTGTCAAGTCCAAGATCCCAAAGGTCGAGACCATCGATTTCACCAAACTCGAAAAGGGTGAAAGCGTGGTATCTACACTTAAAAAGATGGAACATGGCGGCCCTGATGTCGCTCTTGAGTGCGTGGCTGGCGAATATGCCAAGGGCTGGGCTCATTACTTTGAAATGATGCTGGGTGCGGAGACAGACACTTCCGAGATCGTCAATGAGATGATTATGAGCGTCAAGAGTTTCGGTCGCTGCGGCATCACTGGCGTCTACGCCGGATTCACCAACCACTTCAACATTGGCTCATTGATGGAGCGCGGTATCCGCCTGATCGGCAATGGCCAGGCCCCTGTTCACATGTATTGGGAAGAGTTGCTTAAGAAGATCCAAGACGGCAGTCTAGAACCCCTGAACATGGTCACCCACCGTGTCCGTCTTGAGGAGATGGATGAGCTGTACAAACGGTTTAATGCTCGTGAAAAGGGTATCCAGAAGGTCTTTGTGTCGACCAAGTTCAGTTTCCCACCATCTCCTGGAGCGCCCCAACTTACCGAGTGGGGTACTGCAGAACTGTGATGGAGCACATGAGCAACGACCGGTTGGACATCTCGACCTCAAAAGGTGATGATCAAATGAGATACCCTAGATAGGCTCTTAATGATTCGAAGTCTGAAGCATTTTCTTCATCGTAGTATCACTGAGAAACAATTTGAGACTAACTCAGTTTCCACGAGTCATGTAATGACCGCCAGCTACAGCTAATCATCGTTGGTCTATCTTCCAAAGTGCTTCAATTCCAAATACCGTGCAGGCGCATACGTCAATGCCGTAACGACAAAAGCGAACTCATTGGCGACATCACCGCCATAGTCGCCAATCACCTTGGATAGCGGACCGATGTACCAGGTCTCATTCATGCCCATTACCCAGGCCACCACGCCCAGACTGAACGCAACCGCCGCAGCGATACCATGCGGCAACCTTGCAGGGTCATTCCACCCCTCCAGATCGTAGTTTGCAAAATTGCGCTTGCGGAAAACGACATGCTCCGTGAACAGAATCACAAAGTAGCTCGTGCACCAGTAGCCCAATAAGCTCAGGAAGTCGGTCAAGTAGGTGTTGAGCTCCTCACGGCCGCCTAGCGCCAGGGCCAAAATGGCTGCGAAGCACAGAAACGTCCAGATGAAGCGGGGGACTCGGGCAAAGGGGCGGGAGAATTGCTGACACGAAATCGCAGCAGAGTAGATGGAGATGACGTTGGTGTTGACGCCGGACAAGACGAGCAGTGTGAGCAGGAACTTGGCGAAACCGCGTGGATAGAGCGCATCCTGAATGAGGAAACCGAGGCCTTCGTTCTCGTAGGCATTCTGCCAATCGGGCTTATTGTTGAGCGCCGATGCGACGACGCAGCCGGCGACCATGCCGATCGAGGTAGGGATGGCAATACCAAACGTGGTCATGAAGAAGACTTTTGTGCGGGAAACATTGGCCGGGTAGTGGACATAATAGTCTGATGCCATGGTGGCCCAGGAGGCGCTCGAGCCGTAGACGATGGCCAGCAGCGACAGAACGGTTCCGGACAATGTTGCACCGGTCAATGAAGAGGGCGTGGTGTTGTCCGCATATTTGCTAGTCTCCCCAAATATGATCATGAAGATGACGAAGTATATGAGCCAAGCATAGCGTTCGTAGACCAGGATGGCGTTCAGGCCAATGAAGGAGATGAATAATGCGACGACCGCAATGATGACGATGCCCACGGCCAGAGAGACGTGGCCGTCAGCAACAGCCGTCAGAGCCAGGCCACCCGTGATGCACGATACAGCAGCCCAACCAATTTGCTGGATCGAGTTCAGTGCGGCGATCAGTTTATTCGGCCACCATCCAAAACTATAGCGGCTGACAGAGATCTGGCGAAGACCAGTTGCAGCACCGAATGTTGCGCAGTACCCGGTCACAGCGCCACCAATAATCGAGGCAAAGATGGTGATCAGGATGGACTGCTTCAAGCTAAGTCCAAATTCCCAACCTACAAAGAGTTAGAAACTGGAAGGATGATATCTGTATTGGTTGGAGGAGGAGCTAACCTAGGAAGCCAGTGGCGAAGCACGAGGTGTTCATAGTGCCACTGGCCCAGAGAAGAGCCATGGTGAGCTGCTCGTGCCATGGAACCGGTTTCTTGTCCTCGGCGCGTTTTCGATCAATGGCTTCAGACTCGATACCAAGCTTTGCGTCCAGCCGTGCCTCGACGCTGCGCAGCTTAGACAGAATACCATTGTCCTGACGAACGGGGGTGTGGTTGTATAGCCCGGTCGGACTGTCGGTGGCAAAGTCAGCGCTGGTGTCGTCGAAGGCCTTCGGCGGCACGTCGTGGACAGGTCCCTTCTCTGCGTCGATGAAAGCCATCTCGAATTATTGTCAGCAGCACGCGACAACGTGGACAACTGGTAACAGCCACAACAGGTGGGAAAATAGGTTCAGAAATATAAAGAAAAAAAGTTTGCCGCCATCACCGTCAGATGCGGGGGACAAGAAGAAAGTCCCTCGGGTGACGATGCCCATTCAGGTAGGTAGTATTCGATAGCAAATCCTTCTGGTCCAGCCCTTGATAGTTAGTTCGACCCCGTCCCATGGCATTTGTGACCTCCATTGGCCGGAGCCCTGCCGGTGGTTATCTAGAACCAGTGATGGAAGACATGTTTGAGTTGTTTTCTGGGATCGGCCGTCATCCGGCACAATGCTTACCGGGCCGCTGGGTAAGCCTGGAAGCGTCTTTCCGAGGCTGAAAGGCACACGAGCAACTGCTTATCTTGCAGGGAAAAAGCTTAGCAAAATCTTGTATCGAGCATGGCGAAATGCAGATTACCATCAACTGATTCGCCCTGGAGAAACTTCCTCAGCCATCCACGTTATCTATGCAAGGCTATGGCACCCACATCTGCTCCGTCTCTCAACCAAGATGAGTCTTCTTATTGTTGAAGGACGGCACCAGCCATTGTGCTGTTCATTCTCCCTGAGCACCACCTCGTTCCCAGCACTTTTTTCCATGCCCAGTCTCTTACTAACCAGCACGCTCCATCTGCTCCCTTCCTTGATCTCTCATCATTAACGACTGATACACCCCATCAGCCGCCATGTGGATGCTACGTCGCGACAGACGAAGGTTGGATGGTATCCACTCGAGCACTTCCTCCTCCTTCGTTGGCTGGGTCGAAGACTGTGCATCGGCACATTCATGAAATGTAGCTGTGGCACTTTGCATGTCAGAGTAGCTGGTCAGTTCGCTTGAGTCGGTGCTTGTTTCAAATCGATTGTCCTCTAGATCCGTGGAACTGTCTTTCGGGGGAACAGCTCTGACGGAAACTTCCGCGGGCATCTGCGGCTGAACATCATCCCCCAATGTCACAACATATCCTCGGGATTCTTGAGCTTTCAGAAAGCTGCTGGACAGAGAATAGCCGGTATTGGACTCAGTCAACGCGCCAACACTGGCGGGCACATCTGGAAGAACACTGCTGGTTTTCCCATCTTCTTGACTGCCGTGATTGTCTTCTAGCAGTCCAGATCGGTAGGCGATCTCGATTACAGTCTGCAAGCCGATCTTGACTCGCTGGACAGCATCCATGAGTTCGGCAGCGTTGTCGACTAGCCTGGCACGTCTGAACTGATCCGCGCTTTCTTCAGCCAGACGAGTGTCCATAGCATCAGCCGATCTCATGTCCCATGCTGCTTTACGAAGACAAGCTGCTCGTGTTTCGTAATCGTAGGCTCTGTACCCGATGATACTGGCAGCAAAGTGAACATCGTTGCCGACATCTCGAATGAGCTCGGCCTGGGCTTGTAGAAAACTCGCTTCCACTTGCAGAGCCTGGCTTGGTGACGACGTGACTGCGATAGGGGTCATCGTGAATGGGAGTTATAACTGGATGTGTAGTGGCATCAAGAACGACGTAAGCCAGATGGAGCAAATGAACAACCAAAAGTAAGATAGAGTATGTGGAGGTGGCGTCAATCTGGATATGGTAGTGTGTGTGGCATGGTAAAAGACGAGTAGTAGAAGTCGGGTAGACAGGAAAGATTCAGTGTTGCGAGATGGATGAGGAAGTAAGTGATTTTGAGCATGAAGTAGTGCATCAACGGAGATGAGAGCAAAGACTTGGAAGAGTAGAGACATTTGATAAGAAGTTAGAACTCAGCTTGAAGTGAGTCTAGGCTGATACCGTCCAAAGCCGATCCGAGAATAACTATCTCAAGTGATGTTTCCCAGCAATGATGGAGTTCGAGCCGAAGCTCAGCAAGAGAACCAGTCTCAATTGCCGATGATGAAGAACGTGCGGCATAACAACGCTTTCCAGGTCTTCACACTCTTGATTGCCGTACCTGGCTTTGAGATCTATGTCGCCTGCGGATGTGCTTCCAAGCTATGCCGGCTTCATGCCTCTTCTTCCTGCTTGATCGGCTTGTTCGACTTTGATTTCCGATATCTCTTCTCGCGCTGCTCGGGCTGGTTGGTATTTTGTAAGTTGTTTTTCTTTCTTCGAGGGGCTCTGCGTTTCTTGGGTTGGTTAATCTCCTCGGCTTCTTTGCTGGCCACAGAACCCTTATTCTTCTTACGAGCCCTCTTGCCCACGGCAGTGGACTCCGTAATCGCAGCTGAAGTTTCGTTGCTCCCTGTCACCATACCCATGCTCGCGGCCGTCATCTCATGGCTCACTAGAGCGATCAGGTTGCTGGCGGCCGTTAGTTCGTTGCTTGCCATGGTAACCTCCTTGCTTGCTGGAGATGGTTCGATGTAGTCTTCCTCCAATGTAGCGAATGAGCGCTTGCGGGCCTTCCTATGAGAACCAACCTTCTCGGATACAGTTGTAGGACCTGTCTCTGGAGGGCTCTCGGGTTCGGGAGCTGGCGACCTATTAACGCGGGCGTCTTTGCAGAAGCTTTTCATGTCTTGGAATATGTCCTGCAGATCTTGGAGTGTGGCCAGGCCATCTTCGACACGTGTTTGCAACGCCTGCAACCTAGTGGCGTTTTGTGGAAGAGATTTGTACGTCGCGACCAGCTCTTCGAACACCACTAGGCCGCCTTCGAGTGTGTATTGAACAGTCTGACGATCTCTAGCAGCAACAGTTTGGAAGGTCAAAGCTGACTTTGTCAACGTGTCCGCGCGTTTATTCAACCCTTGAATCTGAGATTGGAGAGCTCTAGCTTCTTTTCTCAAACCCTCCGCTTGTTGCAGCATGGCTTCAGCTCGGTCTAAGGATTGCTGAGGAGTTGTAGGTAAGGCGACATTCGTCAGGTCGTGTGGCAGTGAGGAATCCATGGCGAAATTCTTGCCTTCCGGAGTTGTTCGTGAAGACGACATTTGATCGAGGCATGGATGAGGATGTCAGAAATGAGGCAAAACTGAATGGCAGATGAACAGCCATGCTGTCCACAGGTTCAGCGTTGCCGCATCTCGAACAACCCAGCCATTCTGCCTCACCCTCCGAACAAGGTGGGCAGGCGAACAGAGGTCTGTCGCGCCAAGAAGACTCTCGTTGTCTACTCTTGCATTATGGCCATTTGGCCGGCAGCAATATTCCAGCGCAGTGTCCGCAATGTCTCATCCTTTGGCGTCAGTAGTGGTGAAGTGCTTCTTCTTCTCATTCCATGCTCTGCCTGGATTCTCCTCTTCCCATTCTTCAAAATTGCCTCCAAATGCACCCTTTACAGGCTCCTCTCGTACTTCCCACACATCTTCGCTGCTCGGTCCTGTTTTCCATTTGACAGCTCGCTTCCGGTAGTGATCCTGGATCGCCGCTGCTCGATCGTCCTTATTCCAATTCCTCGTCCGCATACACAGCCAGAAGTCATCCCAATGGTTCGAACAGGATCTGAAAGTGCCGTAGCGGTAGATGTTGACGAACTGCCCACCGAAGCTCTGGCAAAACATTGCATAGTCGAAGGCGGACCTGCAGGAAATCTCGGTGGGAAATAGGGAATCAGGGGAGATATCTTTGGAGACCGGAGCAAGCTGTTTAAAACTTCCTTGCCCTTTCGGTTGCTTTCTTCGCCGGTCTTCGATCTCTGATTGGGCTTGAAGCTCTCTTACAAGGTCGGCGAGCTCTTGATTGGCTTGTTCTTCTCGAGAAAGAGTAGGCTTCACGGAATCAGCGATCGGTGCTGGTGCAGCAGCCGAAGGAGTGGCTTCCGGCTGCTTCGCTGAGCTGTCAGGATCAGCATTAAGGCTTGCCGTGGGCTTTGACTCCCAGAACCAGGCCATGTCGACGTGATGATCTTGGACTGGAGTGCAGTTGGACTTCAAGAACTTGGAAAGATCGTCGGTTCAGAAAATAAATAAATGTCTATCGAAAGTTGAGCCACAAAGTGTCGACCCATGTGCATGTTCAGCCACAGATTTACTTTGCGACGTCATTGCGCGACGCAAATGATCAGGTGCCAAACCGCGATCAAAACCAACTTGTCTACCAAAATTTCCGATATGATTGCGCGCTTCAAAGACTAAAGATCTACCCCAGTAAACATTGCGTGTTATGGTATGAGTATGGAGTGGTCGTAGCCTGTCTGTTTCAGGAAAGCCAGCAGTGCTTGACACTCTCAGAATGATTTCCTTGAGAGGTGCTCCACGCTTCCTCACGAAACCAGCGCACCCTCTGATAGCGCAATGTCGGAAACAACCCTTTTACTCTGCTAATGGAGTTCGACCAAGGTTATTGAAGCCAGCCGTCCCCGTAGGGAGAAGAAAAGAGTCCTCGGAAGTTGGCGATAATGAGAGCGGTCACATTGAGACTAAGCCGAACGAAGGGATACTATTCTTTGACAGCAAGTTTCCTCGAATATGCTAGGAGTGGTCTCCGCTGACACAAGAACAGATGTCTTCCCACTAAGGCTGCAATGGCTCAATCTCATCCCTTTTCTCAACCCCGACAAGGTTCTGGCAGAATCCCTTAAGAAGGTCAACCATCCAGATCTTGCTCTGGCCGATCCCTCCAGCATCATCAAACGAGCCATACCCGAGAAGCTACCTCTTACCGTCACAAAGATCTTGCCCAGACTCCGTGAAGGAGGTGCATTCGTGAAATTCACCCACGAGCAGGGGATAAGTGCAACCGAACTGGAAAGCACACTGAAAGAATACCTCGAGGAGAAACCCATCAAACCATGGTTCAACCCGTTTCGACGTGTCCGAGCCTTCTTGGTCCAGGGCAAACCATGGATTGAAGATCTATATCGTGTCCCGAGCTCGAGAGTCAAAGTGGAATTTCTTCCTACTTCGCCCGAATCATCTGCTGCCGAGTTGGCTCAAGAGACTCTTTACTCATTATTTCGCAGATATGGCAAACTTGCCGAGATTATCACACAGCCTTTTGACTCAAAAGTCCTTCCAAGGTACGCCTATGTTGACTATCGAAACATAAGGTTCGCTACCATGGCCAAGAATGTTATGCATGGCTACGTCGTTCCACCAGAAGAAGGTGGTGGCAAAGCAGGGACTCTTCTCAAACTTAGTTACGAACCAAAGGTCAAAGCAAATTGGATATGGAGTTGGATTACGAACCATCCCAGGATTGTGCTTCCTTTGCTCGTAGCGTTGGTGACTGCGGCATCGGTGGCTGTATTCGACCCCATCAGAACATTCTTCATCAAGATGCATATAACACATGGCCTGCAGTTGGAAGATTCGTGGCTTTACAAATGGGCGAAAAGGTGGCTTAGTCGAGGATACGATTACCTCAGACTCAGGAAACAGGATGCAGCAGCGGAAAGTCTTAGGATCATCTGGGAAGATCGTCAGGGGGCAATCACTCAACTGCAGACATGGCTCATCGAGACAGCTGACACTTTCATCGTCGTACAAGGACCTCGAGGAGCTGGCAAAAAGGAGCTTGTGCTGGACCAGGCACTGAAAGACAGACCAAACAAACTGGTCATTGATTGCAAGAGAATTCAGGAAGCACGCGGAGACAGCGGGACTATCGCTGCGGCGGCAGCCGAAGTCGGGTACAAACCCGTCTTCTCATGGATGAACAACATGAGTAGCATGATCGACCTCGCTGCTATGGGTACCATTGGCACCAAGACAGGCTTTTCCGAGACTCTGGACTCGCAGTTGGCCAAGATCTGGAACAATACCACCACTGCGCTGAAGGAGATTGCTTTGTCTCATCGCAAAAAGGATGAAAAAGATGCCCAAATCGCCGACGACGAGTGGCTAGAAGCTCATCCAGAGTATCGACCAGTGGTTGTGATTGACAACTTCTTACACAAGAATAATGAAGGGACGACAAGTCTGGTCTACGACAAACTGGGAGAATGGGCGGCTGCCTTAACAACACAAAACATCGCCCACGTCGTCTTTTTGACCACCGACGTCTCTTTCTCCAAATCACTCAGCAAAGCTTTACCAGATAGAGTGTTCCGTCAAATCACTCTGAGCGACTGTACGCCAGACGTAGCCAAGAAACTTGTGCTTCAGCACCTCAAATCTGAACCCAACGAGCCAGCGGAGGGTCAAGAGAAAGTCAGTCCTGTGCAGATGCAGAATAACATCGACGAACTCGACAGCGTGATCCAAGTCCTTGGAGGTCGATTGACAGATCTGGAATTCCTTGCCCGAAGAATCAAGACGGGAGAGTCACCAACAAGTAAGTGTGGTTCGAGCCCACCATTCTCTGCCATGATACTAACAGTGTACACAGAGGCTGTGCATCAGATTATTGAGCAATCTGCTTCGGAGATCTTGAAAATGTATCTTCTCGAAGTCGATCCTGCAAATCGAAAGTGGACGCCCCAGCAAGCGTGGCTACTGATAAAGCAATTGGCCGCCAACGAAGTCCTTCGGTATAATGAAGTGCTGCTAGATCCTTTGTTCTCCAATGGCGAACAGGTCCTTCAGACGCTGGAACAAGCAGAATTGATCACTATCACGTCGAGCAACGGGCGACCCAACGGCATCAAACCAGGCAAGCCGGTCTATTCAGCTGCCTTTGCACTGCTCACGGAAGACGAGGTGCTGAAAGCGCGCATGGATCTGGCGATCATGTCGCAATTGATTAGCATCGAGAACAAGAACGTTGAAAAATATGAGAACGAATTAAGCACGTTGGCTGAATTACCTGGCACGCCGAGCGAACTGAAGCCCAGGATACAATGGTGCATGGAGAAGGTCATGGCTAGTCAGGTCAAGATCCAGAAATTCGAGGCACAAAGCGCAAAGTTGAAGAAGGTGCTTTCAGAACAGTTCTGATCAGAGATTGCACGAGTATCTCGTGGATGATATTAAGAGGAGGTCAATTCTACTCAATTCCATTATTAGTGTACAGCATCAAGTGATACCTACATACCCAGAGCCAGGCAAATATGAATGAAGATGTACCACAAGCAAGGGTGTCCTCTCGATGTACCTGCCATGCTTTTGTTAAGTGTGATATACATCTATCATGTTCACCGTACATTGTCATAGTGTGACGGTGCACACCGGCAGTGCAATTCTGATACGCCATAAGTCATCAAAAAGTCCTGGTTGGTAAAGGCCCCTGTTAAGGCGTCCAAGACACGGGATGCTTTCACTCCGTATCAAACCTCGAAATCAAAATCTCACCCGAAACCGAGCTGGTATTCCACAATCCCCATGCGCATTCCAGCTCCTTCGTCTTTGCCATGATCATCACGGCGTGTTTACTGGAAGCGAAAATGGTACTAACATCTGTTTACAAGCTCGCGCTGTCTCCATGATATAATATCTTGTCCATCTTTTGCGATTTACTTCAGCATCTAAGCTACCTTGTGAAACAATCTTGGACGACGCAGACTGTAGCACCTAGTCGTACGACATGGACGTCACACAGCATGGCCCGGTGGCCATCCTGCAGTCCACCGTCAACACCGCCCTCAATCATCCCCTACTATCGCTGCTGGCTACCCTGATCCTGGTATGCGTGTATACGCGCATCGCCTCAGGCATTAGATACTCCGCTGCCATCTCCAACCTAAGTCAATCATCAACAGGCCCAAAGACAGTGCCCATCCTCCCTTACTGGATCCCATGGCTCGGTCACGGCATCTCATTTGTCTCCGGCGGAACGAGCTTTCTCACCCGCGAGGCACGATCTCTAGGCCAGAATGGTTCCATCTATGCTCTATCGATGGCCAACTCGACGCACAACGTCGTCACGTCACCCAGCATAGCTCGCCAGATCTTGATTGACAGAAACAGTCCAATCACCATGGAGCCGTTCGTCTACCACACTATGAAGACATTCTGGGACGACCATGGATCCATCAAGGCTGTCGAACCTAATGCCTTGTGGAACAACATCCACGGCGTGCTAACCGGCATGTTACGAGAAAGCTTCGTCACGACCGCAATCAAAGGCACGGTACAGCGCGTCGAAGAACGAACCTGGAACTTAGTTTCTGGCTCCGAAAGTCCAGTCGACCAAAGCAGCTGGGAACGTCTGGCCAATGTCGAAATCATCTCCAAAGGCAGCAACGACGACAGCTTCGTTGCCGAAGCCAGTCTATTCCCGCTCCTGCGGTACTTCGTCGGAAACATCGCCACAGACGTGCTCTTCGGCCACAACTTCATCGAGAACTACCCAGACATAATGCAGGATTTGTTCGAGATGGACTCGCGGTTCAACCTCTTCCTAGCCGGCACGCCGAGCTGGATTCCCGGCATGGCAAGTGCGTCAATGGCACGAGAACGCATCATCAACGCCGTCCTAGACCATCACGACGCTTACTTCAAGTACGTGGAAGGCCAAGACCCGGGACCACGCTGGTCCGACATGTCCGACGTATCGACCGTCATCGCCGACCGTGCCATCGAATTCCGCAAAGCAGGCAGCGCCCCCCGGGGCTGGGCAACAGGCAATGGCGCCATCCTGTGGGCCATGAACATCAACGCCAATCCCGTCATCTTCTGGATGGTACGGTACATCTACTCGGACCCGACTCTGCTGGAAGAAGTACGCAGGGAAGTCGCGCTGTACGTGAGAATCAAGAACGCCACAGACAACGGTCTTCCCATCAAAGAAGCGCCGCGGCTTGACATTGACATTGCAGCGCTGTGGACTAAGTGTCCGTTGCTCAAAGGCGCGTTTTTCGAAACGATGCGTCTCGAGGCCGCGAGCATGAGCTATAAAATGGTCGAGGAGGACTTTGTCGTGACCGAGTCCGAGCAAGACGCACGCATGCTGGGCAAGAATGAGGCTCAGTCGTACCTACTGCGCAAAGGCGAACTCATCTGTATTCCGCACGGCGTGCACCAAAGTGACGAGAAGTATTTCCGCGATCCCGAGCGTTTTGACCCCCGGCGCTTCTGGGCTAAAGACGTGGAGAAGGACAATAGCGGCGGCGAGGACGTCAGAGTCGAATATGGCACGATGAAGGTCTGGGGCGGCGGCAAGCAGATGTGCAAGGGCAAGACGTTTGCTGAGAGGGAAGTCGTTCTCTTCGCGGCGGCCATTGTTATGCAGTGGGACATGGTGCCCGTTGGCAACGGTGGGAAATGGGTTCATCCAGGCAGGAAGGTTGGTGCTGGGGCGGTGACCCCTGTCAAAGACGTTAGGGTCAGGTTGTCGAGGAGGGAGGCATGGTGAGCGCTTGGTTTGACCGAGGGTAACTTCACGACCATCGAATGATTTGAAGTTAGATGGAGGCTGGGGAGGCCGTTGAGATTCTCATGCATGCGTTGGCTGGTTGGCCGGTGGACATGAGAGGATTCTTCCTGCAGTATCAACGGCGCCGTAGGCGAGACCTTGTCGACATCACGTAAAGAGCATGGGCAACAACCCATGTCATCCTGTCACCAAGGCGGCTCTAGCAACGGTGGCAGCGCTCGACGGAGAGGGCATCGACGATGACATTGAAGTCTACTGTGTGGAAGATTCACGGCGGTGGGCCTCAACAACAAACCTTTCACTTTATACCGTTAGAGGCAATGTCCATTTAAGTTTGCCGGTTGGAGGGGATAGCCTTGTATACAAACAAGACCCGAAAGCTACCCGGGGAACTATATCACCGTTGAACTCGGCGAGCCCCGAAAGTCAGATAGTGCCACTTCCCCTGCAGACCGGCTTGCCAGTGCTGCCAGTCCTGCGAACCACTTCCTCTTATCTTGACTGCATGTCACCCTGCACTTGCATTGCCGAGTCTCGTACTTTTGCAGGACGAACTCTATCCTGATGGATCGGCATATACGCCACTATCAAAGTCCTCGTGGTTGTACGTACAGCCATGCGAGGCAATCAGGCCTGTGCGAACCATATGTGGCTTCGGCAGCCCATCACCGAAGACTAACTATGTATGGCAATTGACGACATCGTGCTTGCGATTTCTAATGTCTCAGATCTGTGCGACGACACCATTTTTTGCCATACTCAGGCATCCGACCTCATCTGCGGATTGCCGGGCGACGACTTGATGCATCGCCAATGCCAGTGCTCAACTCGGAGTAGATCTGTGAGGACAAAACAAAACTTTAAGCCAGGTCTCACAGAAAGGACACCAGCTCGTGCCACCAACAGCCTCCTAGGCTTGCGCTGTGTCAGAGGTCGTCGTAAAATGCCGCTCCCCTCGTATCCGCTGCAGCTCGTTGTAGGTCGCGATTGGACATCGCATGCGTTGTGTTAGGTCAGAAAATCCCCTCAAAAGCGTTGGCGAAAGCCAAACCTCAGCTGATCTGACCTGAGGTTTATTTCTTATCGGTCATGCTCACAGCCTCGTATCGACTACTGGGTCCCCGCATTTGACACACTGCACGGTGCCATTCGAGGCCTCGGCCGCATCGCGATGTCCCTGCGCCATCCTGAACATGCATGTCAACGTCCATGGCCAGATCCCTGTATCAACATATACACTAGGTTGCGAAGTTTGCGACGGAGGAAGCCATGATCAAAACTCTTTTCAGCTTTGCCACCAATGTTCGGGGTGCACATGCCTCTGGCATTCCTGGCCGTTGAACTTTGTTGCTTACGGTCTTCCCAATCGTAATTGCATGGGTTGTCGTTTGGACTTGTTTGCACCTTCTAATCAAAGTCATCACCAGTGAGCCTCGAAGATGTGAGCACGAGGGCCATCAAAGCCCAGAAGCAAGCTCAGCACAAGAAGTGTCCGACCAGAAACGCCTCCTTGACGTGGCAAGTAGGATTTGGGGACATCCATCGGCGCACTAACAGCTGCCCAAGTAGTCCTTGTCACACCCATAATGGGCCTCGTATGGACAGCTTGGGCTGTCTTCGAGGCCTTGCCTGCAGCGACACCACGTTCGTCCACTCGAGCAGTCCGATATTGCAAAACAAACGTAAGAACAGACAAGTCTGGCGCAGCCTCCACGACGTGAACCGTACTCTTCCTTCGATGATTTTTCGTGTTTGATCCGTATTCGCCGTCAGTGGTGCCATCAGGTGCTGACCACAATGCACAGCTTCTCAGCCTCGTCATCATGGAGATGAAGGTGTTGCGCACCGCGTTGTTCGAGCGAACACGAGTAGTTCTCAGTGTGTATAAATTGCATGTCGTCTCTGCTGAAAAGGGCGCACGACTTCAATTGCAGTCAATTCTGGAACAACAGCGTCCATTGTCGTGGAAAATCATCAAGGGTAGACTTGTTTTCAACGACCGCTTCTGAATAGAGACCGCAGCAAACCTTAGACCCGTCCAGTATGCTGCTCAGCAATATTCTCCTCGGTAGCCTTGCGCTCCTCATTCCCTCCATTATGGCCACACCTGTGCCAACAGAAACCTGTTCTAGGCCTATTCGAGACGACAAACTCGTCAAGGTGAGTCGTCTCCTCTCGAATCGAGACTTCCTGACCGAACTGGCTTTTGTAAACTCCGAAGCTAACACTCGCCCTCAGCGGGTATTGGTCGGAATCTGCCACGACTCCTACTGCGTCGTCGATCAAGAGACTGGCCAGATATGTCCCGAGTCTTTCTGCAACCTCTCGGACAACGATGGTGCCAAATGTCGTTGTCTGCCCCTTGTCGACTGAGTGGTGTTCTCGAGGACGAGTCGGGCGCAGGCCATAGTGTAACAAACGGATGTATTTTGTGGTGAAAGGGTTGCCATGTAATATGGGCAGGCACATAAGTGGTGGTCATGACTGGCATGAGAACCATCTGTCGCACTTTTGCTGTTAGGTTGGTGTCGGTACCATAGCCAATGCATAGCTGATCGCTTTTCCACTTTCCGTGGGGTCGTGGACTGGTCATAATGTTCATATCACCAGTTGTATCACGTCTGTTGCCCATCCGCATCATTTGCTGCTTCCGTGCTTGTCTCCTCAACAACCATATCCTCATCCGCTGCATCAGCCACAGCCTCCTCTTCATCACCATTCCGCGTATCATTCGCGCCGACACCTCTCTCCAAGCCTTCACAGTGTTTCAACATCCAGTCCGCACATTCTGCGGCGCCATCTTTCGCACTACATTCACTCTCGACCACGGCATCACGCCCCGCGGCGTTCACGATACTTGGATCTGCCCCAGCCCCAACCAACACCTTGACCACCTCCAAATGCCCGTTCATCCCGGCCCAATGCAACGGCGTGTTCCCACTGACATTGCTGTGATTCACCAGCTGTGGCGCCGACTTATCCGCGGTCGTCGCTCCGACACTGTTGCCAAGTATAGTCGACGGCGTGAGCAGCGACACCAGATACGTGATCACGTCAGTGTTTCCGTTCGCGGCGGGGTAATGAAGCAGGGACGACTGTGAGCCCAGACCGTCTTCGTCGACGTCAATGGCCGATGCGAGCACCACGGATGGAGGACACGAGTGGTTGGCACATAGACTGGTGATGAGGTCTTTGAGCGATTCGAGGTCGCCGGTGCGCGAAAAGTAGATGAGATCTTCAAGTTCGTCGGGCGTCGGTGTGGGCAGAGGTGCAGATGACATGATGAAAAGATCTAACAGATTGTGTCAAAGGAGGATAAAGGAATGGTAGCACCCACCCGTCGTGGTTGTTGGTCGAGAAGATGTTATGGTGTACGGTGGAAGAGTCCGTAGATAATTTTTTTCCCGCAGGCAACTTCAACTTCTTTTTCCCCAGAAAACCCAAAAAGTGATCTGCAAATGACGTCGTTTGAACACATTGGTATCACTGGTAAATCGGTTCTGTGCTTTACAACAATCATCCATTTCTAGTCTTGACATTGGTCCTTTTGACTCATTTCGACATTATACTGACCAGACAGTTACACATTACCCTAGATATCAAGCGCTCACAATACCAGCCCAGTCATCATAGTATCCAAAGGAACACCATATCATGGAGCATGCTATCCAACCAGCCATCACCAGGAAAGCCGCGTTCTGACCGGACTATCATCTTGACACTCCTAACCCCTTAGTACAGTGGTCTTCAAAAGACCTCGACACTCAGGGAAAGTGTCAAACATGCCAGGTTTAATCGTCCAATTGTCCGGATTGAAAATGTGCCTTGAAAAATCCTCGGTGAGTACAACATGCCGCGTTGTGTCATGCTGGTCAATACAACTTTCGACCTTGTGCGGCCAGTTGCACCGGACATTGCTGGCCAGTGCGGGCAGAAATTCACGATTCCTCCGGCAAAGTGCGTCCCGTAGCTCGGGGAAAGGACAAAATTCGATCTCCGCGCTATGAGGGATCTTGATTTGTGTCATCGTCGGTCGATAGATCTCTGGAATCTTCTGATAGTTCTCACGCGATGATAAAATCATCCACTATACCAGGGGTGTTAGCAAACATGGCCCGCAGAAACAGCCACTAGAAGATTACCTACCCGCAATAAATGCACGAACATGACCGTTATCCCCAGCCTGGAGGCCACTTCCATCCCTTTGATCCGCTTACACAGTTCGGCAGCAAAGTGACAGGCAGAGTGTGAGTCACTCGGGTTTCGAGGCCGAAATAAGAGATCAACCATCGGGGGTTCTGGTCCAAAGACTTCTTCGATCGGTGTCCCCCGTGACAGCATTGAACGAGCGAGGTCCAGATAGCTGGTAATGGCGCATGACATTGGTGTTTCGTTGAGCTCGATGCGAGGCAACGCCAGATGCATTGCGATCGGCCGAGCTGGCTGAGGTAGCTCTGACCAATGATGAAAGCCCCCATCAATCTCAGGCGATTGCTCATACCTGTTACAAATGCTCGAAGAGGTAGTCGAAAGTCTGCGAGAGCTGGCTTCGTTTGCAGGTAGTTGGGAAGTAAAGCTTTGTGTCGAACTGGGGGTTGGTGGTGCTGCACGAGCAGGCGCTATGTTCGATGTTGAAAGTGGTCTTTTGAGGCTCTTTGGGGTCATTTCCGGGGATAATTCCGTCTGTAAGGTCAGATGTTCCTATCCGGTCAGTCAGGGCTTCAGACGAGACATTCTCCCTTACCATAGTGTAGCTCTTGGAAATGTGCACATCGAGATTCATTGCAAGATTGGTCACGAACCCGCTCTCCGATTCTTGATCCGTGCTCTGATCTGGTAAATGTCAGCAATGCTGTTTCCGTCGTGATGGCTGTGGAGTATGCTGTACTTGTGTCGTAGCTTGTTCGCCGAACAGGGGAAGACTGAGGTACTCTCAAGAATCGTAACATATCTTCAAGCCCAAGGCCTTGTCGGTAGGAAGCGATATCATCCTCCAACTGGGCCAATCCTGCCACATCTCGACCGCCCGCCAGGTCAACGACAGCTCCCAGGTAGAATCCATCTGATCTTCCATGTAGATTGGGAGATCTCCCGTCTCCATAATTGGGACTCAGGTAAGGAGCAGCAGTGGTACTCGGTAGTCCCATCAAAGCAGCGTTGACATCTGGTGAGTGCATCTCATACTTCAATATGTCAGAAGTGGCGGGCTGCGTTGCTGGTCTCAACAAGACGTCATGTTCGGTCTGGACGACCCCAGTAATGTACGGAGCAATCTCTCGCCTGATTTCCGAAGCCCTGAATTGCACCTCTGGCTGGAGCTCTGCCTTTGCCAAATCGGCTGAGACCACGGCTGCTAGGAGTCTAAGAGGCACATCCGCATTGACTCTCTCCAGTAAGTCAATCAGGGCAGACCCTCTTGAGTATCGCAGACAGATCAGTAAGCCTTCCAAGATCCATTTGTGGTGGATGAGCTCATCCAATTTGCGAGTGAGAGCCACCTTTCGTCGGCCGTCCAGCGTCTCGTCAATGATACACTCTGTGTTCAGCGCAATGCAGGCTTGACAAGGCGCCGTTCCTGAGCACTATACTTGACCCATTAGACATCCGCCCGGGGACATTCTTGCGTCGCAATGGTGTACTCACCCTAATTCTGCGAGACTTGCACACCACACATGCGACTGGCGCCTTCGGCCGCCGCAAAGCAGATCCGTTTTCTTTGGGCGTCGCATGAGTTCCTGATCTTCCGCCCATGATCACGCGTAAAGGGCATAGACGAAGAGGAAGTGTCGGTGTGGAGCATGTGTAGAGACAGATACGTGAGAGATCTCTCGTGAGAACAATCGTGATCCGATATATCAGGACGCTTCTTTAGGGTGGAGCTGATGTTCACCTGTAGGGTTCTGGACTCACGATAGGCTGCGCAGAAAGACAAGCGTTGATCGTGTAATAAGTCGCGTAGCGTATGTAAGATAGCCGGAAGGCTCCATATACAAGGGAGCGCAAGATCGAGCCCTTGTGCATCTGCAAGTTTGGGACCTGCCAGAAAAGGACAACGTTGGGCGTTGTGGTGTCATCTTCAGGCGGCCAATTACAGCTGCTGGAGAAGAATCCTCAGAACACAATCACCTTTGCCTTGATAGCCTGGCTGGCTCCAGAAACGTCCTGCTAGCTTAGAACAGACTCTTGTGCAATGGGCGTCTGCCGGTACTCGCATGTAGGTGGGGTACCCGCGTTCTGGACGCTTAGCGGCAACCAATGACAACGAAATCTCGGCAAAGGTGATTGGCGTGGTGGTAGGACGCAGGCGCGTTTGACCTTCTCCGGAAGCGGTACGAAGGCATCCGAAGGTGGCTTCTTGCAGTATATGGCAGGGGAAGCCCTTGCCAACGCCGTGGCTGGGTGTTCAGGAGCAACCATGCCCATATGCTAGGTTGAGGTAGGTTGTACAGAGCGGAATCCTTTCCCGTGAAGATTGCCTGGCGACCACTCAAAAGTCCCCTGCCAGCGGTGAGAAAGAGGAGTTGGCTAAAGCACAGACTACGCCCTTTGCTCTCCGAGGAAGGATCACGCTTAGAACTCATCAAAATCAATTGCCGCCAATTGACGACTGTAGGGAGGACAAGTATTCTTTGTTCCTTCTTGACGTGCACATCAGTCCACGGTTAGCTTTTAGTCTCCGGCAGCAGGTGGGCAATGGAATGCCCCTGCTGGGGCACGGGAGGCAAAGGATCCCCGTAAGATACGGCCAACTCTAAGTTGAGAATGCCCTATGGCCATGATTTTGAGTGGCACATATGCTCGTGTCCTCCCAGGCTGTTGGCTGGTAGTTGTCGATTAGACTTTCTGAAGCGAAGAGGTGATTGTGATCCGCGGAAAGTCAATTCAAATGGACATTCTGGGCCATGGCCACTTTTCCCCGCCTACCTGTCACAATCCATGACAACGAGGGGAGAGCAGTGCTGACTTGGCGACGACCTTCCAGAAGAACGAGAATTTGGATTCCCATGGATCATTTGCGTAGCAGTCCATAGCACAATCTTTGGGCACTCACTACTGTCTAGTACTACGCATGTCCAGATGGTCTGAGATCAAGATTGCGTTCGGATCGTATCGGACACGGTTTCGCCGGAAGCCCCTGCAGCAAAATGACGCCAGTGAAGAATCGCGCAGTGCCTCAGTCGTCACATGGCAGAGCCGTGATGAGCGATCATATCTGTCCTTCCGATTCAATGTATCTCAGCATTAGCCACAGACGCATGAGGCAGCTCGTGTCTGTCCTCCTTTGGTGTAGGTTCGATTATAGCCAGATTGCATCTGGCCACGGCGGGGTCCCAATAAGGCCGATAGGCCCTGTCAGTCCGCATGATGGGCTAAACTCACCCTGATCTTAGCGCATGTTCCTACAGCAGCCCACAGGAATGGCTCAAGCAGACGATCGGGCCAGGGACCCGCAGCAGGGGAGCTGCTTCGGGGGTAAGCGCTTCGAGGTGTCAAGGCTGTTTTGCTCTATTTTCAGCATGATGACTTCGTGACTCGTCAACCTCATAGCATCAACTTGAACTTCGAAGATGGATCCCGAACAAAACTGCTTCATTGTAAAGGCTAGGTCAGAAAGTTCTTGGCCCAACCAACAATACAGCCGACTGCATTGTACCTTCTTTCGTCCTTGGAGACCAACGAGGTTGGTATTGTCAATCCTTCGGATATCCGCGAAGTATATGTCGTCCCACTTCCGCTTGTCAAATTTGACACACTGCACAAGTTGCCAAGCCTCGCTGTAAACCATCCGGAGTGCATACTCACATCCCTGAAGCGAGAGGTGCCCGGAGAAATGTTCCCCAGCAAGAAAATAAGCTTGGAGGCAGTTCTTCCTCAATTCCACAATCAGTCAAGGTAGCGAAGTTGAGGTCCCAACCAAACAAGCACGGTCAAGCGTGGACAATCATTGCGCATGCGAGCGCGATGCGGCGTTATTGTACGGGGTTGCAAGACCGGCAATGTCTCAACCTTGCACGTCAGGTAGGCGAACTGCAATGTCGCCGGATTGAGTGATATACCGCACCCAGGGTAATGACGGGTATTGGAGCTGTGAGAAGTAAGCATCGTGCTCCACTAACCGACATTAGAGGTCAAAGCATACCTTTGGTTCAATGATTTTCAGGTATCTCACCTGGATACCACTGGTGGTGAAATAAGGGATCTCAAATTTGACGTTGATGGGTCTTTTCGCTTTGCCTTCTCCGGAAATACCTCCCATGCTGCCACCAAACCCACCAGTCATGCCACCACCGCGCTCATCGTCGCCTTTGACGCTGGGCAATCCAAGCTCTGCACGCATCAGAAACTCCTTGCCACCTCCGAACTGCTTGATCTTCCACACGATTGCCGACTTTTCAGGTGCATAATGCACGGAACCGACATTTGTCCGGAAACGCGGCGTGTCCGCATCGTCCGGAACCGGAATAATGATTTCCACGTTATTGGCCGTCGAACGTCTCTTGAACTGGGCTCTAGCCTTGAGCATGTATTCAATCCTGGACCCAGAGTGAGATTCGACCACACATTCGACCCAAATCAGGGGCTTAACAGCGGTGTTGAGGCGGTAACTCATGAGCTCAAATTCGCCATCTGGGGGAATAAAACTGATGGTTCGATCGTTCTCAAACCTCGAAAGTCTCACACATTGGTGGAATTTGACATCTTCCATCTCGACAGCTTTTCCTCGCGTGGCCCTTCCTGTAGTTTCGAACATAGCCTTGTCATTGAGGCCGAGTCGCAGTTCTGGCATACCAGACAGGTAGCACTTCATCTTCACAGCACCTAGAATTTCCGACCGTAATACGTTACCGGTCGAAGATACCAACAGGTTGAGGGATTCGATGACATCCAGGAAAACCTCGTTTTTACGGTATCTTATTCCTTCGCTTCGCCATGATACCGCATTAGTGACCGCTATAGGTGGTCGTGCCTGCACCTCGAGTTTGTGTGATTCTTGGGTAATGTACTCCTGCAGGATCTTGGACTCGGTCGTTTGAGGGTATCCAAAATCCATCATTTCGTCTAGCAGTTCATAGATGATGACATAGTTGTCTCGTATTGATTCCTCCTCCAGCTCCTTGAAATATTCCGTGAAGACTTCCACGATCTTGTGTAGAAATAGGAGGATTTCGGCGGCGTTGGTGTTTCGTTTCGTCAGGGCAAGAAGGTAGAGATTATTGTGGCGGATGTAGAGATACTGAACAGCATCAGTATGGCTATGTGTACTTTAGTAATCTCCGCTTACATTGATGCCTTCATCAGAGAAGCATGGAGGAACTGCAGATGATTCCTCTTCGGCTTCGGAAAGTAGTATTGGAAACTTTTCCACCGCTGCCATGGGTATATCGCCTCGATAATTCCGAGCGAGAAGGGTCTGTATGTGTCAACACGCGATCGTTTCCAGAGATCTTGTCTGCCTACTTTGCCCTTCAAATCGAGGAAGAACACCGCAGACGCCATGGTTAAAGTCCGATGGTGGTTTGGTTTAGGCGTATTATTGTCGTGTTCAAAGAAGGGTTAAGGAAGACTTTGCATCCTGTAATACACGCGAGTTTATCATCAATTCGTTATGATCGTGGCTGGTTGCAGGTGTCATCAACAGTTAGGACATGAACAAATGCCATGCAGACAACTCCGCAAGGCAGGAGCCAAGCTTTCAAACGCGTATGTAAGCAAGGCTGACGAGGCTGCGAGATTGCAAGGTACCGAACCATGAAGGCCTCTCACCTCAATACTGTTATGGACATGACGTACTTTTCTATAAATCACGCGAAAACATTCGTACTTTTCTTTTCATACCCCCCAGATCTCGCCCTGGAACGAGGCAACCCCCCACTTCCCAAATGATGCACATACACAATTTCACCACGCCCACCACCCGTCAAGCCCGTTTCTAGCAAAAGTGCCACAGTCTGACCTAGGGAGCCCGTCAGACCCAAATGAGTATACCTGCTCATTATCTCTACGGAACCTTCATACCCAGCGTCGAAACTAGCGCCCCATTTTCAGAAGGCCGCCAAATCCACTGGCATGGAGATATCGCATTGAAGCCCGAGTCGCTGCCGTCAAGGTCTGCAGGACACTGCCAGGTTGCAAGGTCGATGTGCTCGCCGTCTGTCGGTGCCGCGTTTTCTGTAAGCGAGCTTCTGTACCACACTTGTCGCCCCCGTATCTACATAGCTCGCTTGCCATAAGGCTCGAAGGGGAAGCTGACAGCGACAATAGCCTTAAAACCCGCGGGTCAGCTTCAGCCTCAGAGGCTTTCAGGAGGTATCTTACCATCACGATGTAGAGCACAGCGCACACATAGATTGGAACAGACGTCGCAGTATTGCCGTACGCGGCCACAAATGAGGAAACCAAACCCATAATTCGGTTGAATGCGACAGCGAGTCCGTTACCAGTCGCACGATGGGCCGACGGTAAAGACTATTACATTGTCAGTTCTGGTCGCGACGCCGAACTCGCGTGTGTACACACCTCTGGAGTATACGCATAGACTACAAATTGCTGTTAGCATGGGTTCGCACAACCGATTCCAGCGACGACCACTCTCATGGATCGTGCAAGGCCACTTACGAGTGCCATAGTAGATATTCAAGGAGAAAGAAATCGCACAGCTAAGTCCGACGTTTTGAGCTGGGGTCCGTACGGCTGTGTAGGCGAAGAAAAATGCCATCGTGATTAGCGCGCCAATCGCCATTGTGTACTTGCGGCCCAGCATCTTGATATTGCACATGTAGCCAGCAGCTACCGGTCCAAATATGCCGGCAACACTGCTGAGCATATAATTTCTCCACTGGTAATAGGCACCTGCCTGTCCAGTATGAGCACCACGAGAGGCAAGATAGTCCGGAAGGAAGACATAGAAGAGCGGATACGCCAGGCCTAAAGAAGTCAGTAGAGGAACTCGAACTCAATGTCATGGAGGAAGGATTGCGCAAGTGTACCAATTAGTAGCCATGAGAACCAAATCATGAGGGTCGAGATGGCCAGCTTTCTGGTTACAAAGAGTCCACGGATATGGGCCCAGAACTCGCCCAAGCTGTACCTAGATTTACCATAAGTAGACTGAATAGTTCCACAGGACTCGAGTTCCTCCAAACTCAGATGGCACGGTCGGTTATACTTCTGGGCCATATACTGGAAGGTCTTCACAACTGCGGCATCATCACCTTTGGTGAGCAGGTACTTGGGAGTCTCCTTGAGCCGGATTATGGTCACTCGTAAAATGCTGCAGATGAACACGAGCACTCCGTTACCGTACCAGATATACCGCCAGCCCTTCACTGAGTTTAGAAAGTTGTCATGAGTAGTGTGGAGTGTACAAGTTTTACCATATTGTTCTCTTTGGTGCAAGTGGCAATGTCGCTACAGGTATATCGTGAATTTGAGAATATTGGCCAGCAGAAGGCTGCAACAATCACATAAGCGAGACCCCACCAACACGCCATGAGTGTGATCAACCATTGCTTGTTGCTTGGAAGATATTCGAGGAAGACGGTGGTATCGAGGACAAGGTTTCCACCGGCGCCGAAGCTATAGCCCAGGAAGTTAGTATTGTGAGACCATGTCGAAGATGTGGTCGCGGATGCAAGGAAGCACATAGAATCTTCCAGAGGAATTTCAGGAGGATAGAGGACTCACGCCGCTAGAGCAACGAATGTAGCAAGCACGATCCAACTGGGAGATGCTCCGGCGACAATCGCGAAGATGGAGGAGGAGAAAAGGGAGATATTGAAAGCGAAGCGACGACCGATGACGTCCGCACCTAAGGAAAAGATCTGGTAAGTATCGCCACAGTGTAGAGGGAGATTGTTTTACCTAGTCCCCAGAACAGCACACCAAGCAGCATGCCCGTATACACGGCTACATTGAGACCGTATGAGAATGACGGCTGGAACTCGAGCGCAGCTTGACTTGAAGTTACAGCCTGCAGCGCGAGAATGAGAGAATCAGCTGCATATCCAAAGCCGTTCAGGAAGAACAGCTTGAGGTGCAGGTTGGTCCACCCGATCTCATCCATCGTCTAAAAAGGACGTCAGTCGGCACTGCCTTGCAAGGTTTTGCAGGTCATACCCTGTTCACGAGCCGCATTTTTGCATCAAGGACCGGGTCAACTTCACTCATGGAGAAAACCTCATCGTCCGATGATCCAATATCGACGCTGAGAGCATCACTGTAACCGCCGGGGTTATGAAGTCCAGCATGTTGTTTTCTGTCAGGATGCTCCTGGCATGTCTTATCCACGTTGCCAGGAAGCTGGGAGATCTCTTTCTCCGCCATATTGACGGAAGTGACGATGGTATCAAGCAAGATCAAAAACGACTTATCCACAGAAGACCTGAGTGTCAGGAGGCAGACCAGCTCGGGGAGGGGCTTGCCTGCTTTATCAAGGTTACTTAGCTTGAAGAGGTACCTCAGTCCGGGCTAGCCAGTCTTAACTTAACCATTTCTAATGATGGCCATTCCACAATCTCAGCAAACGGAGGCTAAGTCCACATTCCCCGTGGGCATCGCGGGTCCATGGCGCGGACACGGCGAGCCTGTCCCCAGAAAAAGTGGCACCGTCTGACGTCGAGTACATCCACGATATAAGTACGAGATCCAGCAGATTCGTGATGACGAGTACCTTGACTCCAAGGTAGCAGCTGCATACGGTACAAGTGATGTCCTTCGCCTGTCGAAGGCTAACACCATATCGTTGTGTACGAAGACTTTGGGATAACGATAAGGATGGGAATCTCTGTGGGTCTGAGAAGCAACAGCGGTCAGACAGTGCCACTTTTTCTGCGAGACAGGCTCGGGAGGCATATGGTAGATTGCATATTTCAACCATTGATTGTGTCTGCCTGGTTCCCAGATGGGTGACGAGGGTGGCGGCCTCCACAGGACTATCGCGCCTATCTCTGAAGCTGCGAATCAACGCACTTTGACAGTCGTGGTTGTTTCGGTAATGTAAATGATAAAAGCCGGGGATAGGGTGCACGTGAACGGTCGGCTTCCGAGAAATTCGATTGTTAGATGCGACACTTTGCTGATAAGCGATGGGTATCCGGGATGACGGCCGGAGGGCACTTCTTGTGGGGCTCACCTGTCTCGCCAGATAACCAGGGCAAAGAGTACCGTATCAGCGAAGGTGACGATATCGGGAGACTCCAGAAGTGTCTTTCTCTGCAAAGGAGTAAACGCCAGGGAGTACTCAACAAGCATGAATTCTGTGCAAAACAAAGCTGACCCCGTCTTGGTGGTTGGCGCCGGGGTCTTTGGGTTAGGTTGTGCCCTGGAGCTAGCAAATAGGGGCTACAGCAACGTGACTGTCTTCGACCGCCTGGCACCTCCGGTACCTGATGGAAGCAGCTGCGACATCTCCCGCATTGTTCGCAGCGACTATTCTGACCCATTCTATGCAGCTCTGGCGAAAGAGGCATTGCAAGCATGGCGATCAGGGCCATTTCAGAGCTTCTACCATAACTCCGGATTCGTCTTGACCTCAGAGTCGATGCCTGATGCTTTTTTGGAGAAGTTGAATGGGGTCCTCCAAGGCCAGAACATTCCTTTCGAAAAGTTCAACAGCACGGCTGAGTTGCAAAGCATGTTCCCTTGTTTGGACACGATCAATGCCAATTTCGGCGGCTACCTGAATCCCAACGCAGGCTGGGCAGACGCTGCTGGTGCTGTGAGCCTCCTGGCCACCCTGTGCACTGAGAAGGGTGTTTCCATCGTCACCGGACCAAGGGGGACCGTGAAATCATTAAGAATCACAAAAGCAGGCATTGAGGGTGTCAATGTCGCCAATGGTCCTCCCGTAATGGGATCGAATGTAATTTTGGCCACCGGCGCTTGGACAAATGGTTTGATAGACTTGACATACGCGATGTCCTCGTCGGGTCAGCCAGTGGGTTTCATCCAGTTGACGCCAGAAGAGGCGCGTACTATCTCTCAGATGCCGACTCTCATCAACATGACAACGGGCTTCTTTGTCTTCCCTCCGACCCCGGGAACAAATATCCTCAAAGTAGCCTGTCACAGCAACGGATTCGAGACGACGATGCGCGTCCAGAGCACCGACCAGACTATATCTGCACCGAAGCGAGATGCAAATAATGCAGTATCATCTTTCATTCCCGACTCCGCAGATGCTGCTCTACGGCATGGGCTCAGACAAGTGCTTCCGGAATTTGCGGAGAGACCTTGGATGAGAAGGAGACTTTGCTGGTACACCGACACCCCAGAGGGTAATTTTGTTATTGACCGTCACCCATCCATCAAAGGCCTTTTCATTGCTGCAGGAGGTGCTGGGCAGTAAGTCGATTTCACTCCTCGTAATGTTGTGTTATGAGGTTCATTGCTGACTTCTTGGTCCATTACAGTGGATTCAAGTTTCTTCCAGTCCTGGGTCGATATATTGTTGATTGCTTTGAACAAAAGGCGCCACAGAACATTAGAGAGAAATGGAGCCTAAAACAAGACCCGGGGACGCGAATGCCTTTCGTCTGCAACGATGGCAGCCGCAGAGGTCCAGCAAGGAGAATATTATCAAGAGCAGAGCAGGCCCGACTGTGAGGTGTTCCTCAGGAACGGGCGCTGGCAAACCGGTTTTCAGTACTGTCTGACCGCGTTTCTCGTTAGGTTCAAATAGGTATTGTTCCGTATCGTTATCCGGGAGCCTTTCGCACACATCGAGTAGCACTAGCCTTAGCCAAGGGAAAGTGCACCAGCTCTATCAGTATAGCCAACTTAGGTTGAAGTCAAGGCGCCCACTGTCGCCAACATGCTGGACAGTGAACTTATGTCATCGATGTACTCCATGTCGGACGGTGCCAATGTTTTGTAAAACCAGGCTTGCTGGATGCCATCGAGTTGGCAAACCTGCTTCTCATCGTCTATCAGTGAGAAAGGGTGCCCTGACGAAGGCATTCGTTGTGGGCAAAGATATAATTTTTCGTGGATTGGGCTGTAAGATGTCTAAAGGTCTACAATAAGTATGGCAGGCAGTATGGCCAATTTGTAAAGGAAGAAATACTGAATATTCATCAAGTCTATACGCTAAAAGCTGCAGCTTCCGACAGGCCAGTCAGCCGGGTTGCTTTCGTATCGCTCGTCTCAGAGCTCAAATCGTTCCATGCACCAGAGGAAACACTGTCCTCAGAGGAACAGTCTCCTTCCCGCCCCTCCAGTCTTTGCGTCTTTTCAAGGTCAAAGGAAATGAGCTTCGTCGGTTCTCCGGACTCGATGTCGACTTGCTCCACAGCTCTTGATCCTTGGTCGTCATAAACGCGCCGAAGAGCTTCCAAAGGAATATTGGGATACGGTTTAATCCAATCACTGAGGTCCGGATTCTCCTCCCTCTCAATCTGTGAAAAGCCCAGACCCCAATAGTCAAAGTTGTTCCCTTCATATCTCCACTCGAAATCCTCCCATCGATCTGACTGCAGAAATTCGCGGTAGTGGAGACCACTACCAGGCCAGACGCCCGTAATCCTTCCACGACTATTCTTGAACCAGGACCGACAGCTGCCTGTCCAAACCAATTTCTGCATGACTGTCTGTGTATGCGTATTGAAGTCCTCTTGCACACGCTGTTTTACATCGAAAGATAAAGCTTGCTGTGTTGACCACTTTCGAATGAGGCGAACAAAATAGTCGGCCGTCCCTTCTAGCGTGCCCATCAGGCTACCATTAGATATCGGGGTGTTGGGACCGAGGAAAATGAGATGATTTGGAAAACCTGACACAGCAAGACCACAATAAGAGGATGGCTCGTCCTTCCAGAGTTCTCTGAGGTCCACCCCGTTAGTTCCAACAATTGGAAAGCGAGGTCGAAATGACGTGTCAAAACCCGTAGCGAAAATGACCACGTCGACAGGTCTTGACGTTCCCGAGTTGTCCTGTATTCCATCAGGTGTCACCTCTCCGACTGACTCAAAAATAGGCTCCACGTTGTCTTGCTGTAGAGCCTCCAAGTATCTCTCCCCGGGGTTAAGTCTTCGGCAGCCGGCTTCAAAGTGGGGGATCAACCTTTTCTGCAGATCTTCGCTGAGAATGAGCTGCCTCATTCGGTCTTCGAGCTTGGTTCGCAGCTCGTGCTGCTGCAGACTGCCTTTCAGGAACGCCTTGTACATACCGTTGAAGGACGCTTCCATCTCTTTGCGCACTTGGAGTGAATACTCGGGGTCTTGCGTGAATCTCTCTATCTCTTCTCCGGAGTACGTGTGGTTGTGATCGTTGATGAACTGACCTCCAGCCGGCGGTGTGATCCAGGATGGAGTGCGGATATACATGTCGATGTGGGATGCCTGCTTTTGTAGAGCCGGCAACACTTGAATTGCGCTTGCCCCAGCACCGACGATTGCTACTCGTTTTCCAGTGACGTCGATTCGGGAATCCCAGGCTGCAGTATGAGCCACGACGCCCTTGAAGGCATCGAGGCCTCTCAACTCAGGCCAGTTTGGGTTGTTCAGGATCCCGCATGCATTCACGAGGATTTCGCTCTCGTGTCGCTGACCTCCCTCAATCTTCACACTCCATCTAGAACAATCGTTGTTCCATACTGCCTCTTCTACTTTGCTGTTGAATTTCATGAATCGCTCCAATCGGTAGTGGAGAGTGACAGCTTTGAGGTAAGACTGTATCTCCAGAGACGACGCATAGCTGGTTCCTTTTGTCAGCACGGTACCCGCCCCCTGGAACGCAACGATCCCCAAGGCAGGAATCGCTCAAGCATACAATTTGGACCAATATGGATTCGGACAGAAACTGAATTGGTAGATGTGGCTCGGTACGTCACAAGCGCATCCTTTGTACATTATCAGCACCCAAATATCTTGAAGCCTGTCTCCTTTTCAAGCACCATTCTTGATATACGTACCTGGATAGCGATTTTCTAGCCATGTACCACCAACATCACCATTCTTCTCAAAAAGTTGAATGGTAACAGACTCTCCAAAGGCTTCTTGGAGCTTATAAGCTGTAGAGCGGCTGTTGTGAGGACGTCTCCTTGTAATGGTCCAGGGTGCAGAAAATCATACCCATCAAGATCCCAGACACACTGAAGTTGAGCAATCATTAGTACGAGACTGCCATGTGGATTTCTATGCTGGCCTTCTTACCCTGCGCCGATGATAATACATCGTAGCGGCCTCGTAGGCAGCGTTGTTTCTTCACTTCCTGCCATACTTTGGCCTTGATGGAAAGTTCGGTCTTGCCCTGCGTCTGGACCAGAGACAGGACTGGCGCTATGTTGGCATCACTCTGTGTTATGATGGCTTATTGCGTGAAGGCATTGGTATTGGACTTCCGGACCCTTCTTGCTTGCGTCAAACAATCCACTAGGGCTCAGCACCCTTTCGGATAAGACTCGCTCTCCCTGCCTCCCTGCCTTATCGTCGAATCGGAGGAGCTCGGGGAGCTCGGGAAGCCTTGTGAGAAATCCGTTCACGTGAAGGACAACTCGCTTGTCTTGCGAAATCGTCTACAAATTTTTGCTATTTGCGGTATAGAGGCTAACGCCAGCAGTGAGTTGACTCCGGTACGTTCGAGTCTTGCGGGGAGGTGGATGCCGACAACAGCAGTGGGTACGGTTGTGGATGGACCCGGACGGCGGCGAGGCTGGACCATGTGATTCAGTTGGATACTCACAGGATTGAGAACGTGCTCTCGACCAAAGTGAGGTGATTTGGATGTTTAAAGAGCAAAACGCACGCCCAGCGTACTGCCCTTATCACATACTCGTCTTTCCTCTCGGTTCTATTGTCAGTTAGCAGATCCTCCTCCCCTTGCAGTTCTCTTGTCGATTAGCAGATTGTTATCCAGGAAGCCGGTGTTGTCCTCGTCTACCTCCCACAGAAAGAATCCGGAATTTTACAAATCTCTTTGGGTGCCCGCCATCTGAGCATTCCCATCCGATCATGTTGTCGGCATTGAGTTCGTTCATTGGAATGCCCAATCCATCCCAGAAAACCGACCTACACATGAGGTTGACCACGGAGCCACGAGCTCTCCCAGCATCGTGGTACAGCAGAGATGAGATGTATCAATTGGAGCGTCGAGCCATCTTCTCCAAGAAGTGGCTGCTGGTTACGCACAAACTGCGGTTTACCAGGCCCGGAGATTTCGTACGTTTCGAAGAAGCTGGATATGCTTTCATACTGTGCATGGATAAGGATGGCACCTTGAACGGATTTCACAACGTATGTCGGCACAGGGCTTTCCCGGTAGTCACAGAAGATGCCGGCAATGCCAGAATATTCTCGTGCAAATACCACGGCTGGTCGTATGGACTGAATGGACAGCTTGCGAAGGCACCTCGGTTCGACACTGTACCCAGCTTTCAGAAAACAGACCACAGCCTTTTCCCGGTCCACGTACATATCGATGAGTTGGGCTTCGTCTGGGTCAACCTTGACGCATCTTCTGAGCCCGAAGTGAAATGGGAAGATGATTTTGAAGGAGTTGACACCCAGGAACGATTCCAGAATTTCGACTTTTCCCAGTACCGCTTCGACCACGTCTGGGAGATGCAAGGCAAGTATAATTGGAAGACTCTCGCCGACAACTACAATGAGTGTTACCATTGCCAAGTCGCTCACCCAGACGTCAGTAAGCTGGCAGACCTGTCGTACTATTATACAGTCACGAAACCTGGATACATTCAGCACTTTTCTCGGCCTCAAAAAGGAAAAGAGCAGAATGATATCAAGAATGCAAGCACCTACTATTTCCCCAACTCCTGCATGACCGTTTCGTAAGTCGATACGTCCTTCATCCCCACCAGATGCAACTTGCACTGACCATGTTATGCTCACAGGCCTCACTTCTTCTACATGATGCGGTGCGTTCCGACATCCGCTACCACATGTTCCATGGAGTATGAGGTATATCGTCACAAAGATGCCACAGATGAGGAGTTCGAATACATTGACTCCTTCTTCAAACGCGTACTCTCAGAAGACAAGTACTTGTGCGATGCAGCTCAAAGAAATCTGAGTGCTGGTGTTTTCATCAATGGAGAGCTACACCCAGATCTAGAGAGCGCACCAATTTACTTCCAAAATACCGTGAGGCAGCTGGTAACGGAACATCGTAACAAAGAGGGTGTGAAAGGAGAAGAGCTATGGCCAGCTCGTCGTCATATGCCTCGTTCGGAGACCACGGAGGATGACGCTGCTTTCTGCGACGGATTAGCTTGCAAGCCTTCGCAACTGGCGGAGACAGAATGGTAGGTAATGTTTGAGAGCGTTGAAAGTACCTACAGTACGGTAGGTAGTTAACAACCGAGGTCGACCCCGGTAATGACATGTTATTTGTTACGGCAGTGTCCACCGCTCCCAACGCCAATCAATTAGAGGTGCCGGTAAGCCGGCTGCCACCCCTAAAGTGATCAGGATTAAGGATGCTCGTAGGGCGTGCGTCCCCCTAAAAGTAATTCTTATCAGGGACACCCGTACGGGCGCCCACTACCGTATCTCGAAAGTAGTTCTGGCTTGGGGATACTCGAATGGGGGAAGCCGCTACCCCGAAAGTGGCTTTATGTTCCCCATAATTGATAAGCAGGTGGCAGGGAATTGGTGACCATTTTCAGTCTTCCGCCAGGTACTTCTCTTCAAGCCAATTTTTCTGTCCACATCCCGACCATGAAGACATCGATCATGAAGCCCACGGCCTCTCATGTCGGACTTCCAAGTTGAAGAATATGTGGTGAGAAACGGTGGCAGTCATGCAGAGTCGCGGACATAAGCGCTTGCACCAGGCGTGCGAGAATTGCCGGTAGGTTCTCACCTTGTGATGACTGCACTCGGTGCAACTGTTGGCCCTGCGCTGCTAATAGCAGTCAATAGGAGGAAAAAGACGAGATGTCCTGGAGAGAAACCCGCATGTTCAAGCTGCACTCGCCTTTCACAAGCATGCAGCTACCCACCAGACCATCACGGAAGCAACGTGTTCTCCGAAAGGTCGCATGGAAATTCAGGGGACACGGTATGATTATTCAGTCCGGCTACAGCTCAAGTGCTCACACTATGGTGAAGGAGAGGCGGTTGGCCGAACTTGAAGCAAGAATGGAGATGATGGTAGGAAGGCAAAAGTACGAACACACCGAGCCTGATTCCAGAAAATCTGGCACCGTCTGACAGGGCGTTCATCGATGAACTGAGTTCGAGGTTAAACACTTTCACAGCAGCGGGTACCTTGCCAGCAACGCAGAAGGGCTATCCGATGGAGCTGATGGCCTTCCGCCCCGTCAAAGCTAAGCTATGTTGTTGTGTGCGAGGAACTCCGGACTATCAACAAGGAACGATATCACCTTAACCCTGGGGGCAACAGCGGTCAGACGGTGCCACTTTTCTGGAAACAGGCTGGACATCTTGTTGTGGCTTTTTGGATTAGTTGCTAATGCTGGCTTTCGCAGCACGAATAGCGATACGGCGTCACCGATGACGAACTCATACACTTCTCAGAGTCAGCGTCTTCAGCAAGCGCCTCGTATCGAGAATGGTATCTCTGACAGGCAAGATGAACCCATCTTGCGTCAAATCCCTCAGCTGACTTTATTTTCAGTCTTATACCCTCAAGAGATGTCCTCGTTGACGTTGTCGATGCCTATTTTCAATATTGTCACATGCAACCCCTATGGCTGTTTGATCGGGAAGACTTCTCCGCCATTGAAGGTTGCCGTGAGGAGACGATGTTCTCTATGCTGGCTCTCTCGTTGTGTCACTCGAGACACCCTTTCTTCAAAGATCGCTCAGATGAATTGAGCCAAAGATATGCACAGCTAGCACGAGAGCATATCATGAGGCGAATTGTGGAGGGAAAGGTCTCCCTCTCAACCATCCAAAGCCTTTGTATGCTAGCACTCGCGAATTTTCAAGCCAACAGCCTACACTTGATGTGTCTACATGTCGGCATAGCGACAACACTTTCGAGATCCGCTGGTCTTGATTTCGAGACTTGCCCCACTGAACTCAACCTGCATGCAGAATCGCGTCGGAGGGTGTTCTGGAGCTTATACTTGCTGCAACAGATGTACGGGCAGCAAGGCTCTGCGACTGATATTTTGGAAGACATTTCAAATCCACGATATGTTGCGGTACATTCAGACCTACGGAAGAAGTTAAATCGTCTACCTCCATCTATGCCGCATGAAACGGTCCAAGGCGGAATGACCCAACAGAGTGGAATATGGGCATACATGATCCAGCTGTCTACCCTATGGGGAGAGGTGCGGACCTATGTCACACAATGGGCTCAAACAAACACCGAGCCACCGTGGTCTATTGAGTCTGGATACGCCGTCATCGGCGCGCATCTGATGGATCTTGAGACCAAGTTGCCCACCTACCATCGGTTCGATCTTGCACGCTTCCCGGACCATGAGAATGAGCAGATTCAACGCAATCGAGGATACTGGAGTCCTTGGCTTTATCTGCAGTTCACCTACCACACTATCCACGGCATGTTGAATCATCCATTCCTATATTCCTCGCGGCCGCAGCAGTCAGCCCAATTGGCCGTCCCAAATACCTTTTGGAAGACGTCGTCGGAGCTAGCATTTATTCATGGCACCTGGATTGCGCGTCTCATTGACATGATCACGGACAAGGGCTACCGCATTTCAGATCCGTTCATCGGTCATTGCACCGCAATTGCAGCAACGATCCATATCTACTTCTGCCGAGCGGCGGATAACAGAATCAGGGAGGCTGCGCAGGTCAGACTCGCGACATGCGTTGCATTTTTGGGAGAGTTGGCATTGCTATGGCCTTCCTGTCGATTAATGGTGAGTACCCCACCCAGCGCACACCCTTGATCTGGGTTGCCATCAGATACTGAATCCTCGCAGCATGAAAAGCTCCAAGCTCTAGTTCAATCGGCATTCACGTTCGATCAGCCTGTTGGAACACAAGATTCGCCACGCAGGACGATCTCGATAAACACGCGGATGATGTGGAAGATTCTCCTGTACGATTTCGCCGTCAAGGACCACGCCTTGCCTCAATCTGGGCTTTTTGATGAGTCTTTCTTTCCGGATGTGGATGAGACCGATGAAGGAGAGGAGACCGTCGAGATGCAGCTTTTCCACAATCCTACTGTTGATGTGGATATGTCTAACGGACAAGCATTGCCGCCACTGTCAGGCCAGCCAAGACACCGGGATCTTCAAGAAGGGAGAGGACGTGGCAGACCGGACCAGCAGCTCGCGGCGTCGGTTGCGCCCGCCATGCCTGTTCTTGATGCACCTTTTACGGGAACCGCCACTGCGCCCTGGCCGATGCCAGGTAACACCTCCGTCATGGATATGACTTACGATCCTTTTTTCCAATTCCAAGATCCTGGCAGCCCATTTTTTGGAACATGGGAGGTTGGAAATTTATAGTGTCTGCGCCGTAGAGAATGGAATCGAATTTCAGGCATAGGCAAAATTAATCTTCGTTGCTCATATTTCAGGATTTCTGGCGGTAGGATTTGACACCCAGAGGCGCAACAATGGGCCCCCAGCTCCATTGACAGGATCTTGGATGGGCATTCCAACGGCCATTGTCTCGTCATGAAGAGCTTCAATGTCAATGGGATCCTTCCCCAGTTCATTTCTCCATCGGGGGCATCCCTAACACCAAGATGAGCCGTTAAACCAGAGGAGAAAGTGATGTATACGTCTTGCCCATACCTTTGGATAAACGCCAATATACCTGTAATCAGTGCTACTCTCGACGCAACAATGTGCCGTTCCAGCCGGAAGTACGATCACATCTCCTGCGTATACATCTACTTGCAGTCCGCCTTTTGTGTCACTTGATCCACAGCCGAGGAGTAATGTCGAGCAGCCTTGGAATATCCCTGGAGATGAATTCAGGGTCAGTCCCAAATATGGACAAGTGTGCAATGAAGCAGATGGGGAGTCCACATTCAAATGACCGGATGATTAATAACACACCATAGCATTCGTGGGAGTTTGGATGGAAATGTCTGACGGGGATATGCCCCCAAACACCTCTCTTCTCCCAGTCATGAGACTCTAAGAAGGCCGTAGTCTTGTCTTCAGACAAAGGCAGAGGCAGGACCTCGCGGTAGATGAGTACTGGGAGTTGGCTGTTGGGCGCATACTCATTTGGCGGAATGTGGTACTGTTCGGGTTCGGAGACCATGATGGGTTGATGGGGACCATTCGGCGACGACTGATGGTGAGGTTTCTAAGTTAGGTCTGCACTCTTGACTTGGGGAAAGCCGGGGAAAGCACGAGAAGAGGGGACGTAGACCAGAGCCTTTCCGGACACTTCAGGCCCTAACGCGCCCCTTGCCGCTCTCCCCGATCCAGTTCTCTAGGGTATGTGCCTCTCCGTGCAATCTCCGTCTCCACTGCTCTCCGCAAAAGCAGGATTGCTATACCATATTCCACCCTACAGGCAGACATTTAGCATTGAGTCCGGAGATTCTAAACGTCTTAAAATCCCATGTGCCTATTTGAAAGGGAAAAAATGGACCATTGTAGGTGGGGACTAGACAATCGAGGTATGGCTCAGACGATTTCCTTTGAAGAATGCTTTCGATTAAGGATCACCAGCAGGCTTCAATCCACCTTTTTACCAGAGTTGAAACAAATTCAGTGGCAGCAAATACCTTTGCCGTCCCCAGAGAACCTTTGTGCGTATCCCAGCGAAGACGTCACATTGCAATGGAAGGGTATAACCACAATGGGGTGACTGATGGCTCAGCCCATTTCCTCAAAACCCTAACGATGGCTTTACCATCCTTTTCGCCTTCTACACGAGCTGTTCATGCAGACGATGTTCTCAACAATGCCGACGACGTGGCACCACCGATTCACGTCACGACGACATATCGTTATCCGCGAGATGTAGATCGTCTGCAGCCACACCACGAGCGGCCTTCATACCCGGTGCTGGAGATTGGGGAGCATTGCTACTCGAGACAATCTACACCAGGAATCTCACGCCTGGAAGCCGTGTTGTCTTCCATCCTGGGCCAACCATGCATAGCTTACTCCTCCGGCATAGCTGCGTTCCATGCTCTGCTGAATATGCTCAATCCGAAAAGGGTCTCCATTGGAGCTGGCTATCATGGATGTCATGGCACACTCCAGCTCTATTCCCGAGCATCTGGTTGTGAGATGCTCCCGCTTGATTGTGCCATTGACCAACTCGGTCCAGGCGACCTGATTCACCTCGAGACACCTGTGAACCCGACAGGTTTGGCCTTGAATATCCGGCACTATGCCGACCGAGCACATGCTCGAGGGGCATATCTCAGCGTAGACTCCACATTTGCTCCACCTCCACTACAAGATGCATTTCTCCACGGTGCCGACGTGGTAATGCACTCTGGGACAAAATACATTGGTGGTCATTCCGATTTCTTGTGTGGTATTTTGGCAGTCAAGGACGAAGCCTGGCTGCAGAGACTCCTCCAAGACAGGCTATACCTCGGGTCGGTCATGGCAGGCTTCGACAGCTGGCTCGCCACAAGGAGCATCCGGACTCTGGAAATGAGAGTCTTGAGGCAGAGTCACTCGGCAGAATACATCGTCCGCGCGTTACATTCCGGGCTATTGCCTCAAATGTCAAACTTCCTTAGTAATGAGGATGTCTTGACCGTCCAGAAAGTGGTCAAAGAGGTCCATCATGCCAGTCTTCAGGCTGATGTCGAAACAGAAGGCTGGTTACGAAAACAAATGCCGCAAGGCTACGGACCAGTATTCGCTCTCACTCTTCGAGATGCCGAATTTGCAAAGAGGCTGCCTTCAAAGCTGCTCCTCTTTCATCACGCAACCAGCCTAGGTGGCGTGGAGAGTCTAATCGAATGGCGGACAATGACCGACTCGACTGTAACCAAAGACTTCTTGCGACTCAGCATCGGCGTCGAAGGTCCTGAAGATCTCTTGGCGGATCTGATACAAGGCTTGAGAGCAGTGGCGAATGACTAGTTAGCGATCCCTCGAAAACAAGAGAGATAACCCTTGAACTGGGCTGAAGTTTGATCTTCCTCCCATGGCCCCTTTCCAGCAAAGTAATCCCGTCGGGCAGGCCGAGCGCGCTAGATTGCACTATCGCAGCCTCTAATCTTTCCACACGCTTCACATGCCATTCAATCCGTCATCTACTGGAGGCACCCTTGATTCGAGAGCGCCGTCGGCATCTTAGGCGAAGCCTTGGATGGACGCCGGACACGGTGAATGACCGACTGCATCCCTGCAGCGAGAGCCCCTGTCGGCAAAGATAAGTGATATCGGGGCGACGGCACCGATCATGTGACCAGCATGGCCATTGCTGAGGAGTTCGTAGCGTAGGAGCGAAACCCGCGAAGTGCGCATCGCTCCATCTCGATCAATGGGCCTTTCGTTGGCCATGCCATGAGGTAGATGTGATGAGGCCACGCGTTCTGTGATTATGAAGGCCTTCCGGGGACGTCGCGACCTCGAGGTTCCTCAAGACGGAGACCTGGCGAGCCTACCAGAAAAACTGGCACTGTCTGACTGCTGTAATTCCTCAGGTTGAAGCAGACATCGTCCTTTATTGTCGTGCCGGGGACCTTAGAACACAACAATATAGCGTTAGTCCTTGACTGAGATGAGATCACCAGCCTACTATATAATCTTACTGGCTTGCAAGAAAGACACACCTTATGTGGAATCTGCTGTACTTTGAACCTTGTATCATCGAGGTACTCTCTGTCAGACGTGCCACTTTTTCCTGGAAACACCCTCGCGGGCAACTACAGCCTGAGAACCTACATGGTCTGACGACTGTCCGAAGTCCTCCATGATCTCAAAAATGGCATTGTGAAGCATTCAGTGCAATTTGTGACTGGCTAAGGACGACATGATGGGTGGCAGGGTTCTGGCGGAATGACTGTCCATAAGTCTGGTTGAGGGCTAACGAGAGGTCCGAGGATTAACCATGCTTGAATCTTGATATGCCAAGCAATATCGTTCTGCGGAGTACAGTAATACAAACAAAATTTCTCGAATCCTTCTTCTTCTAAATCACAACGCGCCCAAAAGACAGTGCAATGCGACATTACTCGTGGAATTCATGGCATTCTGCCTTGATTCTATGATCAATTCAGTTGTTAGACTTTGCGATTTTAGCGACGCGAAGACCGATTATGACGGTGCCATAAGAGCTGGCTGAGTATTCTTTCCTGTTGCTCAGGCGGTGTCAGAGGACCCAAACATCTCTTATTCTGTACAAAAATATGGCTCGAAAAATGTTATACACGAAAAGAGTATCCTATTTCTCTCCCTCAGGATGACGCAGTATCCGGCGTTGTCATCTTCTGCATCCAATCTCTTTTCATGCCCAGTGGGGATAGCACTCTTTCTTTCGCTACACGATTTGCAACAGCGCCACCTTGTTCCAGAGCAAGCGCGCCAACAATTGCGAGTACAGACTGTGCGTAGACGAGGTCCGCGCCGGAAGCGTCAAGTCGTTTAGGCTGAGAAAGATTAGCAGCTGTCGCTGGTCAAGAGACAGAACGGTGCGAGACATACGTTTTTGGGATGCCACCGCACGACCTCTGGTAGTCCGTACTGTGTAGCTAGATTCGAAAGCTGTTTGTGATTTGTGAACCATTCGTGTGCTCCTCCTAATAAACACTCCACCGACTCGATCGCAGGATGTCGGAAAGGGACCCGGCCGTGAGGATCTTGGTCTTTGCCCTTTAGAAAGGTCTCGGAGTCTGAGACACTGAGTAGTCCCAGGCAACATTGTAATTCTAATATTCGCTTGCCTTGTAATCTGTTAGCCGGCGGTGCTAGGAGACCTCCCTGATCGTGCTCACCGAAAAATGCTAGGCGGTCGTTGAAACCTCTCCGACCGTGGTCGAAGCTCTTGCTCGTGACCGCAAGCCATTTTGTTTCCTCTGATAGCATTTTGTCTCCTCCTCTGCCCAGGAATTTCACATATACATCGTCCAGCTTCCGCTGATCCTTATTGATTTTCAGTGTCGGTCGAATCGGTCTCGTTCGGACAGGAGCTTTCATTCCTTCAGGTGTCACAGCCCAGCGCGGCGCCGGCTCAGAGTCCACCTCCATCTCGGACATTTGGGGAGCTGCGGAAGAGACATGGCGACTCTGTCGGGGGAATTTGCGATCCAGGTATCGGGAGTGTACGCAGTCGCAAGTTGGCCGCCGTCGAGCAGGTTGTAATAGGTTAAGGACGAGTCGTCTCGAAGAAGAAGTTTTGGAGGACATTATTGAAAGGGATATATCTGTACAGCAAGACAAACTTTTGCTCACACAACCATTCGCGTTGCAGAAAGAAAAGGCAAGTGTCAGTTCAACAGTACATTCGACAAAATAATGGATTGGGAAAAGTCGACATGATCTTTCGCCATCGCACCGTGTGCTGTAAAGTACAGATTGAGTACGGTGGAGTATTATTTCTTGAAGCGTTCTTACTAGGCGTGGACTCATGATTATTTCACCATTCCTCTGCCTCCCGTTAGATTCGCCCTCGATGGTCATCAACTCTAAAGTGTAGGAGTGTCCCACCTGTTCCCTGTCGGCTGCGGCGCCTTCCTTTTGCGTACCATAACGAATGCTTGAGGCCGGACGACAGACGTGCAAATCAACTGCGAGTTCTCCATAGCCTGTCTAATACGTCCTCTTCTTCGGAGGCACCGTTTGACACTCATTCTGGTCCAGCGTCGCAAATATGACATCCCGGTGCCCTATTTCGATACCTTGGCCAACGTCTTGCTGCCAGCTCAAGCTATGTTTCATGTATTGTTCGTCATCCCTCTCCTTGTAGTCTTCTCTTGCATGTGCACCCCGAGACTCCTTTCTCTCAAGAGCGCTCTTAGCTGTTTGTGCTGCGCAGGTGAGTAGATTCCTCAATTCGAGTGTCTCCACAAGGTCAGAATTCCATATCAGGCTTCTATCCTTGACCAAAACATTGGTGTTGAAGTCTTGCTCGACCTGCTGCAGTCTTTCCAGGCCGGTGGAAAGCGACTCTTCGGTCCTAAAGACAGCGATGTCGGTTTGCATAACCTTCTGCATATCCGAACGCAAATCCGCGGTAAGGCTGCTGCCATCCGCTGTCCTGAAGCGTTCGAGGTCAACGAACCCCTCAACTCCAGTCTCGGGCGCGATACTGCCACCAGTCCTAGAGATTGGCATGCACTTTTCGTTATTCTCGGCAATATGTCCAGCTGCCGCTCTCCCAAAGATGACTATGTCGAGGAGACTCTGCAGGAGAGGTCAGAACATGTACAGCACAACAAGAAAAGTAAATGGTGAGGTGCTAGAGGACTTACATTGGCACCCAAGCGATTTGCGCCGTGTACAGAAACACAAGCAACTTCTCCAGCGGCGTACAAGCCCTCCACAACGGTCTCTTTGCCCGTCTGCGGATTGACGTCCAGGACTTGCCCTTTCCAGTTTGTCGGAACTCCACCCATGCAATAGTGGACTGTGGGAATAACAGGTATTGGCTGCTTGGTGATGTCGACGCCTGAAAAGATGCTTGCAGTCTCGGCAATACCTGGTAACCTCTCGAACAAGATGTCTTTTGGCAGATGAGACAATTGAAGGAAGATATGATCCTTGTCCGGGCCGCATCCTCGTCCTTCGCGAATCTCCATATTCATACTTCGACTCACAACGTCCCGACTGGCCAAGTCTTTGGCAGTGGGAGCATAACGTTCCATGAATCGCTCTCCCTGGCCGTTTAGGAGATAGCCTCCTTCACCACGAGCACCTTCCGAAATGAGTACTCCAGCTCCGTAAATTCCAGACGGGTGAAACTGTATGAACTCCATGTCCTGTAGGGGTAAGCTCGCCCTTGCAGCCATCGCCAGACCATCACCAGTCGAAGTATGAGCCGAGGTAGCTGAGAAATACGCTCGGCCGTAACCACCAGTGGCCAAGATTGTATTTCTTGCAAAGACTCGGTGTAGCGTTCCAGTCTCCATGTCTAGGGCTGAGACCCCTATGCAGTTCTTGCCATCCATAATCAGATCCAGCGCAAACCATTCGATGAAGAATTGGCAATCGTGTTTGAGTGCCTGGCCATACAACGTATGCAACATTGAATGGCCCGTCCTATCAGCCACACAAGCAGTACGGTGTGCTTGGCCGCCATTGCCATAGTTCAGTGACTGTCCTCCCAGGGGTCGTTGGTAGATGGTGCCTTCCTGTGTCCGACTGAAAGGCATGCCATACTCTTCGAGCTCCCGAACAGCCCGAGGCGCTTCACGGCACATATAATGAATAGCGTCCTGGTCGCCAAGCCAGTCTGACCCTTTCACCGTGTCGTACATGTGCCAGCGCCAATCATCCTCATGCATGTTGGCCAGAGCGGCGTTGATGCCTCCTTGAGCGGCAACAGTATGTGACCGTGTGGGAAATAGCTTGGTGATAACGGCAGTATTGAGGCCAGCTTCGGCTAGACCCACGGCTGCCCGGAGGCCTGCACCACCAGCACCTACAATTACAGCATCGTATTCGTGATCAATCACGTCGAACTTTGCGTTGGCTGCACCGACCGAGGAAGTGGTCGCTCTTCGTCTTTGATGCACCTTCCGTGCTTGTGGTCGGGAAAACCAGCGCGCCAACCACTGTGATGTTGATGATGATGGACTGGCACATCGGCGTCCATTTGCCGAGGGCTGAAATGAGCGAGATGCAACACGAGGTAAGGTTGACAGGGCATTCATTTTGGTGAAAGATGCATGCTATGCACTGCAAGCATTGATTGCAGACGCATCAGAACACTACTGACGCTATGAGGACGAGAGGGGATAGAAGACGACAACCTCGAAAACGCCACAAGACTCAAGCCCAAGTTTCGAGATGGCGAACATCATCTCGAAATCATTCCCGAGGTTCGAAGTGGCCCATTGACCAATGATGGAGTTGCTGGTCCCCTCAAAAAGCAGATTCGTTACGGGGCTACCCTAGGCTGGGGCTCTGGAGATACAGGGCGCCATAGGCCAAGGGCGCTGCTGACAATGCGTTATATCTATTGGTGCAGTGCCGCCGAAGCCGGCAATCCCACCTGAGGAATCTTCAGCCAACCCGTACCTGTGTTCCGAATTTCGCACACATGAAGCGGGAGTCGTCCGCTATACATATTGGAATATAATTTCATGTGCTCACCATATTGCTCGATCAGCTCCGATTTGGATAGCTCGAGGAGTCAGTGCTGGTGATGTGAAATGCTTTTGGCTCGGGGGCGATACAAAGAATTAGGAACTTCTTTCAGATGGGTCGGAAGTGACAGCCATGACACAGAAGTTCATCCACAAGGCGTTTGAAGCATGGCCAGCTTCGTTGTGCTGAGGTCAGGCTCATTCACAGCTACACGCAAGGCGAAGCGATATCGTCTCACCACCACCCTGGTTGTTCTGGTTCTGTCTTGCTTCTTATTGATTTCCACAATGGTCAGCCTTCTCGCCAGGGAGAATTGCTCGTATCGCCTTATCGCCAAAAGTTTTGCCGGCTTATTAGTAACGACATTTTCCTCATCAATGGCAGGGCGTTACACTGAGCAGCTATCGCTCTAGTGACAAAGCCTAAAGATCGAAGGATAGCAAAGATCCGTATTCGGAGTGGAGTCACGCCACAGTGATAAGTGATGACTCGAGTTGCGTTCTCTCTAACTCATTCAGGGCATATATCCAGTCAATGAGATGTGCTCGGTGAGGTTGTGGGTGTCGCTGCATGAGACGAGTGCTGTGCTACAAGGCTGTACGAGTAACCTTGGGCCTTGCCTTTGGCAGAGAGCACTCGTTCACCACTCATTGACTGCATGACTGGCTCTGCAAGCCGCTGTTCGTCCTACAGGCAGACTGCTTGATATCCGAATTGCCGTTTGAATTCCGGAAGTGCTTTTTCTTCTCCTCGGATCATGAACGAATGACAAGTCAGTCCCCGCCGAGCTAGGGAGCCAAGGGAGCCCAGACCAGCGCTTTAAGGTGGGCAGATCAACCCTAAAGCTTTCAGGAACCATACATTTGCCTCCGCCGCTTTTTGCCGTTCCTTCCCGTAGCTGTCGTTTGGACGACTGGCTGAAGAGCTGCACTATGTCCGGAAAGCGCTGCCGTTCAATGGAACCTCATCCTGTGAGAAGCATCTTCCGGGCTGTCCCTGACCACTAAAGTCAGGGCCTCGAAGGTTCGCACGACCGGTGATCCCCGCGTCGCACGAGCATGAGAGGCTAACGAGGGGTGGAGGGGTCTTTCGGGCTTCTCTCAATGGGCGCAAAGGGAAAATAGTTTTTTCTAGCAGGGCCCCTCCGATAAGGGACGATCCCTCGTCGATTTATTATGGTGTGCAGCTGCCCGCTTCCTGCAACCGGCCTTTCTTTTTGTCGTCGTGAGCCTCATCGTCCCTGGTAGCAAGGTACGGTATTTGGTCGACATCAAGCTGGTTATACCGTCAGAGGTAAGTCGCCCTTCAACGGGAAACATCTCCCACTCGAGGCGATTTGACTCCCACCTCTTATCGAAAAGAAGCTGACCGTCGCAGCAGGAAATACTACAACCACATTATAAACATGCATTACGCGATCCTGCCTCTCCTCGCCTCCCTGGCCACCAGTTCTGTCGCTGCTGAGACCGTCTTGGGTGCCTACATCTTCTCTCGACATGGCGACCGTACCGCAAAGTCAACCCCACCCGCCAACCTGACGGACCTGGGCTACCAAGAAGTCTACACCTCAGGCACCTACTACCGCAACCGGTACATCTCCAGCGATGCGACCCGCAAGATCTGGGGCATGAACACCGACCTGGTCAAGCTGTCGCAACTCACTGCTTCGGCACCAATCGACAACGTCCTGCAAAACTCGGCCGGCGGGTTCCTCCAGGGCTTGTACCCTCCCGTCGGCGCGACCTTGGGCACCGACACCCTCCGCAATGGCACATCGGTCACATCGCCCCTCAACGGCTTCCAGCTGATCCCTCTCCAGGTGGTCACCTCGGGCACCAACAGTGAAGACTCGGCGTGGCTACAAGGCTCAACCGGCTGCGCCAATGCCGCCATCAGCTCCAACGACTACTTCACCAGCTCCTCATACCTGACGACCTACAACAATACCCTTGACTTTTACAAGGGTGTCAGTCCCATGGTCAACCGGACCTTCACGTCCAGCCAGACGACCTTCCAGAATGCATACACCATCTTCGATCTCCTGAACGTGGCCTCCATCCACAACTCATCCAGCAACTTCCAAAGCGCCGACCTACTCACGAACGAGACCTTCTACCAGCTCCGCACCCTGGCCGACCAGCACGAATGGAACCTGGCGTACAACGAGTCGGAGCCCATCCGCGCCGTCACCGGCTCCATCATTGCCAGCCAAGTTACCTCCGCCCTCAACACCACCATCTCAGGAGGCTTCAAGAACAAGCTCAACATCCAATTCGGCGCCTACGCCGGCATGATGTCCTACTTCGGTCTTGCCAATCTGACCGCCGCCAGCTCCGACTTCTACGGCGTCCCCGACTACGCCTCCAGCTTGGTCTGGGAATTGGTCACCAACGCCACCTTCAACAGCTCCTCGCTCCCCAGCACCAACGACATCTCCGTGCGTTTCTATTTTCACAACGGCACCACCAGCAACACCAGCGTGCCGACCGAGTTCCCGCTCTTCGGCACCGGTGTGTCCCCACTCCCATGGACTCAATTCGTCTCCGGTATGGAGGCTTTCGCCATCAACTCCCAGGCCGCCTGGTGCAAGGCCTGCGGCAACTCCACGGGCACGTGCAGCTCTGAGGCCCTTGGCTTGAGCAGCGGCTCTTCCAGCAATTCTAGCTCCGGCTCCGGCTCCAGCTCCAGCGGCAGCGGCGGTATGTCCAAGGCTGTTGCCGGCGTCATTGGCGCTATGGTCACTCTCGCTGTCATTCTCGGCCTCGAGCTTCTCGTCATGTTGGTCGGTGGACTCAGAGTCGTCAGCAAGAAGCGACTGGGCGGAACCGGTGCTGCTACTGGTAACGCTGCTACTGGCACGAAGGCTTAAAATTGAATTGAAAGGCATGGAAATTCCGTCATTCCGTCCGACTAAGTTTCATTAAAGTGATGATCTTCGCATGGGTCATGACATGGTTGTTTATGAGCGAAATGCCCTCAACTAAACCTCAATCATGAAATTATAATCATTTTTTACATTTGAAACCGGAGCAATTCAAGGCTTTTTTATGACTCTTTGCAGACCTCGGGGTTTCTCCCACCCCAAGTGCCTAATTGAAGCGGACTTTCAACGTCTTGATAGCAAAGTGAGCCACGTTGTATCCAGTCGGCGCGGCAATCCATCATCTTCGCTTTGTGAGAACTCCATATTCTCGACTTTGAACTTCTGGCACCCCTTCAGTGGCTCTTTCGTTGATTTCCAGAAAATTTCGTACCAACCTTGAGAGGTAGACATGCTTATAGGCAATCACCACCGAAATCTGTGCCTTTGTAGCCAGATCATATGTCAATGTACAGTTGGGCTGGTCCAAAACAAACCATATGGAGGAGGTACAGTACACACTTTAAACTCCATGCCGCCTTGCGGTGCTGATGAGTCAATTCTTGGTTCAGTCGTACGCCTGTCGCCATGCTGCTTCGTAATCACAGGATCTGAGGACGTCCGACATGACACTCCAAGCTTTTCACGGCCATCATGATTGCAACCGTATCATTCAAGATGACGCCTCAACTTCTTTCTGGCATGACGAACTACCTACTTATGGAGTTCGTCCTTGTCGAACTTTGTCCTTGTCGGATTTCTTGCTTAGCCATAAAGATGCTTGGCTCAAATCCTCATGCAGCCATTCATTTGCCTGTCGAAAATTTGTAGTGCTGATTGGCAGCCAAGGTACACGGTTTCCCGTAGGCTCCTTTGGTTCTGGTGAAGTCGCAGGAGCGCTGCTCCTGCTGGTCGGTGCGCTTTGAGATTGAGACGCGGTTTCAATCCTGGGGACTGTTAGACACAACGTCGCCTGCTGGAGAAGGGGAAGGGGCTGAACAACCCATTGCTTCTTACGTAGAGTAGTTCGCTGTTGTGACAGCGCTGCCGAAGCCAGGGAAGGGAAAATGGTTCTAGTCCAACCGAGTTAGACGATGTCATGGTTGCGCGTGAATAGTGGTCAATCCTCCCAGGATTACTGGGTAGCACCTTGCTGACATGGAGCTCTTACCGATACGTTGAAAGACTGCAGTGGACCATTCAGACCTGTGCCATTTCGGATGATTGGGTTTTCGATGCCAACGTCGGACATAGCCTTGGCTGAGGCGGTATCAGAAACGGAAGGAGTTGTGTGACGTTGCCAGTCTAAAGGAGACAGGGGAGGAGGTTCAGTAGGAGTGGTCGATTGAGATGGCAACGACTCGGCAAATCTCAGGGTCGCCGACAAAGTGGCAGCTTCGGTAGAGCCTGAATCAGATGTGTTATCCTTTTGCTGCGATCTCATGTGGTGAAGGATTCGAACAGCATCGGCAGATGAAGAGCTACGCAGTATGTGGAAGAATCGCTCATAGCTGTCGACTCTCTCTGACAGTGTTTGCAACTCGGATGAGGAATTCCGTCCTCGACGGCCGTCGATACCTTGCTCAAAGGTGCAATCCAGCGCCTTGATCGAACATCTGGAACAAGGATTCCTGCCGTTGCATTTCACTCTCTTGTTCTTGCACTGATCGCAAGCTACAGTGACGTTCGTGCGATGACGCCGCTGATAGCGGTCGAGTGCAAGCGACGAGACCCCATCTGCCGATGGGTCCTGAGGACGCGGAAGCAGTAGTCGTGGAGTACGCACGTTACTCTCAGGTGTCGTCGATTGATTGTGGGCAGGAGTTTCCTGCCCCTCAGACGGAATTGTAGGCCTCCATTCGCCTTCTGGTGTTTGCATCTTACTGTGACAACATTGGACCGGCGGAGAGAAGAGTCAACTCGGGGGCTGGAGAAGTCAAGAGAGCGAACCGAAAGTAAAGGAAGTGGTCAACCACAGAATGCCGGCATTGGTGGTTTTGATGACCTACCTCGACTGTTGGAGATGCTAGCCACAGTCCACGACGATGTGGCTTGGTAGCTGGGGCATGCAATGAGGCAAACTTAATGGTAATTGATTCCGTTTTCTCCTTCTGCCATGTGTCAAACTTGATCTTGCAGACCTTGCACAATCCTGACTGTAGGAACTAGAACTCCGTACCGAGTTCATTGGTCGATTCTGCAATGGACTCGCATGTTCATCACGACAGGCACGGAAAAGGATTCCAGAGTGTTTGGTGACTAGAAGAGGAGGAGCATTCATTGGCTAGGCAACTCGCCAGATCCGCCTCGAATTGCTCGCGTGAAAAGGTCATGAATTGAGGGAGAGAACTACTGTACTAGTATCTGGTAGGAGCTGAAGTTGTCAGCGAGAAGACATATTCATCTACGTCATCGTCACGTGCAACGGAAAAGGTTCCCGTATCTCGTGATCTCATTTCCATCCTTGTTTTCCCTTTATCGCTTACATATCTACATCATTGTTGAGGACTATCACGGAAGAGGTACCAGAGTTGTGTCTGATGGTGATGTATACCATGGGCCGACAGCGATGAAATGCTACCCGTCCACCTCACCCTCCGGAGTATGCGTCGTCCGCTCACACATGGGAAATGTGAATAAAGGAGAGGTTGAAGTCGTCCTGACTATGCAGTATCTCGTCGAAGCAGGCACTCATACCTGGGCTCAGCCTTGTCTTCGATAGGCCACACTGTGCAGCATCATTGTCCAACGTCATTGTCCAGCATCATTGTTCCTCATCATCCTCTGCCAGCATTGTCCTACCTTCCTTGGTCCACCGTCATTGTCCACCTTCATTGTCCGGCATCATGTACATGCTAAACCTCTGCAGCTGTGACATAGCAAGACTGCCCTGATGGCAATAAGTCGATTTGCTAGTTGGCTGACAAGCCTCGTCTGCTTCTTGTCATCATCGCCAGGACCCAAACCATTCCTACCGGTAGGTCGTCAGCAACGCGTGAAGGTACTCGCAGCCGTGACCACCTCGTTTCCAACAGACACGCCATAGTACTCACGAAATAAGCCCCCAGGATCCAAACAAACGGCATTTGTTGTTGCTTGGGTCCCCGCTTGTTGTACCATGGAAAGCACTCACAATTAGGCACAGAGTCCGACACAGCCCACAACATCAAACCCTTTTCACTTGATGGGCAGTTGGCCTCCATGCACAGCAGTCTTCACGTTCTCTTCAAGGTGAATATCACTGCCCTCCCCCAAATCTGCCGCACTGATTGCGCAGCCCACCCAGAGTATTCACTAACTTACCGAAACAATCACATTGCGCAAATGTTTGTCTAAGGCAGACAGATCGTGCTACATCCGCTGTCGCGATCCCAAAGTCGCACAGTTTCAGTCGTGGGTTTTGCATACAACATCATCAGCACCGACGTTACGAACACCAGCAAGAATCTTCCTCACTTGTGCTCACAAGCTGCTTACCACACTCCATGGTGCCCTCCATCAAGCTGCCCGGTCTCTTACATGTGTTTTGTTGCGTGTGCGATCTGTAGTCTTGCGACTCCACCCTCCTGCCGTCATTCCTTGTACACAGTCAGCACCTTGGAAACCGCGATTTGTTCAGGCAACAATGTCTTCTCCATCCAAACAGACACTCTCCCCAGCAAGCGACAACTGGAAGACTCCTCCAACCACGCCAGAGACCGTCCCCCCTCCCACAGCACCCATCGGCATAAAAGAGCACGACTACAAGATCCAGCACCTCCAAACCTCGGTTGAGAATCTCTTCAATCTCGTATCAGAGAAATTCCCACACATCCAGCTGAAGCAGACCACCCTCGAGACGAATCAAGCAACTTTCGAAGCGAACCAAGCATTCCTCGAGGAGAACCACGCAAATCTCGAAGTGAGCCAAGCAACTCTCGAGGTGAACCAAACAAATCTCAAGGCGAACCAGGCAACCCTTGAGGTGAAGCAGACCAAGCTCGAAGCAGACATCGCCACCGTCAAAGCCATCCTCGCCGAGCATGCGACTCTGTTCACTCAACGATCGTCAGTTTCTTCCGACAACAACACGAATGCCGATACCGGTATCGACACCAGTACTCCGACTGCCATCGAAACCAGTGAACAGACAACTCTAAACCCTGCTTTACAGGACAACGCAAAGAATCCTACTGCCGTCAAGACCACTGCACAGACTCCTTCAAAGTCAGATGCATCTCCACAGATATCCAGAGATGCAGAAAGCATATCCCTGACCATCACCGTCCTTTTCACCAGCAACAAGAGCATCAAATATACCTTGATCCACCACATTCCCGCAGCTAAGTGTGACTCACTCTACGATCTAAGACACGAGATCGTCACAATGTGCTCAGAGGAGAACGCACCGCTGTGCAACGAGATCGACTTGGTACGACTGATCCGTGACTGGACCAAAGTCACGTTCAAGCTGGAGGAAGACGGATTCGCAGCGGACCACACCTGGGCACCCACCACGATAGACCGGGCGTGCGCCTTTCCCGAGTCGATATACGAGGCATGGTTCTTCAGAAACGTCCTCCGGGGCAACAAGGCGGAGTACACGGTAGATGTCAAGATTCATATGGACGCATAGAAGTATTTGATGACGTGGAATGGCGACCAAACGGGCTCGGCTCGCAACGTAGAAAGTAGATACTAAGAGCACGGCGAACACCGTGGACAAGTGTATGAGATAAGTAGCTATCCGAGGCATAAGGCCGTCTTGAGCCGAAAAAGGAGAAAACTTGTTCCCACAAAAGTGACAAAACGGATATTACTCTGACCGACTGTAGCGTTGGTTCTGTATACCCTTCCCTACTCCAAAGACACTTGCCCCAATATCTTCTTTATAAGAATATAAAGAACAACCAAGTGGAACGTAAGCCTCCACAACATAGAATCCATCAATCTAGTTCTCCCGGGGTCGGTTAGGGTCGTCCACAGGTGCTCGTTGGGAATAGTTTCCAGGTGCTCGTTGGGGACAATTTCCAGGTGCCTGTTGAGGGTAATTCTCCGGTGCTTGGTGAGGTAGGTATACGGGCTTCAGAGTCGGCACACTGGCCGTGGCGCCATTCGCCATGGAATACTGTAGCTCAGTCCGAACCATACCATCATCCTCTTCTCTGTCCTGAGCATCAATTTCAGCGTTGTCTGCTTCAATCAATTCGTTCACCCCAGGGAGAGGGGTGGAAGGATATGCTGGCATAGGTTGGTGGTCAGGTCGGGCACCGGCTTTCATGGCTGTGTCCATGTTGTAACTGTGCGGGCTGCGTGTCCGCTTGACTGGTGCTGATTTTGGCAAATCATACAGTCCTGAGAAGGAATTCCTCGTTGTGAAAGATCCGGACGACGACACGTTGCTAGGTAGAAGAGGTGGTAGAGTAAACTCATTCCTGTGGTCTGGGGTGATTGGCCTCATGGTGTGCGGTAGAGGCAAATTCAGCATGGCAGGGGGAGCCTGATATGCCTTGGGGGCTGGGGCGGGCATATATGATGCCGGTGAAGAGGGAGCTTCCTGGAATGGACGTTGCATAGGTGGCATGGGTGGCTGATGATAGGAAGGAGGCGGCATAATCGTTGTTGGCGTCATATTGGACAGCAAAGGACTTGCCATGCTGCCAATGGATCCTTGACGGCTTTGAATCGCTGGACGGCCATAGATGCTTTCCACGGACGCTCTCCTTGCGGCGTCAATCTCGATGTCACTCTTGTAGCTGGCACGACTGGCTGATCGTGAGTGGTCTATGACGCGATAAGAGGCCTGAGGCGTTCCGTGGTAGGAACTGCGTGTATCTTCCACCTCCGGCTCTACCTTCTGTGGCCGCTTTCTTTGCCTGATGTCCCTCCTGATACGAACCCTGCAACCTTGGTCGGACATGTGCTTGCTCAGGTCCGTGCTGCTATTCAATCCAGGGAACTTCTTAGCACTGTACACCTGGAATGGCTCAGACTGAACTTCAAGCCGATTAGCCATGCTCTCAGAGCGGATTGGGCCGGCCAATTGATCACTTGGTGTCAGCGTCGGCACTTGACGCGGGAGTGGATTATCTCGATCGGCGTCACATTCGTGCTTGACGCCCTCGAATAGGGAGAATCTGAGCCTATACCAGCCCTCGTGCCTGACCGAGAGATCTGGGAAGATGAAATAGGCAGCCGGTTCAGGACGTTCCAGATAAGCCGCGCTCGCAACGGCCACACCAGACAAGACTGGAATCGAAGAAGGGGTGTGCATCTTCCCAGCCGCAATTGGTCGAGCAACTTCTAAACTCGCATAAAGCATGAACGTTGAGTCGTAAAGCATGGTAATGTCGGTATTGCCATTCCAGACCTGCAATCGTACGACGGGGGGAGGATCTACTGGTCTACGGTCGGTGGAAGCTGTTCGAAGAGATTAATCAGTGATTCCAACAGGACGTCTGGCTGTTACCCACATTTGGCACCTGCACCACAGGCTCTGGCTTTCTCTGGTTGCTGAGCAACATTAAGAACGTATGTCAGTGTTCTATTGTCCACCGTCACGCGGGAGACCTTCCATGTGGTCTCGTTGGGTGGCTTGGCCATGTTGTAGTGTTCACCACCGACCACGTATGTCTTGAGAGGCAGGTCGTCCAAATAAACGTGCGTCTCGCCAGGGACATAGAACTCGGGAACGACGTCAGCAGGTCGCGGTTGTGGTCGCAGGGGACGCGGAGCAGTGTATGCAGATCCGACGGTCTCTTTGAGACTCGGGAGGTTGTGACGACTTGCAGAGCCCGAGGTTTCAGGTTGGGGATCAGGTGGCCGTGGTTCGGAGCCTTCCGCAGAATTGGTCAGTGGTAGCTCAGAGATAGGAGGTAGTTTTGGAGGTTGTTTAGACATGGTGAACAAGTATACGTGAATGCCTTGGATATGGTGTAGAGTAGAAATGGTAGTACGCTTGGGAGCGGGACAATCAACATAAATAGATCATGACCCTTTTAGTCGGGCAGAAGACATTGGTACCCGGATGCAGAAAGTTTGTTCATGGGCTGTGACTGCCTGGCGTGGATCTCGCCATCACAATAACAAACCTGCCCTCTGCATCCTGATGACCGGCCATTGCAGCGAGCATGCGCAGGGTAGAGCAAAAGGCAACCGATGATGTCGATGACAGCAAGGTGTCGACCACTGAAAAGTACTTACTTGTTCAAATTCTGCAGCTCGCTACGAGCCGTGACGAATAACGTGACGCCGGAGTTGACTTTGGACGTCCAACCCAACCACTTGCAATCACCAGCCCCAAGTCTTGACTTGTGCTCCCTTCACTTCAACTGGCACAACCAAACAAAGTCGAAATCCACACCAAGAACTCTGTATATTGACTCTGATATCCGTGTCCTGCTCGCAGCCTGGGGTTGGGCAGGTTTCGTCGTCCGATCTCGGGAATTTATAATGGTCGTCAATCTTTCTGCGCAATGGGCCAGCTAATGGTTATGTCCAACCCAACTCTTCTCGCGCAGTTTTTCCGAACAACCAGCAAGTCGATGAAGTCTATTCCAGAGCGTTGAGTGAGGGGGAGGTCTCGCGTGTGATGAGCGAGGTACGGAGTGACGTTGAGGGAGTGTTCTCTGTCATGCAGACGCAGGACTTTCGAGCAATTGATCTGCGTTGGGATGATGCAAATCAGATCCACCAATGCCTTATTTTGTCTTGTCGCCTGCAGACTGACACAGGTCAAGCTCAGACAACGTCGACGCTGGGTGAAGCCAAAATTAGGTCAAGCACTTTATATCACGCAGGAAGAAAGGCCCAGTGCTTGAGGCCGAGAAATGGTAGTTGTAAAGAGATAGAAAAGGAAGATGGTGTGGTGTGAGAGGAGAAGATGGAGCGAGGTGATTGAAGCCACTCATCAGCCAGTCTGAGAGGGAGGGCTACTTCTGCACCTGTTATCGTCCCCTCTTACGCCTAACAGGACCACCTAACTTGCTACTAAACTTCGGTACTACAAGTGCGATTCCCACAAATGACCTAGGGTATGCCCTAGCCTGGACTGAAACTAACCCACTGCCGACAAAGCGTGGTACGAAAGCCACTTCGGCATGGATTTGACTGCTTAGGCGCTGCAGTGGCCGTGATCCCCTCAAATCTTCACACCCACCCAAGCACTTCTTTTGGCTCTGACACCTTTCTAATCCCGGTCTAGGGTTTGGATGGTAGTTCTGGCCGTGCAGATGGCTCCTCCTCGCTTCCGCTGGATAGCCAGGATGCTCAGGTGCACGTTCCCTCGTTTACAGCCTGCTTCTGCAGCGCATGGACGCCATGAACTTCTTTTGGGAATTGCAGATGTCAAAATGTCGAATAATGTTATCCACAAACCCTCGCAACCTCACGGGAGGCCATCCCCGTCCATTCATACTCCTTCTCAGGCTCAAGGCACCCCAGCGAAAAAGTCCCCTACGAAGCACGCTAATGCCAGCCTAGAGTACGCCGTCACCAAGAACCGGATGCATCGCTAGTTGTTCTCGGATTCTACAGTGGCACCAGCTTGTGCGAGCTTCTCTTACTCGCCCATCGTACAGGACATCGAAATCCGTGTATACCTGCAAGAAGTAGGATGATGTCGACGACTACATTATTATTGACAAAGGTCGATCCTCACTTGAAAGACTGTCTTGGAAGCAGAAAGTTAAAATGATGCAGAATGCCACTATGAAGGCCATGTGCCAGTCACGACGTAAAGCCCGTGATCCTACAAGTACGTCAGGGGAAAGCATCAGGAAGCACAGACCGAGCAATAATACCATCACTGGGTTATGTTGACCATACAGACACAAGAGAAGTCAGAAATCTCTAAGATTTCGGACCAGGAGTTACACACGTGCCACCCCTGGCTGCTTATCGCTTGGAATCCAACACTGGACTGTAACAGGTTCCGCACTGTAACATAAATACTGCAGGTAGCCGTTGGGTCTTTGTTGAAAGTGCGTTGAGACTAAAAAAGCGGTCGAGGAGGTGTAGGAGTCTACAATGAAAGGTGGACGCAAGAAAAAGACAGTATCAAGATTTTCCGGCTGGTTACGCGAGGAGGGAAAACAACACCCTTCAACGTGGTTGACGGATCATCAGACAGGTCCCAAGGACATGGCCACGGTTTGAAGCACGAAACGAAGATCAGGATCACCGGGAAGGGTTCCCAAAGACCTTTGGGAGGTCAAAATTGTGGACGAATCGAAGTCCGTGGGACCAGATGACGGGGGGCCCCAGCTTTCAGGCAAGAAACCAGAGTCTCAGGCCACAACCAAAGCCTTGTCAAAACCTCTTCTTCGGGGAGCCAAGCTTGCCACAGTTATTCGGGATCCGAAGCTTGGACTTGAACCGTGGACGCCTCCCTAGCCATGGTGGGAAAGAGATTGGCCCATCAATGACCCAGGGATGGTGCCGATTGCCCGAAGCCAGCGGTGTTTAGCCTTTCTACTCAATGCACCAACGTCAGTCTAGCGATGCACAGGCTGGTACGACTAAGCCCCCGGCTATCTACGGGTATCTTTGTACGGTGTCCTTGTAACGAGTACGAACCTCGTAAATCTGGTCAATCCATCATCGTTTCAACGTCGGGTACTCTTTATGAGGTGTAGGAATGGAGCTTTGACCGTGGAGATGCATTTCTCGTTCCACTCAAGGTGCAGAGTATCCGCCTCATCATCTCGATGTTGCACATTGGAACCGTCCAGGAATGGCTCATGTTATTATGGTGCAAAATTATCCGTGCCACCTCCACTCATGTGTGAAACAATTGGTCGACGAATTGAGTATGGTGTACGAAATACCAATGCTCCGTCACTGGATCTGTCCTGTTCTCATCAGTCACAGACTCACACAGCAGAAGAGGTCGCGATCGACGGACTGACAAGCTTGTGGAGTTGCAATTCCACTCATCATACGCAATGCACATTTGTACTGCATACGGAGTACCGACGATGGTACTGCTATCATATACCACAGCCTTTTGATGTGTACCTGCATTCACTTGTCTTAAGAGACTGTGTTAACATCAAACCGAGAGCGTGTCTTGACAGTTCCCGCCGATGTTTTGCACCGGGATTCTGACGATTGCTCGATCGAAGTCATTTTGTCGCATTCCGATCTACGCGCGCCACACGATCAACATCTCAATAAGCGATTGCACATGCGATCGCGACGAAACAGGAATCGAATTGAATGACTGGCTCAGAAATATCCCGAGAAATCTCATAGTGCGTAACCGACCTAAGCGAATCAAGTTTGAGCAATCGCACTTCTAGAATACTGTCTAGTTTCTGGAAACAGCAAGAAGTTGCATCGAATGGATGCAATCTGAAATCATTGCTTTCTACTTCGTTGGATTGCTTCGTTATTGGTCGCAAGGAAGCGCAGGAACTCGTCGGTTCGAGTCATGATGCTTGTACACGCAAAATTTGTCCGCCTATTGGCCAAGTTGCGAAGTGGCATGGGAGATGATCGACCACAAGGCTACAGGGTCCTGAATTCCTCATGGGCCATATGATTGTTAACTACCCTACCAGCAGTAAGGGCAGTTTCTCTCAGAGACACGTGGGCGTTGACGATGACCATGCAGCTGCACCAGATTCCCACCTTTTCTGTACGACGTATTCATGGCCTCCACTGCACTTGGCCTTAATCAACAAAATCTTGCCTTGCTCCGTGCATTCCTCCAGAGCTGAACAGGAAATGCATCAGAATGATACTCCTGACGTTGACACCCGGCCATCAATTTGACATATGGCTCCTTGCATCACAGCGGCTGCAACGTTGATCTCATGCGGTAACCAACCCGTGGTGGTGATACACTTGAGCCGTACCTCAATTGATGAAAATTGTATGGTCCGCTTCCGCCCGACTTTGACGATAACCTTTGGCATTCCCGATTGACAGATTCCTAGGTACGTACGAGGAGGTCTATTGCTTCATTGCATTTGCTCGAATTGCGAGCCAGCTCAAAGGGTGTGGTACGTCTTGATTGCAGGCATGGCCTATGCTGTTTTTAGCAACGCTGAAAGGCATCTTTCATGACCTTGGATCACTCCGGGTCCTGCCCTAGTCGGTCCGAGGGTCTGATTTCGTCTGCTTTCACCTGGAAAAAGGGTTGAATGCCCGTCATTTTGAAGAGAACGAAGGAAAGCAGGTAAGGAACGATGTCGAAGCAGCATCATGCTCTCCGAAGTACTCCGGCGGAATTGGTTGATTCTACATGAACAATTATCATTTTACTCAAAATCCCTATCCCAAACCCTCATTACACGCAACGACCACCATCCACCTCCAAATTCACGCCTGTGATGAAGTCGGCCTCATCGCTAGCAAGGTAACAGCAGGCATTGGCCACATCAGCCGGTGTCGTTCCTCGTCCCATGGGCACAGCGGCGGTAAAAGACTTCATATTCTCCTCTGTGTTGGGCTTTCCAATGAAAAGATGCGTCCTGGAGAAGTCAGCATAATGTCTTTCTACATACCAGTAACAAGCAAAGCATCCCAACACACATTCCGGTACTGCCAACCACAGGACAGACAGCATTAAATCTGATCTTGTTGGGGGCATACTCCACTGCCATGGTCTTGGTTGCATTGCTGCAGGCCGCCTTGGACGAGTTATACCAGGTCAAACCTGGACGTGGCCTGATTCCGGCCGTCGAAGCAATCTGGACGAAGACGCCTGGTCGTTTGTTGTCCACGAAGTACGGCAGCAGAACGCTTGTTGAAAGGTAAACACCTTTGACATTGACGTTATAGCACAGGTCGAAGTCGTCGTCCGTAACCGTGTGGGTTGGCTTGTTGCTGTAGGTTGCGCCGGCGTTGTTAATGACAATGTCTAAGCCGCCGAACTTGTCGAGGCTTGTCTTTAGGATTGACTCCCAGTCCCCACGCTTGGTGACATTGGCTGTGATGAACTCGGCCCCTATGGATTCCGCAACCTTGGTACCGTTCTCCTGTGAGAGATCACAGATCAGGACTTTGGCACCCTCCTGAACGAACTTCTTCGCAATACCGGCTCCAAAGCCACTGCCGCCGCCAGTAACCACGGCAATCTTTCCTTCGAGTCTGCCAACCATGGTGGGGAGATTTTCTGCTCTTCGGGGATTCCTCTTGCGTGCTGATAATAACTGGTATTCTTGTCACCTCAATGTTAAAATCAGAAGCAAAAGCACTGTCAGTCTCGGGCCCTGCTTTTAAGAGGCTACTTGTCCTCACTTCGTCGGACAAATAGCCGAAGTCAGTCTCCTCTTTGTCGCTCATATCCTACATTCACGGAAAAGCGTGAGGCGGGGTATCGGGGTCGGAGCCGAGGATAAGGTAGTTCCAGGCCTACTTTCAGGGGTTCGCAGCCTTGCCAGGGGAGGTAATGCGGGGATGCTTCAGCCTTGCACTTTCATCGGGATTGGTATCCGTAGTGCAGTAGCATTTGCTCATTGTCCCGGCCAACATCACCGCTTGAGACTGAGGTAGAAATATAATCCCGTCAAGGACTAAATCTCTGATCAAACCCCAACAATTGCATTAGCTGTGGAAGCGAGAAGTGGCGTCAATGTCGTTGACCTGTTTCTCGGTTCAAACATCTTCTACATCCGTCAATGACATCAGTCCCCGAATTGTTCATCTACGACAATAAAGCACATCATCGGCGACAAATAGTTCTATGGTTGATCTTTCTTATAAGCACAGCGATAACCGTACAGGCTTCCGTCGCCGTCGGACATCCTACACAATGAGTGAGCAACACCCAATAGCACACCAAGCAGGTCCCGCCATTTCCACCGTTGCCGCCAGGCTACTTAAATTCAGCCCAAGTGCCTGGCTCAAATCATGGCTTCTCTATCTGGGCATCCAGACACATGTCGGAACAATGACGCAGCCGGAGATGAAACCACTTCATAACATCTGTGAATATCTTCACGCACTACATATCTATACCGATGAAGCGCGGCGTGGAGAGGTGAGGACGGTTAGTGCCCACCACTTCTGCTCGCATGTGGCAAAAGGTGTGTTCATACTATCCGTATCATCATGAACAGTGAGCTGACTACCGTGGTAAGATCTGCGGCAATGCTTGATCTACGACTCGTGCAAGCCAGATGCACGTCTCATTGGTGTCGAGTACATGATCCCGAAGGAGCGCTATCTGAAGCTCGATCCAGAGGAACAAAAGTTGTGTAAGTAATCGTCCGTTGTACCGAACCTACTTATCATGCCATCTAAGCGCGTAGTGAAATGCTAATCTTTGCTTCAATATAGGGCACTCTCACGAATTCGAAGTCAAGTCCGGCATGCTCGTGCTGCCATATCCCGAGTCTCATCAACACCGCAAAGACGCATGGGACGAGCTGGAGACAAAGGCGATGGAGGAAGTGGTCAACCTCTACGGAAAACTCTACCATTTCTGGGAAGTTGACAAGGGCGATGAATTGCCGCTTGGATTGCCCAGAGTGATGGGTTCATTGACAGAATTCAAACAACTTGATGTCGACAAAGCCATGGAACCTAGGAACAAGGAGCAAGGCATTGATCAGCCTAAAAAGCGGGAGTTGAGAGAGTACATCCCCTTGCCTGGCATTCCGCCCAACGCCGACAACTGGTGGAAAGAGGCTAAAGAGAACAAGAGAGGCATCTATGCTTTCCCTTGAAAGACCTCCTCAGGAAAGAGGGCGTTCTTTGCTCGACGGACAAGGTTCATTTCTTTTGTAGTTGGTGAAAATGGAAACCCTGAGTACACACACGGTCGACGTTGAGTTGAATTCCACTGGGCGAAGCCTCTGTTTGAAATGACGTAGACTTCGTCTAGTTGCCCGATTTCAAATGGTTGCCATCTACAAATTAGCAAGCCTCGCTGCGTTCCACGATTTCTGTAGTGACTCGGTTGCGAATTTGCCTGAGTATTGATTTGTTACGGATTTGGAAGTGTCTGCAGGCAGACATTGGTTTTTTTGGTTGCATCAGCGCGTCGCCTTGCGGTCGAACTCGAAGCCAACAACATATCACATCGCCATTGAACAGCACGAACCTACGCTTTTCCTGCCTCTGTTCAACCCTCGATTTCCCCGTCTTCCATATCGAAAATGTTCAAGAAGAAGCCACAGATCAAGAACCTGTCTCCTCTTCGGTCGTCCGACCGTCGAAAACTCGCCGACCAGATCATTGCAGACTACAAAGTCCATGTCCCAACATTACAAGAGATCGACCCTGCCGCAGTCGCCGCAGAAGGACAGGCTTCCATCAGCAATCCCACTCCTGCCCTGTCATCTGTGCGAACCTCCCTAGTTCCCGAGACATGTCTATCTGCACGCTTTACCACCCACGCTGGCCCTAGTTCAACTCTGGTCTCCGGAACAGTTTATGTTGGTGCGCATCCTGGACAAGAGGAAAGAATACTCTGGATACAATATGGCAAAGACGCAAGATTATATCCTACGGTTTACACGTTATGGCACAACCCAGGCATCGTCCCACTCCTGCACACCCCAGATTTCGTGGTTGAGAAACTCCGATCCGGCGCGGACTTGATGACACCCGGCCTCGTTGGTGGCCCACCATGGCCCGAGAATGCCAAAGAAGGGTCGGTGATCGCTGTCGCAGGACTCGAAAAGCTCAGCGTACCCATATGGGTGGGGATATGCAAGATTGACGTATCCAGTCTAGGCCGTGTGCAAGGAAGTAAAGGAGCAGCGGTCGAGGGCGTCCATTGGGAAGGTGATGAGATCTGGAACTGGAGTCAGACCGGGAGTGGTGGAAGAGCACCACCGGAGAGGATAGAAGACTGGGAACCAGCAGTGGAAAGCGTCAAAGAAGGCGTGCGGGAGTTGAATGTCGACGATAATGATGAAGATGATGCTCATGAGGAGGGTGGCGTTGCCTTGGAACCCTCGGACGACGCAGTTCAACATGGCGCAGAAGCCAACGGATCCAATGGGGTACATGAAGATGCAGCAGAACCTGAACACGAGCCTAGTACTGCGGAGGTCGACGAAGCCTTTGTCAAAGCGTTCATTTACGCTATTTACAATGCCAAACAAGACAGCGACCCTCCTCACTACGGCATGGACTTCCCACTGCAGCCTTCATTTGTGGTAGCAAACATGATACAACCGCATCTTCGATTCCAGAACCAGCACTACACGATCAAGAAGACGTCGTGGAAGAACACCAAGAAGTTTATCAAACATTTGGATAAGACAGCTCTTGTCAAATCGAAGGACCGAAATGGTGGCGAGACAGTCATTCTGGATATCGATTTTGACGACGAACAAATCCGCACTTTTACACCTTACAAGCTCCCGAAACCAAAAACCACTTCGACGTCCACAAATGGTAGCGCACAGGCGACGCATGGATCTGGCGATCCATCTTTGGGCCAGAAACTCACCTTACAAACAGTCTACCGTGCTTCAAGCAAACTTGTCCCCGACCTCATTCCCTCCAAAACGACATTTTATACCTCCTCACAAATCTCAGCCTTCCTGAAGAAGTACATCGAGAACAACCCGTCATTGACGACCGGCACATCTTCCCCACGATTCGTCAAACTCGACTCATTCATCGCAAACAACATTTTATCTTCCAATTCTTCAGCCAGCGATACAAGGACGCTGGCAATAGGCGAAATCGCCCGCGATGCTCTCCTCAAGCGTATTCTCGAAGACTCACATCTCTGCCTGCCACATTGGCTGCTCCTGCGCAACGGACAGACATACGACGCAGACAATCCAGATCCGTCGTTGAAGCCCAAATCCGGTCCACCTCCTCACGTGAACATCGTGCTGGAGAAGCGCACGGGAACGAAAGTCGTCACCAGAATTTCAGGGCTTGAGCTTTTTGGAATCAATCCGCACCTTCTAGGCCCAGAGTTGCAGAAGAAATGTGCAGGCAGTGCCAGTGTAGGACAATTGGTCGGTGGCAAGCCTGGGATGATGGAGGTCCTCGTGCAAGGTGATCACAGCGATGTTGTGGAAAAGGAGGTGGGCAGACGAGGCGTGGACAAGAGATGGGCCATTGTCGACGATAAGACGAAGAAGAAAAAGAAGTGAGTTCTACAGAATACAGCAACGACGATGGTACTGTTGGATCAGTGAGAAGAGCGGTTCTTGGATATTCAACTACAAGCCAGTTTGTACAGAGGCATTGCGCCGGCGACGGCTCTACCTTCACTGTGCGAGTCGAATCCTCAAGATAGTCGATCATCGACCAATGCGGACCTTGACACTCCCCCAGTCCGCTCATTCTCGGCCTCGCGTCGCTGGTCGCGGTCCTCGGTCCTACGTCAGACATCCACAATGGGAACGCTTTTCTCGTTCGACGATCCTATCTCTCCAGACGCCTGCTGTTCTTCCTTTCCCGTTATGCATGCATTCGCGTCCACGTGCATACCTGCCTTTGCATGCCTACTATGCCTAAGTACAGTGGGTAGGTACATACATAGATACTTCAGGCACACCAGCTTGCGTCGTTGCCAAGGCACTATCCTCCGGTACCATACTCCTACATAAGCAGTAAGGTGTATCGTGCATATTTGCCATGTTGACATGAAGACGCGTAGACGCGTCGATCAGGCCCTCGTCAGGCGTGAAAGGCATACTCCTCAACCCCAGCCTTCAATCCTGTTGCGAAGGGAATTCGATACTTCCCGGAAGATCCTGCAGTGGCCTTGCAAAGCCTTGCTGACTTTATACAGATTCATGCAGGACGTGCATAGTATATCCGCGCTGCCGTCAAAGACAGCCGTCCTCCGCAGAATTAGAAATATGGTGTCCCCATTATACCGGGCCGCAAACTGACCCACGTTTTGGAACCAGCGTGGCTGATGTGGGCCTTCGAAGTAAGCATTCGCAATTGATGGCTGGCGCTCTTGACGAACCAGGCCAGAGTTTCGTGAGGAGAAAGTATCAGAAAAAAGGTAATGCATAACAACCAGGCAACGGCAAAGTCAATGCAGAAGGTGTGAGTCACCTGAATAAACATTATTCTACCAGCCGGCCTAATTAATAATGGCTTCTAAAGCGAAGCAGACGGGTTGACAACATGTCAACATGAGGACATAAGGAATTCCTCTTGTCCCTCGCAGTCCTGAAGTTGGCACATAATGCGTGATTCCAGGTTTCTCCCAGCGTTGCCAGTGCCATTATGTTATGATGCGTGCATTTCGTCTGTTTGCATTCCCGTGGCCGGAACATAACGATGAAGTATTCATACAGCCGCCCTCTCCGCGAGTATGTGCAAATGATTGAATCAAAGGTTTCCTCCGCGTTCTCAGTCCTTCATGCCTTCTGTCAAGACTACAACGAGACATCATATCTGTAACAAAATGGTCCAGATGTAGTGCTCATCAGATCGCCAATTGTGTAATTGGTCTGGTCAAAGTAACCCCAACCTGGCTCGATAGTGTTGATTGTACCGTTGGCACTAGGTGGCGCGTTATTAGCCGTCAATGTGCCGTAGACAGAGTCCGAGACGTTCGGATGCCGTGCCTGCCACGACGTATACAGATTGTCCAAGAAGGTGTGCAGAGGCCACCAGATTGGGTCCTGCACCGAAACGAAGATATTCGACCCAGGCGACCCGAGGACGAAGTGTGCCCCTGAATGCAGTCCGAGTTCCGTCGACCCAATAACGCCGTTGATCTGCGTGGTGAAATCCGCCATATTGGTGGTCTCGAGACATTCTTCCAAAGCCGAAGTGTTAGTGTACCGCTTTGCAACGTATTCGTTGAGATCACGCGTCAGGCACGACTCGTTTTTGGCAAAGGTGTTGTTCGGCAAAGGTGCGCCAGTGATCAGCACGTCGATGGAAACAGGTTGCATGGTAGTGGTCATATTCGCGAACGGGCCGGTGGTGACGCACCCGCCGCCTGAGCCGTGGGGAATGGAGAAGAACGGAGAGAGGACGATGGAGTCGTTGTTCGTGTACAATCCATTGCCCGACATGGAGTATTCAGATCCGTCAAAGACGGCGCTGCCGGTCAGATTGTCCGCGGTGGCCGGCCAATTCCAATATGGGAAGGCGCCAGTATAGCCGCACTGGTTGGCTAGGTCTTGCTCGAATAGGTGTAGATAGTATCGGTGCCATGTCAGGAAGAAAGCTGAAATATGAACCACTTGCGTGAGGTTGGCGTGGACAACGGCGTAATCGAAGTAGCGGTTGATTGCGGCCGGATATAACGTCTGATCCAGTTGGGATGGCTTGGTCATGAGACATTTGATGGCGTCTGTGTAGGCTTTGCGCTCCGATGGTGCCATCGTGTCAAAGTCCTTTCGGACCTTCATTGTGGCATTCGTGCATGGAGGGTAAGTAGAATTGTACTTTCCAGGGAATGGTGCGTGCGATGAGCCACTGGGGAAAGAGTGATGTGAAGCGCCCCATGGTCCTTGGGCAGGTACCGCCTGTGTGAGTAAAGGAAGCCCCAACAGTAGAAACGAGATAAAGATGTTGAGCATGATGGGCAACGGAGTGTTAAAGACTGTTATGAGTAGCAGGTTGTCAACCGGAAAGAAACGGTAGAACGATCGGGTTCGTCTTGAGTCGCAAATATGAAAGAAGAGGCACCTTCGACTCAGTGACTGCAAGGAGGGGGCGTTTGCTGCGTGCGAAGAGGGTGAAGTGAATGGATTGTGAGCAAGGAGACCGACAGTCTATATACAAACCGATATAAACCGGAAGATTTGCTAGACGGATACCTGCAATTCCCGTCTACTTTGCCACATAAGTTAACATGGGAATTGCTCTTCCCAATGCTGGGACGAAGGAATGGCATGATTGCCGACCGAGGGGTGAGAGGCAAGCAATGCACGACGAAGTCATGACCAGTCCTGACCATGATAAAATGGATCCGAAGCATTGCAGGACGTTTGGTCGTCTTTCTATTTTGGTCGCACAGTGCAAGGGTTGATGAAGGGTTCGTGCATAGTAATGTGTATCATGAAGCACGAAAGTGGAGGAGATGATCTGCCATGATTGTGGTCCGCTCTTTCCTCCCCGATTTTGTGTTCACCCCCAGCCTCATTTGAAGGCAATCCAAGGGGCTGATACATTTTTATTTCTTGGCCAGGACGAACCGTTGGCTTTGATGAAGAACGACTATGGAATGCCTGATAATGCGACTGTCGAAGTAGTATGGTTATCCTGTTGAAGTCCAGTCAGCCTATGTTGGAGTAGTCGGTTTCTCGGAGGTTCAATATCCCTAGCCTCGCTTGACTCTTGACATAATCAGCCTCGTCTGGCCTGATAATGAAATCATACATATTTCTCTAGCGCGTGCATTTTGCCCGAGCCCCGGAACCTAAATTGAACAAAATTCTTGTTCCTCTGATACCTTAGGCTTTACTTACCAAGTCGTGCCAGTCAACAGGCATGGGAGGCTGGTGAAGTCCTGTAAAACTTGAAATCCTATAAAACTTGGTACTTCCGGCAAGTAGCAGTCAGAGGAAGAGGTCTCCATGCCGTGCCGCATTATTGAGGTACAGTATCCGACAATGCTACTTACCAGGAAGTCCGTGAGTGCGCGAGTAAAGTAAGCAACTAGAGCTTTGCCACATGTCCACCAGTACCTCCTCTGCGGGTATTCAGGTGTAGGATCGACCTTAGAGGCTTAGACTAAGGAACTGGCGGTCGAAGGGACTGCGTCTCTTGCTGACACTTACCATACTTATCCGATTGGTGTCGCGTCATTTACTTATAACGGCAGTGCTGAATCATGAAGAAATGCATTCGATGGGGTAGATGCCATGTCCCAACTTGGAGATATGAAAATATAGCCTGATATAAGTGGGGTCTGCCTTCGGAGAAAGAAAAATGCACTTTGAGTGTGGAGATTCTTGGGGCGATATCTGAGTGGTGCTTGACTGCAATTCTATGACGGCCATGACTTTGGGCATCCAAGGCCATACTTCTCAGCTTTTAGCCATTCGAAGATTCAACCTTGGCGGTGCAAGGAAGACATGAGAAATAACCCAGTTGCGTCGCCGTTGTGCATTTCGGAAGTACACCATTGGTGCGGTCCAGCGAGAGGATATATCCTATTTCTTTCCCGGACACGTTAAAGACATGCATATGCTTTTAGGTAGCGTTAAGAAGGTCCGGAACCAAGCAGATGCTGGACATTTGCCGATTTGAATCAAGGTCAAGCCTATTGCCGTGGTATAGTGTGTGGCAATAATAGATCTTGTCCGACCTGACAGGAGATTCCGGCATCGTGCACAACCAAAGACTGTCAATCTTGTAGTAGGCGATGATCAGGCACGTTTTCGCCGATCTGATTCTGCTCACATTTTGTACTGGGTTCATCATTCTGTCTGCCATGTACACACATGGCAAGCATCCCTAGCCACGGCATGGCAGGGCATCCCGAGTACGATGTTCCAATCGTTCGGATATGCATCAAACGTCCCGCTGCAGGCGGGGAACCCATATTTGTGTGGACGATGTTTAGATTGATGTGGGCGCGAACACGTGTCTGCATCCATGTCTCATGTCGTTATGGGATCGAACGACCTGGATCTCCTGCAAGAATGGGATGTCAATGCAGCCATTCGTAGCCACGAAATAGGCTGTCGCGCAAGACATCGATCGTAATGTGGCCAGGTCGGACCTCCATAAACTTGACATGGATCACAAAGCATCCTTCTCGTTTACTGCATTCACTTTCCCTCTTCGTACGGGATGGGATAGACAAGACTCCAGACGACTTCACCAGTAGTCGGATCTAGCACCGTGGCATAATGGGTTTGTTCGTTTGTGGTAGGGTACGCCGATATCCATTTAATGACTTCTGCTGGTGTGATTGTGGTATGAGCCTCGATTTGACTGGTATCAGTCGCTCCGTGTCGTTTTGATTCGCGCTTGGCTTTTCGTACGCGGGATTCCCACCTTGAGGTGATACAATTCAGGCGGTCTCGAGACTCTTCAAGGAGCTCCTCGAGTCCGGCTGCAATGCGTGAAGCTCCAGCGGCAACTTCATTTGCTGCAGGAGTTGGTGCGCTTGACCCAGACTCCGGTGCGACCTCATCATCATTCGTGGCAGCAATAAAAGTGTCAGATTGTCGGATAGGGCCACTGTCGTAGTCCTTTTCCATGACAATAGCCGAATGACCATCGCAGAAGACTAGATAGGCCGCAGTTGTGTGCCGTGGTGCCAGCTCCTCGGATATTTCCGCCAAGGTTTTGGCCCCATCGTTGTGACTATCTCCAGGAAGTGTATAGCTTCTCAATATGCTTGAGATCGAGTGACGATGGCCCAAAAGAACCAAAAAATGGTGAAAGTAGAAGTTGAATTGACCACGCCTGGTGTTGGCATTGTGCACTGCCCGGAAGTTTAGAGACAGACTCAGATTGGGCCGAACGCCTGTAAGGACACCAACAAAGCCGACATATGTGACACTACGCGCAACCACTTGAGATGGATCGGCCGATTGGGTTCGAACGAAATCAAGCTGCACAACGACCGAGCGAAGAGGATCCATTGTCCAGTCAAGGGTTCGAAAATGCAACATCTTGACTGCACTTCTGGTCTGACCTTGTTCCAGTGTCTTCACGGCACCAGAAGTGCAACCCATCAAAAGATCCAGGATTGTGTTGAATGATACGAGTAGGTACATCGGAATACCGGCAGCTTCGGCGATTCCACGCAGCTCTGACGTTTCGACTGGACAATTGACACGCCTGAGAAACAGTCGGGCAAGATGGTTGATCGAGCCGTGGTAAGAGGTTGGAAGACCTACATCCTGCAGCAGTTCATCGAAAAGAGTTGTCAAACCTTGGAGCTGCGTCTTGTATTCTCGCGCAAGTGATTTGTAACGGTCCCTGGGATTGAGAGAAAGGTCTATTGTGAAACGAGGCGGTGTTCGACCAGGTTGCTCTGCAGTTTGGAGACTCATATTTTGCGACCGCCGTCAGTCCGATAATTGAAACGTCTCGGTATCTAGGGAAGAAAAGAGGAAGAGCGAGCTAGATGAGGAGAAGACATTCCGCGGCCACAAGGCTGAGGCTGAATCAGGACGCTGCGCGTGTAAGAGCAGGCAGCCATGCCCTTGCGCTCCACGTCAGCCTGAGCAACAGTAGAACACATGACCCGTCGTGACATCCCTGGACTGCAGGACGATGCCAGAGGAGAGAGAGGGCTGCAGTCAAAGGCCAAGGATAAGTATAAATACTCGAAAGGAGAGAGAAATGTTGGAAGTCTGAGGCTGACGATTGACGTTTTGACGTAATCGCTCCATGATGTCGGCACACCTTCTCTGAAGGGATGTTGCAATTTCACGTCGCCCGTCGTTGTTCTCCTTCTCTTTCGTCCTCGTTTTATGTGCTCCGAACTGCGTATACAAGATTTCAGAGCCTGCGCTGGCTGAGCATCAAATGACTCCTACTGGAAGATTGGTCCAAATGAATGGTTGAGGGTGGATGCTCAATGATTTATGTGCGCCAGTCTGTCCGTTGAACATCATTGAACTTTGTGCTATTACTTCGTACTATGTGTTCCCATTCAGTATTCAGGCGCTTCTCTCAAGTTGTCGTAGGTGAGTGAAGTGCAGGCCGCGATGAGCTACAGCGAGGTGGAAAGATTCGAGTTGGTAGCTTTTGAATCGAGGCGGAAGGATCGAGATCAATCAGATCGGCATTGAGTCGCTGGAAATGAATAGGATATCGGACAGAGGGAGGAGGAGACTTGATATTGTCTTCACAAGCATTGTCGGGAACACTATTGATGCTGTCCCTACGCGTTTTGCCAGACTGCGCCCATTGAATTCCATCGTCGACTCTTTCTTGACTCTTCTCATAGCAACAAAACACCTCTTCTCTCCTCGCATCAACCATTGTTACAAACATCATCATCAACCATCATGTGTTTCTCCTGTGGTAACTGGTGGAATCGCCCGATGATGCTCGCCAGCGAGCCCGTCAAACAAGAATACATCTTCCTCGACGACGACGTCCAATTCTACGAAGACCGCCGATCTGTAAGTCGCAAGTGAAGCAAGCCCTTACCTGCTTGTGCATTCTGCCGCCAACACAAAACCATATCCTGACCATTCCTTCATCCTATTTCCTCTACAATTCAACTTGCTCATCATTTCCCTCTTCCACCATTACATACACTCAACTTCGTCTCACCTTGCTGCCTTCATGCGAACACCTCACATTCAACATGCCCAATTACTACACCTATCAAAACCCATATCCATCTGCCTTGGACAATACTCAATCCGGTCACTGGGAAAATCCAGATGACTGGCCACGTACCTTTCTATACGTATCTGCTTACGACGGCGCACAACAGGGACTCCATCCCCCAGCTCCAGTCTATCAATCGAACCAGCCTTCACAGCAAGCCATGTACTACTTCCCCGTAAGTTTTCAGTCTCATCCTCGCATATGCCTCACTAACACTTCACCCCAGGGTAGCTCGTCCTCTCCAGCAGGTTATTACCTCAACGGCCTCTACTATGGCACCAGTGCTCCTTCAGGCTACGGTTCGGCGCCCTACACTTGTTATTCTCTTCCCACCGCCCCTTCTGCAGCATCCGGATACCCAATGTATGGTTACTCACCGTATTATGCAGCACCACACTCGATCCCATACGCCTCCTACGCCCCGTGGACTCAGACCGCAGCACCTGCTCAAGCAGCCGCAGCTGTAGCCGCCAACGCCGCTCTCGCTCAGATGCCAAACGCACCGGCCTACTTCGTTGGCTCGACTAGCGCAGAGATCCAGGCTCAGAATGCAATCTACATGGCTCATATGGCTGCAAGTCAATCTCAACCAACCATGCTCGCGCCCTACAAACCAGGATCTAGCCCACAATTCTGGTGCAAGGAGTTGGATGGTAGTTGGACATTGAGGGAATACAACGACACCATGAAGGGCGACTTTCCAGCAGGACATTGGGAGCGTCATCAGACCAGCGGATACTACTATTACGTACGCCACTCTTCATGAGAAATTTGGAATGAGACAATGCAGTGCGAACAGATTACGAGCACGACGATGATACGACTATCAGCGAAATGGGCAAAGCTGGTGGATGATTGATGACCGAGCTGCTTGGTTAGCTTGATTGGTATTGCTTACGCTCGGACAGAGCTTGATGACTGGGCTTGGAGAAAGGAACGTCCTTACTCAAGACGAGGTCGGACTACAAGGGCAGCACAATGTACATTCAACCAAATGAATTGCATCAGACAGACCACAATATGAGCTAGAAATATCCCAAATCTTCTTTCGCCCGCTAAGTGCTGCATCTGAACATTGCTGAACCTCGTCACTGCTTGACACGACTCATAGCGCTCTCCATCCACAACTTCGTGTAGAGAGTGTGTAGATAGAGCATGTACCCCGTCATGGGCTGTTTCGTCTTGTCCGGTACTTCGCCCTCCCCCTGATAGAAAATACTCTTGAGCCTGAACTCGGCGAATCCCTGGTTCAAGTCAGTAGTGGCGCTGATCTCGAATAATCCATCACTGGGTCGATTGGTGTCAGGATTGTGTAGTGGTGAATCACCGCAACGGATGAGAATCGAGCTTGGTGTTTTGTCCAACACGACGAAGTGGTCAGTGATTTCGGTGCCCTTGTCATATGTCGAAGTCTTCAATTCTTCAGGCGTCCAAAGTTGGTGGGCCGTTGTGGTATCATTGCGGTACTTTCGCTGTAAGTATAAACGTTGGATAGCATAGCCTGCGGACCGCAGTGTTAGTTCTGTCTACCAGAGATTCTGTCCTGCCCATGAAATATCAGACTGTCACGTGCCAGGGGTTTTCTTTAAAATGCCAGTGCAGCTTTCGACGATAGTTGACCCCGTTCCGTTGAGATAACCGGCCAGGATGAGAAACAATGGCGCTAGGACAGGAGAGAGCGAGCGAGGACAGGAACTTACCAGGACCGCCCCAGATTCCCTGACTAAAAGCCTCAACCAGCTTCGATCCTCCTTTCTGGGCATCCTCGACCAACTCTGGACGCAGCTTGAACAATGGTATCCGCCTTATGCACTCATCGTGTGTTGTCGGGTTCTGTAATGGATTGAATTTACTGTACCACGGACTTCGAAATAGCGGTTCTGTCGCTGGTGTGAACCGGTCTAATGGTGTCATTTGGGAGTGTTTCGTCCATACGAAGAATGCCCCGACCGAGGCGACGCTGGTGACAGCAACGCCTTGGAGGGTTCTTGATAGCAGCGAAGGTGCCATATTGATGAATGCGCCTTATGAGATCAGAGTGATATAGCGAATGCGCCTCAAGAAAAACTATCAGCGATGGAGAGTGTTGAGGTTCACTTTCAGCCGCCCAGTCGGACATGCTCCCGCAATTTTCTGATAGCCGGGGAAGTTGGAGCAGTTCCCGGCGCACCTATTGCCGAGAATGTCCGCTTCAAGTATAGACTTCACCGTAGACGCCGATCCGGCAGATTTTAGCTTCTTGCTGCGCAGTATCGAATTTGCATCATTTCTTTAACGCTGGCTGCGAGTACTACGGGAAATATTTTGAACACTCACAACACGAGCAACACAAATTCCAGCAGTCATGGCGACGGGTCTTTTCGCCTCTTTGCCGAAACCGAAATATACCGGCGAGCACGAAGAGGTACCGCTCCATGCACAGCCTAAGGGCCCTCGAATTGTCGGTCCTGGAGTCGTTGATGAATCCCAAATTGTCTCAAAGGTTAGTGGCCCCAAATTTCACTTGCGGGCAGCATACTAACTGTCTGATCCTACAGCGTTCTGGTGCTCCTCCCTACGGGCAGCGATCAGGATGGAGACCTCGAAATGCCGAAGACTTTGGCGATGGTGGTGCCTTTCCAGAAATTCCTGTCGCACAATATCCTCTTGACATGGGACGGAAAGGAACAGCCTCGACGTCGAATGCACTCGCTATCCAAGTCGATGCAGAAGGAAAAGTAAAATACGATGCCATCGCCAGGCAAGGCCACAACGAAAACCGAATTATACATTCCAGTTTCAAGGATTTAATACCTCTACGACAGCGCGCAGATGCCGGCGATTTGAACCTAGACAGACCGAGCGAAGAAGAGGTCGAGGCGACTGCGGAAAAGACAAAGCTGGCGCTTGAGAAGCTGGTCTCTGGTGCAGTGGCCGCACAAAAACCCAAGAACGTGAAAGGCGTGAATCGGGAAGAACCTACTTTTGTGCGATACACCCCTGCAAACCAGATGGGAGACACGTCGAAGAAAAACGATCGCATATTCAAGATTGTCAAGCGACAGGAAGATCCTATGGAACCTCCCAAGTTCAAACACAAGAAGATCCCACGCGGGCCACCCAGTCCTCCTCCGCCAGTTATGCATTCACCTCCTCGCAAGTTAACAGCGGAAGATCAAGAAGCATGGAAGATTCCACCTCCGATTTCCAACTGGAAGAACCCCAAGGGTTATACTGTTCCTCTGGACAAACGGTTGGCCGCAGATGGACGTGGCTTGCAAGATGTGACCATCAACGACAAGTTTGCACAATTTGCGGAAGCCCTATTCACGGCTGACCGACATGCTCGCGAAGAGGTCAAGCTCCGCGGACAGATGCAACAGAAGCTCGCGGAAAAAGAGAAGTTGACCAAGGAAGAACATTTACGAGAGATGGCACGAAAAGCAAGAGAGGAGAGACAGGCTGCTGCTGGTGGTCGAAGAGATTCAGATTCAAGACGGCGCTCGCGGTCATATTCTGGTTCGTCCTACGATTCGAGGTCAGGCAGCGAGGACGAGGCTACCAAAGAACGAGAGCGAGCACGACAAGAGAGGAGACAGGAGAACGAACGCCAGCTTCGACAGAGCAGAATGGGCACGGAAAAGCGTATCCAGATGATGGCTCGAGAACAGAATCGTGATATTTCCGAGAAGGTGGCCCTCGGTCTGGCGAAACCGACTCAGAATAAGGAAACGATGTATGACTCCAGGCTGTTCAACCAGACATCCGGCTTCAATACAGGCTTCAACGAGGACCAGCATTACGACAAGCCTCTGTTCGCCGCACAGGACGCGATCAACAGCATTTACCGGCCAACCGCGAATCAAGACGAAGATGATGAGGGTGATGCGGATGAGACAATGGGCAAAATTCAGAAGTCTAGCCGTTTCGAAGCCTTAGGCAGAGCTAAGGAGGGGTTCAAAGGAGCAGATGTTGCCGAGCGGGAGGCAGGCCCTGTTCAGTTCGAAAAGGACAAAGATGATCCGTTTGGCATTGATAGTCTCATTGGCGAGGCTTCTGGCAGGAATGGCGGCGAGAGTAAGAAGAGGTATGGACTGGAAGAAGCGGGATCCGAGGATAGGAGTAAGAAGAGGGCCCGGGTGGATGATGACTGATGCTCTATCACGGGTGGTTCAGGTATTGATGATTTCAAGCATTGCACAACCATCTCGCAGAAGTCTGGTACCTGCAGATTCTCGTCCTGATTCTGCCTCCCTGACTTTCTTCTGTTCATTCTTTCCCACTCAATCGATAAGGCACTGTGCATCTCACTGCTTCCAGCGGATTTCACGAGGTTTCCACATTTGGCGGTCTGCATATCCTAGCCGATGCGCATTGGAGATTGGGGGAGGCTGCATTGCTTTTGGCTGTCACCTCGAGCGGTGGTTGGTCAGCAACCCAGCGCTGTTCGTCGACTTATGAACCAACCTCTCTAGCTAATCGGTCATCCATTGTCCGTATGTAACCCTCTCACCCACGCTCATCCTTCGCCCCACAATGAATCGCACGAGGCTGTGAACATCCCGTATCCGGGCTGCGGTGACGGTAAGCAAGTACAAGTACCCATTCTTATAACTTCGCCCTCGAGGGAAGTCCAGATTATCACTGCTTGACACCATCTCTCCCGTCGTGTCGACACAGCTCATCACCCAAGTGGTGTGCTGGACCTACCCGAGGAGTCTCACGCTAGAGATGTCAACACAGTACGACGACATCGGCTTGTCCTACAACTCGCTCAAACGTCTCCCGGCAGCCATCCTCGAGCGCAACAACCTCCAGACGACACTCACACCCTTCTCAGCACAACCAAATACCACAGTTCTCGACCTAGCTTGTGGTGCGGGCTACTACTCCAGCCTTGCCCTCTCATGGGGCGCCTCACGTGTCGTAGGCGTCGACATATCACCCGCAATGATAGCCGCCGCTCAATCGCAAACGTCTGACACCGACAAGTCGAAGCTTACATTCTGCATCGGTGATTGCACACAGCCGTTGCATCTCCCTCCGGAAGCCGTGGGGCCCTTCGACATCGTCCTGGGAGCCTGGCTTCTCAACTACGCCGGCACACCCACCGAGATGACAAGCATGTTCGCCAACATTGCCACTTACCTCAAACCAGGCGGTCACTTCGTCGGCATCACACCGCACCCCGCAGAAGATCTCGACACTTTCGCCGAACTCTTCGATCCCAGCAGGTCTGGCTCAATGCGCACCAGCGCCAGCACAAAGTACGGCGTCAGCGTGGCGTACACGGCAAAAGTGGTCCATGGATACCGCACGCGCGTGACAGGGCACGTGAAACCCAAGGAAATTTCATTCGAGAATTTCCATCTCGATCGCAGAGTGTATGAGCGGTGCGCGAGGGAGGGAGGACTGAACGGCACGCCGGAGTGGAGAGATGTCCGGCTCCCTGGCTCAGAGGAGGAAAGCAAGAGGGAGTATGGCATCGGGTTGGATTTCTGGGACGGATATCTGGATGCACCGCATTTCGGCATCCTGGTAATTCAGAAGTAGGACTTGCCAACCCCTATTTTCAGAAACATATTCCATGGCATAGCATGGCATAGCTTCTAGCAAAGGTGTTTGAAACGAAACAAATGCGTAGTACAAGTCTATAATTTCTACGCCTAACCCTATATCTGACGACTTCGCTATGAGATGAGAAACACGCAATAAATCAGTCTCCCTGCACCCCCTTCACGTAATGGACTCTACAACCCCTCCCGATAAATCTCCCAGATATTCAACATCCTCGCCCCCTGCCCCGGCGTAAAACCAGTATAACATACGTCGTCACTATAATCCATGAAATTGTGAATCGGATCCGGGCCAGAATACCCCTGCGGTCCGTACGGATCGCTTCCCTGCCCGGCACCTCCTGTATACCCCTCCGGCACACCGCTGTTCGGACACGAATCTTTATACACAGGACAACCATTCGTGCTGGTCATTTCCTGCGGCGTGTCCGCGACGTAGTCCCCATAATCGTCCACTGCGCAAGTATTATCTTGAAACGGGTGCAACAGCCCATTCCAGTGGCCAACTTCATGCGCGGTCGTTCCCCCAAGGTTATATCCGCCTACATTGCCGCCGGGCATGGTTCCGCTGAGTATATTGCAGCCGTCGAGAACGTAAGAAGCGGGTGGTGTGGTGGTGGTAATTCCGCCTTCGGGCAGGCTGCAAAATCCTAATAGTGTAGAGCCAGCTGGAAGACCAGTCTGATCCGGGCTAGCTTGGAGCATGGATTGGAAGTAGATGTTTAGGCTCGAGTATGTGCCCCTGCGCAAGGCGGTTTTCATCGATAGATCATCGCCATTGGCCGCCCAGGTGTCGTTTGTGGTTCGATCGAAGCCGGCTAAGCGGAAGCCAATGGATGCGTTGGTATATGCTCGTGCTAGGTAGTCGTACTGGTTTATAATCATGGTGTCCGTCACGTAGTTCGACGATGATGGAGAGGAGCTGGAATTATCGGCCACAATATGCATGTATGTATCGATGGTGTATAGAGGAGTGATTGCTTGTCGACGCTGGGTATGGGATGCATATCGTTGCTGGACGCTCGAGGAGTTCCAGAGGTCATTTTCTTGAGGCTCGTTTTGCTGCAACCATCTGTGGGTATCTGTGAGATTGTCTGAGGGCTCGAGTGCGCCGCAAGAACGTTGGATCGGTCTGTATCTTGGGATGCCGGCAACGCTTGTGATGATGCAGCTCAAGAGCAATCCCGTAGACAGACGGGATGGCCTCCAACGGAAATGCATAGTAGAGGGAAGTCACTCGAATGAGAATTGGACAAGCCGGTGCCGACGAGCTGTGGTTTTCTCCTTGGAAAAAGCATGTGGCAAATGCACAAATACCACCATCATACAGGGGGCGGCAACAAGGAATGTGGAATGCAACCATTTTCTGAAGTGTGTCCTTCAACAGATTTGCTTCGTCATATCTCGCTCGATACTCGGCCCAGTCTTTATGATCCCCATTGCTCAAATTCCAATAACGCCGACGCCGAACCCCTTATAGTCAAGAAATATCGTCAAGGGTATACAATCATACACGTATCAAATTTTCAAGCGCCTCCAGGCCTGACGTCGCGTCCAGTGGTAGTAGCTGTTGAAGGTTCATTCCAGGACAAGTAGGTGTGGTCACCAAGTTTTCTAATTGATCAGCTGCTGTTCACACAACCATATACAGAAGCTCTTACCTGGGTTTGATGAGATGAGCAACTGTGAAAAGCACACCAAGCACGATGCATAGTCCGCCGAGTACGACATAGGCAATGCCTAAGAAGGAGTTCTTTCCTCCAACCACCGACCTGGTGGATATCAGGATGCTCTTTGTGCCAGAGTAGATTTGGACTGGGAAGACTGGAAGTATGTTAGATGAGCATCCCTCGATTAAATGAATCACACTTACAGTCGTAGATGTCCATCTGATATATCCCCGCGGTCATCGTTTCATTATCGTTGCGCAGGGCAAGTTTACTGAAAGTCGGCAGTCCAGCAGTTCTCATCCAAACCTGGAATTCCTCGTACTTTGACAAGTCCGGGATTGGGTTCTCTTCTGTGTATCCATCGGGATAGCGGACAGCCCAATTAGGTGGTGGCGACACTTGATCAGTCGTGTACGCCGTCTTCTTGTACAACTGGGCATCCGAGCTCCAGGCAATGCTCTCATTTGTCATGCGGTATTGCTGGCTGGTCTGACCACCTGCGGAATTGACAGCAACAGGTGAATTGATTGTGTCGTTGAAAATGGAATTTGCGATCAAGCCGCATGGATAATATGCTTTGCCGTTGTGATCCAATTGCAATGGGTTGCAAGCACTACCGCCAATGGTGTCATTGCTCGAAGCAGTCCCCTTCAATTGATCCGTATCAAGTGATTTGACATATCTTCTATGGTTTTGATAGAAGTTCGTGAGGCGGTAGTATAGGTAAACTGGCGGACCAATATCATTGGGGATCGAGAATTGAAGCGTGCACACCGCGGTGTTGTCCAGCGGCACGCTATACGGAGGAGTGGTCGTATTGAGGGTCTTCCTCCATTGCGGTTTGACGGAGCTGTTCGACGACTTGAACGAGGAAGAGATCTTGCTGTCGGGAATGGCTGTGAAATCGGAAGTTGCGCTGGAATTGCAGTTGGTATAGTCAATGACCAGTTCTTGTACCTAAAAACACTCTTAACGACTGTACTTCAACACATAGAATCCACTCCACTAACACTTGCGCTGGCCCAAAGGAGAAGTCCGCCGATAGGGGCAAAGATGATACCGATCGCGAAGAAGATGGGTAAGACGGTCTTGGGGGTTAGGATGGGTCTGTTATGGTTAGTATTTTGCGGCGCAGGCTGTAGAGGACCGCGCTGGCGGCTGGTTGTGGACTTACTGCCATGCTTTCAATCTTTGTTGTCGGAATGCAGTGTCTGTAAAGAACATCCGTCAGCAGCCGCATGAAGTACGTAGGAGTGGACGTGTGGACATACTGGCTGGCCGTCTGCTCTTTTGTTTCTTGGGGGCTTCATTATGAGGATCCTCGTCCTGTATCGAGTGGGTTTCTACCACGTCGGTCCGTGACATATTGATCACGAATGTCTCGCTGAGGAGACTGACCAAGGATTTTAAAGAGTATGTGCAAGACCAAGGTGAGGTTGAGGTTGAATGTTCCAAGACACGAGGAGTTGCACATTCATCAGCATGCGCCAGACCAGTTGCCGCGCCCGCCATTTCCGGCCTCATCCACGGAGAGACCCGACCATTCCTCTTCGGGGTCTAGCGTAAGTCACAGCCTCCCTCTCACCTGTTTGACAATTTTTATCATTTTGCGATTCCTTTCCTTTCTTCTTTTTCTTCTATAACAAAACTCATTCTGGACATGATTTATTGTAGGAGCCAGGGCCGTGTTTTTTCAAGCACTCATCTCTTTCTCCTCTGCAACATGATCCGAGATCAGATCCTGCGCCGTAGCTGGAGCTTACTAGGATTTCCTTCGGACTTTCAATGATGCTTTTGTTCCTTACCAACGGCCGCTACAAACGAATTAACACATACTGGCAATTTGTGACTTTGGTTATGTTATTGTGCTTGATACCTGGCGCAGTGTTCTGTTCAGCACAGGTGACATGATATATACTTGTTTCAGACTTAGGTGTCTGCTCGTAAATTGTGCGTAACCCGGGTCAACTCCAAAACACCACCGCTATATCTTACAAGAGGTACATCGATCATGCTTTCTCGGCTTTGCCTTCAGCTCCCCAAGTGCTTTCTTGCTTGGTTCCAGGCCGAAGCCAGGTCGGCATCAAGTTGGATTCAACTGGACGTCCACGACTGTCATCCTTCTTAGGGTGCGAGTCAAACATATCACCAAGATAGTCGCCACCTTTCATAGGAAAGCCATCCTGAAGCCCTGGTGTCTGCACCTCAGTAACAGGAAGCAAGGCTGCCTGGTGGCGGAAATGATCGGCCCGTGTCCTACGCTCTGCTGCATCTTCCATGCTAGTTCTATCGTAGAGATAGAGACCAAGACATGTAAGCGCTATTCCTACCGCCTGTAATGAGGTGGTCGAACTGCGAAACCAAACAACTGCAACTATAATCACCCACACTCTTTTGATCAATGATGCCACCGAGTATGATACCGGGGATAACATCGAAAGCAACACGAATGCCATAATGTTCTGGAAGAAGTGGAAAAGTCCGTTGAACACGAATTCCATCGTGAGCTCACCATGGTCTAGTCTGGCCTTCCTCGTAAGGTCGACTGAGCCATCCTTCCACAGATCATTGACAAGTTCATACCCTTCAGTGTAGACCCAGACCGGGGCCGATAGCAGGAAAGCACCAACAGAGCAATAACATAACAGGTTGAGCTTGTCCAACTTGCGAGACAGATGCGGCTGTGCGTCGATTTCGGCGCGAGATGCTTCGGTAAATAGCTTCTTCGAAAAAATATTCTGGCTGACAAAAACGATAGCGGCCACGAAAGATGCGCCGATCCCCCAGAAGTTGGTCGAGAAGTCGGTAGAGCATGCCATCATCACTCCGAGAGTAAGTGGCACCAGTGACAAATATGTTGCCCGTTTGTACCTGATGCGAAAGACCACTCGATATGCAACGACCGTGAATAATGGCGACAGGCCTTTGATGGTGTGTACCAAAGAAACCGGAATCTTAGAGGTCGCGTAAGAGCTCAGAAGATGGCCCAAGAGTTGAAAGACGGACAATGGAAATGCCGTGTACAGAACATCCCAGGACGGTTTCCGAAGGCCATTCTTCAGAGCCGGTATCGCCCTTTTGATAGAAGGGAATATGGAGGCCAAGCCCGCCAATATCAGACACCATATTGAGACAGATGCAAATTGCACAATAGTCAGGGTTGCTGGCTTAGGCAAGGCATTCAGGATAGACTTTGATGATGTGTTTGTTAGGGCCGAGGTCATGTACCAGACAATACAGAGTGCCTGTCCATAGTCAGTCTCGTGCGATCTCCCATGGGTAGTTCACCTACAATGAGTCTGTAAGAGACAGGTGCTTTAAGTGCTTCGGCCAGCTCTTGTGCATTTTCACTCACGCTACCTTGACGTGCGCGGATTTTGCCTATTGCGTCGCTGATACTTCTTTTGGGTCTGTGACCGTATACACCGCTAGGCCTGGCATCACGCAACCGTTGACTCATCTTTCTTGGATTCCATTTTGTTTCGTGGTTCGGGAGTTGGCCTGGAGTGATTTCCAGAGGACTCTCTGCGATCACATTTGCGCCGGAGGGGAAGGTAAAGGGAGGCGGACTGTCGTCGAAGGAAGGGAATCGTTCCCTAGATGTGGACTCTCGTGCACCACTGTGAGGCGATAGCGATCGATGCTGAGAAATAATCCGCGACTCAGGAGTTTGGGTCATGGTTGTAGTCATGCTGGAAAAGGATCGATAAGTGAGACTCCCTGTTTCGCTGCATTTACATGTATCATCGACTTAGGGTTTCCTGACTGATTTTGCCATGTCGTGAGGTGTGAACGAGTGTGATGATAGTCGTCGACAAGGCTGGATTGGTCTTTTCGTAGAGACGAGAGGACTGTAAGTCGTATCGAGCCATCTCCTCCGGACATGCAGAATAAGGACCGGAGGAGGTACATTGCCGCTATTGCGTGCCCCGGTGTTGCGCTAGTCCAAGAATAGAATGCGGCGTCATCTCTTTCGGGAGCGGAATAATAAAAATCCGTCTTGTGTCACCTCGCTTCTTGGTTGACGACGAATTCCAGCCCTGGTGGATGCATCACAATGTAGCACAAGATGGGTCGGCTAAGCAATATTTGCAGCTTGGCTTTCTTTGTGCTACCTGGCTTGTTTTGTCATGAAGCAGCTGGAAACCTACAAGAAGTCCCCTTCCAGCAGAGGCTGCTCGATGAGCCTGTCGTAACATTCACGCCGAGCTGGAGTGTCCTTGGCCCTTTCAGAATTGGAACACGAGGTAGGACAGAACATCGACATTTTTCTCCACTGAATGTTGATGCGTGTGTACAGAAGCTGTATGGGGTGCTGATCCGATAGAATTCTACGGAGGCATCAATCAGCTCAACGAAAATGAGGGCAGCCACTACCATAGTTCCCTGACTAGAAATGCAACTGTGCAATGGAGCAGTCGAGTTTTCTACACGATTACTTCTGGCGCAACGGCATCTATCGATGTGGTAGTTGATTTCCCAGACATCGACTGGATATTCGCGCAACAGATCTATGGATGGTCTGCCTTCCAGTTTCAGGCATGGCTGAAAGGTGGTATCTTCAACCACGATGTTGAGCGGCGGAAAGTGACACTGTACCCGCAGAGCATTCTTGAACTCTGGTTCAATGACCGGCACGTGTTTGGCGGCGATTTCTATGCCTTTGGGACAGTGCCTGTAGTCCTGGAACTCGAACCGGGGCTCAATGCCATCAGTATCCGCCTCGTACGTGATGTTCGGTCCATGGGCGGCTCGTACCCTCCCACGATCCACGCAACACTTCAGACCGAATTAGTGTCTGAACCTTTGGAAGTTGTCGATGACAGTGTTTTGCTTCCAGACGTGGTCAATGGACGATTCTGCAGTCGATATGGGAGTGTGGTGATCAGAAACCAAGCCGATACATGGATTAAGATCCACGAGATCACTGCGATGTCTCAAAACTCTCACCTTGATGTGATGACCGAAGAAACCTCCCTTGCACCGGGTCAGTCCCGTCCGCTGAAGATGGTTTTGGACTCCCTGAGGAATTTGAACGATACCATGACATTTACTGTTGCATATACGAGGGAAGCTTCCCATCGGCACAAACGTTCATTCGAGACTAAACTGCGGCATGAGAACATATCATCTCTGCAGAAGATGACTTATCTTCACCGAAGCGGTGCGGTATCCTATGCGATTTTGAGACCTCCGCCGTCAACACTACCTGCATCGCTCGACCAGAAGGCACATGTGCTCCTGAATCTTCACGGCGCTGGTGTAGCCGTGGATGACCCTCTGGCCCGACACATGTTTGATGATACACCAGACCTTCCAGCCTGGATAGTTACTCCAGCAGGCATGACTCCTTGGAGCGGCGATGATTGGCACACTTGGGGTTTTGCAGATGCCCAAGCTGCATTGTCTGGCCTTCAAGAATGGATCAGCACCACCAAGTGGAGTGGCCCCGAGCTGATCTCTGACAGAATTCTAGTCGCGGGTCATTCTAATGGCGGGCAAGGAACATGGTACTTTGCCACACATCAGCCTGATATGGTATTGGGCGCAGCAGCTGCCTCGCCATATTCGTCGATTGAGAACTATGTGCCTTTTGGCTTCTGGAATGAAGCTGATCCTCTTCAAGATGCCGTTCTTCATATCGCCAGGAACAATTTCCGTCATGAATTATTGGCTGAAAACCTGGTAGGTGTGCCTATCTTCCAGCAGCATGGTTCTGATGACGACAACGTCCCTGCTTACCATTCTCGACTTATGAACACTTTGCTTGCGCAAGCCGGGAGTTCTGCAAACTATTCAGAGATGCCGGGCAAAGGGCATTGGTTCACGGGGACAATGACGACTTCCACGATGGTTGACTTTTACATGTCCCATTTGCAGCCTGCGATCAATGATACACTTAGTAGTCCAGCCAGCTTCTCGTTTGTGGTTCCTAACTCGGATGATTTTGGGTCGAGATTCGGCATTATTGTTCATCAATTAACTTCACCGGACAGGCTGGGCCATGTACAGGTTTCCATCAACGAGAGCAAACCCATCATCCAATGGCACGTGAAGACACAGAATATCCATCGGTTTCAACTCGACCCGACCGTGGCCCAACATTCGCCGGCCGAGCTTATTCTTGATGACACGCCTCACATATTCGATGTTGGGCATATGAGTAGGGCAAACACTTTCGTACTGACACAGTCAAATGTTTGGGCTAGAGAAGTAGCCCTTGACTGGAGACTTCTTGAGCAACGTTATGGTCGCCAACGTGGTGCTCTAGACTCGATCTTGCGTAGTGCGGGACCATTTGAGGTGGTCTATGGCCGAGACGAGGTTCTTCCTATCGCGCTGCAGACGAGTCGGAATTTCCTGCAATACTTTGGCGCCGATTCGAATATCGTTCCTCGATCAATGTACGAACACGCATTGACGAACAACGGCAATGTCATCACGGTTGCCCTGGACAAGGACCTCTCGCCACCTCTTACCCCAATGTTCCCCATCCAGGTCGAGGCAGGAAGACTGTCGTTGGCAACGAAGGGCGGGAAGATCATATCCATTCCGCGGACACCAGGAACGGGCGGGATATGGCTACGTCCGCTTCCAGAGGAGAGGCTGGAACTTGTAGTCTGGGGTCATGATGAGGCTGGCTTGCAACAGGCCGCCAGGCTCATACCAACGCTAGCGGGAGTTGGTCAACCTGATTTTGTGATTTTGAGCAATGAAGCAAGATGGAAAGGTCACGCAGGCGCAGTGGCAATGGGATTCCTTGACTACAACTGGAGGATATCTGATGCATCATATCTTCCATGATGCACAATTCACTAGTGTTCAGGCACAACGTTTGTAGGAAAGGGCACGAAAGCAGCGAAGGCTTGGTTATATGGGCGTGAATGACAGGATTGTAAGATTCTTACGGAGGAGGAGCAATTGATCGAGCAGTCAACATCGCGGATGAAGTCTGATGGTAAGTTCGCAATGCTACTGCCTTGTTGTTACTGTACAAACCCAAGAACGTCACTTCCTTCCAGTCAAAGGTGTGAAAGAGAAGGAACCACCGCTGAAAACTACGAGTGTCTACCGCCTGCCTGCTGCTTCTCTTTTCTGCCACCCCTCCGTTTCTCAGTTCCATCGTCTTCAGGATCCCACACTCGTTTACGTTCTCTTCCACCCATCCTCTCCATATTGCCAATCTGCACATTTGCAGCCAACTTCAGTCCCTGTCGTTCCCCCTGTCTTCAGACCTTCTCTGATCTATTCCTTCATATCTTGCATCTTAAGGCTTACTCGAGAAACTTCAGAACTGGCTTCTGAAATCTGGATGGCGAACCTGGTGTCTAGTGGTTCTCCGAAAATGAGTCGCAAGTCAACTCCAGTCATCAAAGTGCGAGAGGAGGGTGAAGATGTGCGCGGCAACACTCTCACTGTAAGTTGTATGCTGCTTGGAATCATCACTTCCTTACTAAAGTCGTCACAGACCGCAACCAACTCTCGCACCGCATCTGCAAACCGTCCTGCTTTCACTGTCCTCAATCACGACAAGCTCAGCAACATACAATCATCAAAGCCCAAGGACAAAGTAAGTCATCTTACGCAATGCTACATTCTGTTTCTTTGACCTTGCTAACACTTTGTTCACGTATAGGCTACTGAGGGTGGTGATACAAACACTGTGAGCAGCATGGAGGACATCCTTTCACGCCTCAAATTGAATGATGCCCGTAAAGCCACTCCTCATACTGAGGTCAAGAGTCAGAAGACGGAGTTCGGCAACTTTGACAAACTGCTCAACAATCTCCAAGATCAGAACAAGACATTGAAGAAACAAGAGAAGGAACTCAAGAATGAGACAGACCCGGACCACAGCAAAGACGGCGATCGCTCCACCACTTCAGGCATCCGTACTCCTGCTACTGAGAACTTTGGCGGACCAAAGCCCGCTGCCCAGCATTCAGGCCCCAGCAAAGTCGAAGTTACCGAGATGATGAGAGTTAGGCAGGAGCTTGAGGCTGCGAAATCGGTCATCTCACGACAAGAACAAGAGCTGGCAGAAACACGCACTCTCAAGCATACCATGGATCAGGCCATGGGTCCACCGTCCGAGGTTGATTTTGGACCATCCAACGACATCACGGAGCAGACCATCGGCCACCTCCAGAGTGCTTTCAACGCCTCTGCTCGCCCTTTCACTTCCAGGAATGATGCTTGGGTCATTCCAGAAGGAACACGCCTCGATCAGGCCGATCCTCTCACTGGTGCCAATTACGGTCGTGGTCGAGGTATTTGGAACAATGCTTCCACGTCCATGACCGACCTTTTGGCTACCAATGCACCTGCTCCAGGTTACACAAACCTTCGTGATGCTCGTCTCTCTGGTCAAGCCTACAACGGTGTGTACGGTGCCCCCACCGTCTCGCCAGCTGAAGCCAACTTCCAGCCACGCAACCTGTCAGGTGGTGCTGCACCAATCGGTTACGACATGCGGGCCGGCAATGACATGATGCAATTCAACCCAACACTCGGCATGAGACGCAATGGAGGACAATTGAGGATCAATCCAAATCTCCCTGACCCTTTGGCTCAATATGGGAGCTACCCACCCGGCTCTTCAGCATTGACTCCGCCACCAATCAGTCCCATGAACCTCGCGGCTCAATACCCTTATCAGCGTGGACTTGCAACACCCATTACGCCTGCAGCAAATGACTTTCCTGCTGCGGGTGTCCCAGGAGCTGCCAATCCATGGTCGATTCCGGCTCCCGGAGCCAATGGACAAACCTATGTCACCCCTCTCGAGCCAATGAACTATCGTCGTCTTCTCGACAAGTCTGTTTCCTGCGATTGGAAGTATATTGTCGACAAGATTGTCTGTAATAACGATCAGCAAGCCAGTATCTTCCTGCAACAGAAGCTCAAAGTCGGCACTGCGGAGCAGAAGTTCGAGATTGTCGAGTCGATTGTCAACCAGGCCTATCCTCTCATGATCAATCGTTTTGGCAATTTCCTTGTCCAGCGATGCTTCGAGCACGGTACACCTGATCAAGTCGTGGCAATCGCTAACGCCATTCATGGCAACGTTATCGCTCTCAGCATGGATCCATTTGGTTGTCACGTCATTCAGAAGGCCTTCGATTCCGTTCCAGAAGACCACAAGGCTGCTATGGTTCGGGAACTGCTTCGTCGCATTCCTGATACCGTCATTCATCGATACGCCTGTCATGTCTGGCAGAAGCTCTTCGAACTCCGCTGGAGTGGTGAGCCACCACAGATCATGTTGGAGGTGAACAAAGCTCTTCGCGGCATGTGGCATGAGGTTGCTTTAGGTGAAACGGGAAGCCTTGTTGTGCAGAATATCTTTGAAAACTGTGTCGAAGAGGAGAAGCGCCCTGCCATCGAAGAGGTCATCGCCAACATTGATCTTATCGCCCACGGACAGTTCGGCAACTGGTGTATCCAGCATTTGTGTGAGCACGGCTCTCCACCAGACAAGCGCCGCGTGATTGATCACATCCTTGCCAATTCCTACAACTACAGCATCGACCAGTTTGCTTCCAAGGTTGTGGAGAAGTGCCTCAAGATTGGTGGAGCCGAGTTTTTGGATCGATATCTCGGAGTCATCACAACAGCTCATCCAGACCGTCCACGTATCCCACTTATCGACATTGCTGGTGACCAGTACGGCAACTACTTGGTTCAGTGGATTCTGATGAACACTCATCACCATCAGCGAGAACAAGTGGCTGTCCATATCCGCAAGCACATGGTATCTCTGCGTGGTTCCAAGTTCGGATCCCGTGTTGCTATGCTTTGCTGCAATCCCAATTCTGTCACTCGTCCAGGCCCCGGTGCAGTCGTCAACCCTTTTGGTGCTCCAGGTCAGCCTCGCAGCCAATGGCCTCGTTTCCGCTGAAAGCACTATCAGGACTACGAGACTATCCATGGCTTTCACGCCCACCCGAAGTCAACTATGTCATCTACCAACCAGTCATCTCATGTCAACCTGAACGTACTCTACCGTCTGTCAATATCCGGGGTTTGTCGTCCCTGTGCCTTGGAATACAGACTTGAACGGAGAGCATGGACTTTACATTCATGACAAAAGCCTAGTTGTCTGTCTTGAACTGATACTTCTTGGCTTCCCATTTCCAAGCATCTCTTAGCGAACGAGTCTACCAACGATGAATCGTCCTGTATGTGTTTTTCATATCAACATTGAATCTTCATATCTTACCAACACTTCCGTCCGACCAACAAGCCAATACCAAGCGTGGAAGGATGTCGAAATTGGAGTCATCATACCTTGTTGGCAGGATATTCCAGAGCTACAGCATTATCGAACCTTATGTTCAATATCCAACAAAGACTGTATCCAGTCATGTCTTTCCAATTGTCCCTGCTGGGTGGATGAGATGGACACTGAAAGCATGTATTTAGCCCTAGCATGGGCAAAGATCAGGACAATGTAGCAACTAGTGCACATCATAGCTGAGCACTTTTCCAACCCAAAGCCCGCTTCACTCCGTCCATCCTAGAATCACGTTGTATCAATCCATGGCATGTGATTTCGCTGCTACTCGTATATTCCCATAGCGGTTACCGGATCGTCTGGCGGTAATGTGGAAGGCCACTCGATGTGGTGCCACCGTCTTGCTAGATTGAGCTAGCAAGCAGCTCTCGAACCTGACTTCGCCAAGCTGTATGACGCAGCGGTATCTAGCTCGTTGACGATCGGCACAGGGCCGCGGCTTCCATGACTTGGTAGATCATGTATCCAGCGCTCTACATTAGTGATCATACATGTTCGTTGTTGCCCTTGCAGGCATTTTCTTGCGTTGCTTAGCGGAGGGCCTTCCAGCCTCTACCGTGCAATATCGTTGCAATACGTACTGCCAGACCTCAATCCTTGCTCAACAGTCCACTGTCAGGGATGGCGTTGGGTTTCAGGATATTCACCACACCCTGGCCCGTCTCTTTATGTCCATTGACGTTGATCGCTTCGGCGACGGTCGGCGGCGTCTCCTCGGCCACGGTAGCGGTTTGTGTTTGACGTTCTGCTTCAGTTTCCGACTGTGCTTGTGCTGGTATTTCTGTATCTGCTTCCGCCTCCACAGCATCTGGTGATGTTGTGGATGCGTCTTTCTCCCACGGCTTCTTACGTCGCGGGTTCTTGTCGATTTTACTTGAGCCGGGCTCTAGGACTGTGGTGGGAATCTCTTCGATGCCGGGTATGGGGATGTTGCGAGTTATTAGGTCGACTATGGCGGCGAAGGAGGTTGGGTAGGGTGGTTCGGGTTCGGAAGAGGATGTTTGTGTTTGTGTTTGTGTCTCTGGTGGAGGTTGTGCTGGTAGTTGTGGGGGTGCTGATATTGATGTCGATGCTGGCGCCGACGCTGCTGCTTCCACATCGGAAGGACTGGTAGTTGGAACGGGTTGTTGTATAGAGCATAGATGCGAGGGTTGTTGCTGTTGTATTTGATGCGAGATCTGCGTCTGCACCCATGCGCTGTATGCGTTCGCGTCTATGGGTTGTACCTTGTATTTTCTTATGGACGAAGTCGTGTCAGTAAAAGTGGCTTCTTTGAGTCGGAGGGCGAGCGCGTGTTCGAAAAGGCAAACGTAGGCATTCGTATCCGTACTCACCTTGCGAAATAGAAGAGTTGGGCTTGTAGTACTAGGGCTGCATTTTGCTCTATTTCATCTTCTGAAGCGGAGGTGCCTTCATGTCCTAGGATGGCTTCTAGACCGGCTTGATATTCCCGGTCTTTGTCAAATGGGTAGTGGGAGATATTTTGATAGAGGTACTCGGCTTGAGGGTCGACAGTGGTGGTTGTATGAGGCAGGGTTTCAATGTGTTCTAGCGGCGTTGTCATTGTGGTATCGGCCATTGCCGTACGGAGAGTGAGCTTTTTCGTCACCCAGTTTACTCAACAACAACTGCGCGGGTATTATAATGTTTTGAGATCTGGAGTTCATTGGTGTCGCATGTGTGCGAGGCTGTGATGCGGGTTAACCTCGGCTTCTATACTATCGATAAGGAAACCGAGGGGAATCAAGCCTAAGGCCAGCACCATTGATGTCATATCAAAGTCCGCATCTTCGTTCGCGCCAACAGCCACAGCCAGCCAGCCTTAAGGCCAAACCGAGCTGTTCGAATTTGCTATTGTTGACTTCAGTCATCGGTGCAAACGGAAACTTTATCGATTGGAGCCGAAGAATCAAATACCAAATTCATACAAGAGCCGCAAGGGCTACAAGTCTCCGCTCGAGTCAGACCACGGACTAATCAACCTCCGCGTGGAGGAGATATAAGGCCTGACAGTTCAAGGCAAGCATCGGTTTCTCTATTCGAAACATCTACTCTCGACTGCTCTTGACTACTCAGTCCAATACAACGCAATCCTCACAAAGACATCCAGAGCCTTACATACAGCAGACCCTCTCCACGATATGGCTGGCTTAACCATTGGACGGGCCCTCCTCAGCCTCCAAGCGCTCTCGACCTCCGTGTCCTGCTACATCGCCGACTGGAACGAGACACATGTGAAGAACCCCAAGTGGCCACCACATGCTCGCTTTCACAACGGTCAGACCATGTCTATGGGTCTCTGCCTGGGCGCTCTGACTGCCTATTACACCTGGAGACCAACACCAGACCTCGCGGCGGAAAAGGACTCCATCACCTCGGCCGCTGTTATCGGTACGCTCTACTGGGTGACCGGACTGTCGGCCATTCTGTATCCAGGCACAAAATGGACGGACCCGGAATTTGGTACTGGGGCTCCGCAAAGGCCTGTCTTTCTTATTCACGCTATTGTTGCGTGGCTCGGTTGGTGGTTCGAGATGAGAAGATTGTCGTTAATTTGAGCTGATTCCCCTGCGAGGAGGGAATGTCGATGTTGTGGAGGGGCGAACATTGCTTCGGAGTCTTAATGATCGATCTTCAGCGAGAAATCGACATGTCCTACACCCTGGTGGACGGCGCTAGTGGAAATGATATCGATGTCGTTATTGACATACTCCTTGACGTTTGATTCTGTGAGACCACCACTGCATTCTAGAAGCACTTGCCTCTTTCCTTGCCATCGATCTTTTAGACTTTTCGCTGCAACTTTGAGGCCTTCTCCATCAAAGTTGTCCAGCATGACAACATCAGCGCCAGCCTCGATAGCCTCGTCGGCTTCAGCTTCGGTCTGGACTTCGACTTCGATCTTCAAAGCGAAACCGCCCACTGCTCGTGCAGCTTTAACTGCGTTGGTGATGCTTCCTTTGGCCCAGATGTGGTTGTCCTTGAGCATGATCATGCTGCTGAGATCGTGTCTGTGCCCGTCAATTCCACCCACGAGCATACCGTACTTTTCGACGATTCGAAAGCCAGGAGTGGTCTTCCTCGTTCCTGCTAGGACGCCAGTATATCCTGCCTTGCGAACCAGATCAAGCATCTTTCTGCTACGTGTGGCCACCCCGCTGCATCTTGCCAGTGTATTCAGCGCCACCCTTTCGCCCAGCAGTAGCTTCCGAGTCGGTCCTTTGACCGTTGCGACCTTGATCTTGCCTCCTGATGTGGCTGGGTCGAGGTATGCACCTTCCTGGTGATGCCATTCGACTATACAGTCTAGCTGGCGGAAAACCTCGTCGAAGAACGGCACACCAGCGAGGACACCGGCTGATTTACATAGTAACTGTGCGGTACGTAGGGATGACCCAACCACGAAGCCGCCGTAGTCGAAGGAGGGAGTATCTTCGGCGAGCCAATTGGTTATGTCGGTGGTGAAATGAGATGGGAGGAGGTCAGCTAGGGATCCGTGGGATAGGCTGGCATCTGTAGGGAGTGGAAGCTCGGCGGCTGACGGAGCTCCGTTTGAGGCCATGTTGATGCGCAGCGTGAGTTAGTGATGACAAGGGATCATTAATGAAGGGGATTGTCTGGCATGGCTGCGGGTCGCGCACTCATATTTATATAAAAATCTACCCCGCATTCCACTTGGACTGTACGAGATCTTATCTTGAAATCTCCCCCAGGGAGGATGACTCACCTACCTACCAGCCGGCGAGGTAATATCAAGAAACAAACTATGTGCATATGAGACAGTCATGGACACGGTTCCAGCTTCAAGGCGGAGAATGAGTGCCAGTCTCCTGAGACACCTGTTTCTCCGCCGGCCTGACCGTGAAGCTAAGAGATGTGACGTTCATATCCCGCGCAATGTGTGTGACGTTTATCCCGAGGGTATTTGTATTTTGACTTTACTCAACAGGTGATTGAAGCCGTTGAATTGATCATTCATTGCCTGATTCCTTCCCATCTCCGTGAGTCTGGTAAAGATAGGTATCATATTCTCCAACATCAATCGAAAAACAGCACGGCTTCAACATGGCGATCGAAGGCATACCCAAAGAAATGACGGCGGTACAGGTAGTCGAGGTATGCACGATCTTCCAGCCTTGTGTATACTATATCAGCTCAACACCACTCTAACACCGCTACAAACCAGTTTCATAAACCATACAAGATCCATAAAGTGCCCACGCCCAATTCCCTCAAAGAGCACGAAATCCTGCTCAAAACCGTAGTGGCCTCACTATGCCACACCGACTCAATGGTCACTGACGGCAAGTTCCCCACCGCTCTGCCATGCACAGCGTCACACGAGGGAACAGGCGTCGTCAAAGCCGTCGGCAGCAAGGTAACCAATTTCAAAGTCGGTGACCGCGTCATGTCCGGCCTGCCCAAGAACCCATGTGGCACATGTTACAACTGCAGCGGCCCCAACGACTGGCACCAATACTGCGAGAATATCGAGGGGCATATCGGCGTGTTCGTCGACGGCGCGTTTGCCGAGTACCACGTCGTCGACAGCCGGAACAGCTGTAAGATCCCCGACGGCGTGAGTTCCACGGCTGCCGCACCGCTCGCATGCGCTGGGTGCACCATCTACCGCGCCTTGATCGTCAGCGAAGTCAAGAAAGGTGAATGGGTCGCCATTGTCGGTGCGGGTGGCGGGCTAGGCCATTTGGGCATCCAATTTGCTCAGGCCAAGGGGATCAACGTCGTTGCTATCGATGCGCGGGACGAGGCCCTCGAATTATGCAAGAAAGCTGGGGCGGAGCACATTCTTGACGCGCGGGAAGGCAAGGATAAGCTCGTGAAGTATGTGCAAGACTTGACCGATGGGTTGGGCGTGCATGCAAGCATCAATGTAAGTGAACATGAGACTGCGGCGACGACGGCTTGTGCTGTGACTCGTATGCATGGGATCATGGTGCAGGTTGCGCAACCGGATAAAGTGTGCATTGATTTCAAGGAGTTGATTTTCCGGGATATTCGCGTCAAGGGCACGCTCATTGCTGGGCAGGAGTACTCCCAACAAATGCTTGAGGATGTGGCGAAGTATAATATCAAGGTTGAGACGAATCTGTTTTATGGCTTGGAGGAGGTGCCTAAGATGGTGGACCTGGCTCATTCGGGCAAGATGAAGGGCAAGGCTGTTTGTGTGGTGGATGAGGAGGCGCTCGAGAACGAGAATGCGAAGGCCTAGAGAAGAATGTCAGTGGTTCAGACCTTAATGACAAGGACACACTGGAACCAGTAGATGAACACTGTCAAAATACTTCAATTTTACAATTTGAGCTCCGATTCGCCAGTCAATGGCTATACATAACATGATCAACCAGTATTGCTCGATCTCCAATCGCGACCCTTCCATTGCAGAATGATGGTAGGAATCAAGCTGACCACAATCAACAACGCTGTAATGATGCCTGCGGACCCGTAGAGTCCAACATTGGTGAACATCTGAGGGAACCAGAAAGGACCAATGAATCCCCACATTTGACGGACGAAAGTGATAAACACACCGACCGAGGCAGCGTCCTCCCTGTAGCAGTCCACGGCGTAGGTGATGAGCACCGTGGTCACAATCTGATTACCTCCACTGGCGATGGCGGCCCCAACAAGGGGTGTGACGTTATAATTGTCCCCAATCTCACCGAGTTGGACCAGGAAGACAATCACACCGACAATGGCGAGTATGTATCCGCTGTACGACAACCACAGACGCCACTCCGGTGCAGGTTTGGTGCCGATCTTCTTGGTGCGGCGGTTCATCCAGGCGTCAGAGGCAAAGCCGCCGATTTGTTCTCCTATAAGAGAACCGATGATCATCGAGATGTACTGCAGCCCCATCTGTTGCGCGTTGAATTTGAAGGCCGGACCGAAGAGCTGTGGCACTTCGACCGTGAGCATGACGCTGGCGAAGAGGAAAACCATGGCGTATGCAACGGCGGGTATCACCACACACGGGCGTGCAAAATATCGTAGAGGCTGCACGAAATCCCGGAGGCGAAGCGGTGTTGGGTCAATACGGCGCAATTGCATGTATTCCTGCTTGAAAGCGGAGCCTTCATGTCGCACGCCGTGGCGAAGGTAGCGAGTTTCCGGGCCGAGGAAGAGGTATACTATCAATTGGACCGCGTTCGTCTATGGTTGAAATGTTAGTAATGAGCTGGAGCAGTAAGGGTTTGAGTGACCTACGATCGCCAGGACTCGGTAGATCCATCGGTAGTCGACCCGATAAGCGAGGAAACCGAAGATGAAGGGTGAAATGGGAACACCGATTGTGACCATCACTGTCCATATACCCATGTACCGGGCTCGACTTTGTCTGAAGAATGTTTCTGCAACGACAGCACTGCCGATAGCGGCGGCGGGACTGATGAAGAAGGCCACGATAGCTCGTGAGGCAGCCATGCTTCCATAAGAATGGCTTTCAGAGCAGCCAATGTTGGCAACCAGGGAGCAGATGAGTGAAACGATGAAAACCGGTCGTCGTCCATAGCGGTCCGACAATGGCTTCCAGAAGAGAGGGGCTCCACCAAGGATGGCAATCTGGAGAGACGTCAAGTAACTCGCACGTTGAAGACTGCAGTGTAAGTCTGCTGCGATGTTCTCAAAGGCAGATTGGATGGATGCAGCTGTGAATGTGGCCATCATTGCATGGAAGGCAACGATAATGAGGTTGACGACCTTCTTCCAGTGCGGCCAGTTGTAGGGGTCCGCATCGCTCATGTCAGGTACTGGGTCAAGATCAAGCGTGCCATGGCGTGCCAGGAGGTATTCGCGATGTTCTGGTGAAAGACGATCGATGTCGTCTCGGTCGAGATGGGTATAAGCTGGTCGGACTGGCTCGACAAACTCTTTCTGCGTCTCGCCATTGACAGAGTCATCAGCTTTGAAGGTAGAGTTCGTTGGTGGCATCTGTTCCGTCATGCTGGGCAGACTTGCGATGACAAGACAAAGGAGGACAGAAGATGGGGTAGCGGAGGGAGCAAGGGCCTATTCTGGAGAGCGGCGAAGAGTTCATTTTGTAGTCTGGAGTATCGCCCAGGCTGATGTTGCCGTCGTGTAGGGGGTAGCTGGCCCCTCGGGGCAGGTCTCCGGGGCTTCTCCCCAGTTTGGATTCGTCTCGAAGTCTCAACTTGATACCCCCTGTGTCCCCACGACATTCAAGGCCAATCAAGCCGGGCTGTGGGGATATGGAAACAGATTGCTCCATGACCTGGGCACTAACCAGCAGTAATGGGCGGCTTTTGGCCAAGCACCGGGGATGCACAGACTGGAAGAGGGGACGCCCACAGCATTATCAGGATTTCTGGGCCCCGGCGCAATGGGCTTACTCACCACTGGACGCGCATAACGGTGGTTCTGAGCCATGCATGTGGCAGAGCAGTCTTCTTGAGTGGGACTGCTCAGAAATTGGGAGGCAAAGTTTGTGAAAGCCGTTATGTCCTGCCGAACCTCGAATTTGGCTACTTTTGCACTGCAAAGCTTGTCGCGATTAAAGCAGTTTCCCGGTGGACAAGTTCTTGAGTCATGATTGAATTCGTGGTAGATCCGTCGATCGACGTGAGGACGAAGAAGCAACAGGCGACTCCAACACAAGTAACACGATATGTCTTGCGCAGCAGAAGCGCTTCTGTGGATGACTGCCGCTCCGCATGCTGTGACCACTTCGGTCGCTCTTTCGCGAAAATTCCACCGCTTGGCCACGCCGTCAAAAGTGCATTTGCAAGTGACCCCGGACAAGAAAGCTTAGTGATCTGCCACGCTATAAAGCTTGGTGTTTTGTGGTTGAGGGCGACGGTGGGGACACGCGCGGGGATTTGATATGCCTAATCAGCCTCATACTCTCCTGGTGGTGTTGTTGCTATCGTGGGGACGTGGGGATTAACCAAGCTTCACAACGTCTCCCCAGACCAAGTCTTCTTCATTCTCACAACACTACAAGAACTCTGGGGCGTACGTTGGGCCGACTCGGCTCCGACTTCAATATCAAATCGGGATAATGACACCCATGTCTCATGCAGATGAGAATGTTCGACGCATGGGTCCGATAGCAGGACACTTCGTTTAAACTGCTCTTTCATGTAAGCAAGATCGCGCTACCGCGTCTATGGCCTTTCTCCCCGCAAGCCTTCCCAGTCCGTTTCAAGGCATTCCCGGTTCTTGCAGACATTCCCAGATATCTTGACAGTGGCGTTCCTCGCTTGAGAGATTGCTTATGAGGAAGGAGTACGACTAAGTCAACCAGAAATGGTCGAGAGATGACAGCACGTGACCTGCAAGTCAATACAAATGCGGACAATCAAAACAACCTCATTGTTCAACAAGATTGTTTTGGCACTTTTCCAGCATCCATTTTTCTTTGTTGCCCGAAAGTTTCATGAACCAAGATTGCTCACCCTTGTACTTCTGGGAGATTGTCATTTTTATGCCACCATCATTGAGGTAGGTCGACTTTCGAACAAGGATCCCATATCACTAGGAAACCTCTCGATATCGAAGACACATCAGGCATGGTAAGGCTGTTGGTCAAGCTAGGCAAAAGCCGAACAAAAGACTCCGACAACTCTTTCTTCCCGCCCAAGCTATGCGACACGCATGAATGCCGCTTTGTTCTAATGATTTAGCCATGATGCATGCGGAAGAAAGCCAGAGAAAGGACTTCCATCTCTTTTCAAATCGTCTGCGTTCTGTCTCACTATCATCAGCCTCCAAATATTCGACAACAACTCGAGCGATACCTACTCTTGCGCGTCAACATCCGCGCAATCAAGATCATCACAGCAACTGCTTCAGGCCCGACTGCGAACATGCGTTGGCGGCGCATAGCTTCACCTGCGGAGGAGCTTCGGGCGAAAGAGTATCAACTACTTGACCCGGGCAAAAGCCACATCGTTCCCAACGTGGAAGGGTTTTCTAATATCGAATTTCGGGATGATTTCAATGCACATTGGCTTGATTCTAGAGATGAGAGAAAGGCTTTTGGCCGGAAACTGTCCCAAATCACAATCATGACGAGACGACTGATGTTCGACGATGACTACGATGAGGACGTTGAGTGGGGTCCTGTCCGAATCCTCGGTGCCGGTACATACGGTCAGGTTGGATTATGGCAGAAGCGCGATCCATTGAACCAGGCCATTGATGAGCTTGCCATGAAAGAAAATGCTTACAATGAGGACGCACGCCTACCATCCGAGATTGCCCCTCATCTGAAAGTGAGAATGCCAAAGGAGGCCTTGATCCAACACGACATCAACGACAAGGACGATAGGGCCGCACCTTTTCTACGACGGTACAAATTCATCTCAGAGAATTTGGACCACAGCCAAGGACGATACCGCTACTACCTTGAGTTCTGCCCACATGATAGTCTCTCGAGGTTAAGCGCTCTCTACCGTGCTTGGGACACGTATCTCCCAGAAGTATTCCTCTGGCACGTCTTCCACCGACTGGCCATTTCGGCCAAGCACTGCATGCAAAACCTCCCCTCAACAGCCTCGCTTGGAGCCTAGAAGTCGACGGCCTAGGGCGACGGAATGGCTACTGTCTTCATCTAGATATCAAGCCGGGGAACGTACTTCTTGACTACGCTCCCGAAAATCCCCAAGATCATGACTTCCCCGGTCCAAAGCTGTCCGACTATGGCATGTCTGTGTACAGTTCAGTGGACGACCCAGGCAACCCCATAGATTATTTCTGGCGAGCGACCAGAGTCTATGCGCCACCGGTAAGACACAACGAGTCTGACTTTCCCAACCCAAGCTAACTCTGTGCCAGGAACAACAAAGCTATGGTGCACATTGGACACTTCCGCCCACGGGAGCCGCCAAAAGAACACACGACGCGAAGGGCCGACGCCGTGACTTTAAACAAGCGAAAGTAGCCCAGAGGGATGATAATATTCTGGATGCCGCCGACATTTCCTTCGACACTTCAACGAACGTAAGTTGTCCTTCATCTAACTCACCCCTCCGATTCACCATCTAACATACTCCGTAGATCTACGGCGTTGGCGCCACAATGTACACCCTCCTCACATTACGCCGCCCCGAACGCTTGCGAGAAACCCGTGCCAAAACGGTGCAAAAGTTCGTCCGCAATGGCAACCACCAGATCTCAGGAGTCCGCACAAAGACCCCAGGCATCTACAGCAGCCGCCTCCGCCACCTCTTAGACCAATGCATCCATCCCAACCCCGAGGCACGCCCCACTCACCTCGAGCTTCTCGATGCGACGCGCCGTGGTCTCCGCCTCGCCGAGCGACGCCTGCGGAAGAAGAACATACGAGACTACGTTCAAGCAAGCAACGCCGCGCACATCGCAGCCGTGCCCGCGGGACCACCGACAGACCACGACCCCGATGTCCCTGCACACTCAGAGAAATTGTACTTCAAGGGCCATGAGATCAACAACATGCCGTTAGGCGACGCCGGCTTCCGCCCCTCAAAGTCCGACATCAAATACCTGGCTGTCGATGATTTCGTAGACCCAGATCGTCGACGTCTGAGGTTGCCGGCCACGAAGTATGGGCACTATCCGCCTACTTTGTTCGAGCCGGCGTGGAAAACGCTCTATGATCAAAGTAACAATAGCCCTAGTTGGTTCAATGATCCTTTTATGGTTGTGCTTCCGCCAGATTCACAGGACGCTAATGCTGGGGCTGGAGCTGGGGCTGGAGCTGGAGCTGTAGATTTGTGATGCACAGGAAGGTGTTGGGAATGAAGGTTTGATTTGGAGACAAATCAGGATATGTTTTGGTTTATAGGAATCATTTGTGCCATCGTAGACGTGTAGTGATAAATTGTACATTCGAGACTTATCTATGAATCTCATTCGCAACCAAATTGCGCCTTCGCTGATGCATTCGTGATCATGGAATCTTGGTACACATGCTTGAAATCAGCAAACTTGCCCCTCGCTATGCAATGCTACCATGCCATGCAAACCTGTTTCCTCTCTCCCGCCACTCAGTATCCATCTCAAGCTCTCCTCGACCCATCGGATGGAAATTCATCGGACACGATCAATCTGGTATTCACATTCATACTCCCCAACTCATTGAGCAGAAGCTTGAATGCATACGGCAGCGTCATGCGGACGACGTTCGAGCCAGTCTCGCCCGCCGTAGCGCAACGCTGGCACCACCGACCAAAAGCCATGAACCCGCACGACTCGCACACATCCACCTCGTGCTTGTCGCTAGACAACATCAGCCGCTCGCGTAGCAATTGTGATGCGCCGTACGCGATAAGACAGTCTCGTTCCATCTCTCCAAGTCGCAGACCACCATCCCTCGAACGACCTTCCGTGGGCTGCCGCGTTAGGATCGCTCTGGGACCCCGCGAACGACTGTGCATCTTGTCTTGGACCATGTGCTTGAGTTTCTGGTAGTAGATTGGACCAGTGAACACGTACGCGGGCAGAGGCTCGCCGGTGATTCCGGATGTTAGATAATCTTTCCCGTCGTAGCTGTAGCCTGACTCAATGAGAGCGCGGGACATGTCTTCCAGTTTGCTGCCCCCAAACGCGGTGCCGTACTCGAATTTGCCCTTCAAGATACCGGCTTTGCCCGAGACGAGTTCCAACATTTTGCCTACCGTCATACGAGACGGGAAACCATGCGGGTTCATGATGATGTCAGGTGTGATTCCGAGGTCCGAAAATGGCATGTCAACCTGTTCAGCAATGATACCGACAACACCTTTCTGTCCGTGTCGGGAGGAGAACTTGTCGCCGACTTCAGGAACTCTCGTCTGCCGAGTTTGTATCTTGATAAGCTGACTGCCTGACTCGACCTCGGAAACCATCACTTTGTCGATGTAGCTGGGGTCAGGAAGACGATACTTCTGAGGTTGTGGTATTATACCTTTGCCAGTGTTGGAACCAGCGTCAGACACGCCGGACGAGTTGGCATTTTCAGGCACATATTTATTCACGTAGACCTCGCCCTGACTGACCTTGGCACCAACCGAAGCGATGCCATCCTGATCGAGCAGGGCATGTGCCTTGATTGGAGCGCCATTTTCCAGTGTTGGTCCATCAACCATGTCACTGCTGCGGTTGGGATAGTTCTTTAGCTGCACCGGGTATTTACGAAGAACCTGACAGCGACCAAAACCACGATCGACTGATGCTTTGTTGAGTACGAGAGCGTCTTCGATATCGTATCCACTGTACGACATGACCGCAACCGTGGCATTCTGACCGGCCGGCAGTTTGTCGTACTTGACCAATTCAATGGTTCTCGTCTTGACCAGTGGTTTTTGGGGATAGACCATGAGGTAGAGCAATGTGTCAATTCTGAGGAACTGGTTGTTGGCGATGAATCCAATGGCTTGTTTACCCATAGCACATTGATAGGTATTTCGAGGTGACTGGTTGTGGTGAGGGTATGGGATCAGACCAGCGACCGCACCAAGGACCGTGAATGGTTCGATCTCCAAGTGAGTCGTGGCAGCATGAATGTCTCTCTCGTACATAGCAATATTGCTGTCATTTTCTTCGTTGACGTCGAGGTATTCCACAAGCCCACGAGCCAAAAAGTCGTCAAAGTCCATAGATCCCTGCCTAAGTGATTTGAGATATCTTTTGGTAACTTTGGATTTCTTGTCCTCGACAATAATGAGAGGTCGACATATTCGTCCTTCATCCGTGGCAACCTGGATTGTGTTGTGGTGATGATTGATGAAGATTGACACGAACTCGGAAATGCGGCCAGATCTTCGCAACCGTCGGAAAGATGTCAGGAACTGGGAAGGATGCCGCGTAGTCGCCACGGGGGTTCCGTTCAGAAGAACGAGGTATTGACCAAGTGCATACAATTCCGCGCCACCAACTGTGACTATATCCTCTGCCCCGAGCATGAAGATGAGACGCTTGATGGGTGCCTCCTCGTCGTCAGTGGTGATGTGGGTCATGAGAGCAAGATTTTTGACCAGCCCACATGCTTCACCTTCGGGCGTGTCTGCTGGACACAGCATGCCGAAAGAAGATGGCTGGAGAGCACGCGGTCCACTGACCTTTCGTGTCTTTTCGAACTGACTGGATATTCTGGTCATCATGCCCAGTGAGGCAATGAAACTCAATCGACTCAACAAGTGAGTGACTCCAGCACGATCCATACGAAAGCGCTTCAAGTTCCAATTGCCAGTAGCGATTGCTCTGTTCATGCCTTGTGTGATATGACTAGCATGGGCCGTTATTGCATTGCACGGATCAGCCATTTCCGTCCGGTTCGGTTTGCGCAGCACTTTGTCCATGTTCATTTTCACATCGTAGTTGAAGCTCTTGAACAAATCCTCGAAAAGCAGCGACAATAATTGACCAGCCAATTCCAGTCGTTTGTTGCCAACATAATCCCTATCGTCCACGAGTGCAGGGTTCTGCTTGGCCATCAAGACACGATGTGCCATATGTCCCACATAGATGGCCTTGGGTCGGAAGTTGAGATTTTCAATTGGCACATGGGCGATGAAGACGTTGCTGACGGCCTCCAATGCTTCTTGAACATAATTCCTGCGAGATTGGCCGAAGGGCGTCGGCTTTCGCGTGATTTTGATCCTTGCTCCGAGGTAGTCGAGTGCCTGCTGTTGCGTATGGATATGGTGTTTGATGGTCTCTTCAAAATTGACCGAAAAATCGTCCTGCAAAACAGTGTTCTTTCCTGCAACAATGGCCAGCATATCCTGGTCCGATGTAACACCCATCGCTTTGAGTAGGATACAGATCGGAACATCCTCATTCAAAATATTATGTCGCATGTACAACAGATCCTTCTTGAGCAAGATGTAACTTTTCGATTTCCTGGCGTGAGTGGAACTGGTAACTGAAGCAGTAATGATTTCTTTCTTTGGGTCGGCCTCAACGATGATGCGGTTTTTGCTGAGTTGTTCCTGGACCAAGATTACCTTCTCTGTGCCATTCACAATGAAGTAACCACCAGGGTCGAGCGGGCATTCATCCACTCCGCACATCTCTGCCTCGGACTTGCCAGCCAGAACACATCTAGAACTGCGCAGCATGATAGGCATGCGGCCGATCGGCAAACCTCTCCGCCGATATGCAACTTTGGACTTTGTGTATTGGACATCCACCAGAATGGGGGCTGCGTATGTCATATCGCGTAGCCGACACTCGTTCGGCGTCACTGTAGATGTATCTTTTGAATCCACCCCAAGCATTTCATCGTATCGGCAGGGCTTTCCGACACGGATATCTAGGTATTTGATGTAGAAATCTGGGTCAATATCGCTGGTGATCACAGGCTCTGCTTCGATGATCTTTTTCAATTCCACCTCGACAAAGTGATTGAAGGATTCGATATGTTGTTTTACCAGTCCTTTGACCTTGAGGAATGCCGGCAGGAGGTTCCATTTATCGCGAGCGGTATCGATAGGATCAGTTAGGGACTTGTCATAGTAGAAAGGTTCAAGGGCCGCGTCAAAGCTGTCTGTGTGGTGGTAGGGTTTGCGATGTTGATGGTGTTTTTCAGACTTGGACTCATCTGCCGTCGTACGGGCATCGGACGCCACAGACACCTCGTTCCCAGCAGCATCTTTGGCTGTGGACTTTCGCGGTAGAGTTTTCTTCTGGTTGTCAGTGCCACTTCACAGGCTCGCAGTGCCTGGAATACGTACCACCTTGGGAAGCGGTTTCCTAGCGGACTGTCCGACGGCGCCGACAACGCCGTCAGCTTTCTTCTTGGACGGCATTGGTGCCATTCCCATGAGAAAACGAATGACAGAGGCAAGGATTCGTCTGGCATAGTCTATGCTACAGAAGCGAGAGTGTGGTGGCGCATATCAAGATTGGGTTGTATGGTAGTCAAAAAAGTTCCTCAAGACGCGGTGGGCAACATTTGTCCATCGAATCGCCCCGCAATCAAAATTCTGCCTTCACCTGCTTACCTAAGGTAAGCGAGCTGTGAGCCCACCAGTGGGGTGCCATAATTGTCCGGACACTCATCTTTGCCCGCACCTACCTAATTGTCCCTCACAAAATCAAGTCGACTTCTAATTTCGTCCTGTTATTTCTTCATATTAGGCGACAGCTACTTTCAAAAAGTTGATGTAAAATGAATATACTTTTAGGGCTATCTAGCGAGTATTATTCTTAAAAGGTACTGTACGTCGATTTATCCACGAGAAGCAAAGATGCTCTAAAAATTTGTAGCCTGATAATCAAAAAAAATATGCGGCTAAAGTGGATCGAACACTTGACCTTCAGATTGATGAACTGAAGTATTACTTCAGCTAAATATGGGTTAGAACTTGGTTCATTGTATAAATTCGTAATACTTGCTCTGACGCTCTCCCACTAAAATCCATTAGGTTGACTGATCAATATGCAATGAAGATGATTGCACTCACGCTGAGCTGTTTAAAATCAGTTAGGATGATTGATCAATTATCATACAAATTGGACCTAGACTAACCTATACCCGCATGATCTGTTCAAAATCGGAATTATTGACAAATTTCGAGATATACAAAATATGACTTCTTCAATTCTCTGAGAATTGGTGGAATCTGTGGGTTACAAAGCGGCAAGCACTTTCAGGAAGGTCTGGTGGATGCTCTGCTATGTGAGTGCCCACCCACCACCCTTTGTGATAAAGGCTACCGTCGACACTCCTACCGCACTTACTAAAGACTGACTGCTCACCGTTAATTGCTGCCGATGCCGGTGGCGATGCTACATCATCAGCTCCACGCTAATATCGAGGGTCGGGTCGGTATATGATGCAAGCTCTTTACCAACATGAACACGCGGGACATCCCTCTTTCACTCTGAAGGTGACATGTGCCAGGGAAAGCCTGCTTGTAAGAAAAGCATAACGCAGCCCGAAAACACCGGTGGCTTCATTGAAAGTTAAGTATCGCGTCGCTGGTGCGTTTAACTCTTTGGTACAGGTCATTCTGAGTGGGGTGCTTTTACTCGCACAGGCACTTGCTTGATGCAAGGGGGCTGCGGCAGCAAGCGTATAGGTATTGCCCTCCCATTGCTGGCATATCCTTGTCAAGGCGTTCGGATAGAGATGGTCAAGGCGAGGCTCAAACGTGGGCTACTCTTGATCGATTTCAAACATATAGTATCTGATCTTATACCTGGACTCTGAAGATGTCATGTGGTTGAATCACTAAGGGACTGATTTTGGCCACTCGATATGATACTATCAGAACGACAGGCCAGGGTTGGTTGGCGACATCACTCCGCATCACTGTTCAGTTTAAAGCGCTGGTCCCTGCTGCGGGTGGGCACTGCACGACACTGTCATGGGCGCTCTTCGGGAGAAAGTTGAAAGGGTTTTCGCCCAGTTGGTAGCATGAAAGTCTGGCGTCTGAATTGATACCAGGGGACTTGTAAGTAACCTTCCATCGTTGCCACAATTCCTCTTGTCACCTTGAAGCGTAAAGCATGTACCACTCTGTAAGTCCTGCAGGCTGGAATGACCCATTGCCCTGCATCTGTGCCAGGAGTTTGTCAGTGATCCCCCCCACGAAGAGAACTTATGCAGTAGCCCTCAGTGCAGTGTGCACCCATCACTGGAACATAGCATTTATGTCTCAGAACTCCGGCCAGGCCGTGAGGTAAGGTTGTCTTGAGGAAGTGCCCAAGACAGCAGTCAGAAGCCGGGATTGCGCCATGCAGATCGGACGCTGGCAGGAGCCACAAATAAACGAAGACCTACAAAAACTTGTAACTACCTTCTGTCCAACGAAGGGAAAATCAACACTTCTCAAGAAAAGGCTCCTGATCTCGATGGTCGGGAACACCCTTTTCTGGCTCTGGTAGCCATGATTCGATTGGAAAGGCGCTGCCACCCAGAAGCGGGCCCCTGATTTCCCTTGTCTTGACCGCCATTTTGCCTACGATCTTTAACCATTTGGATTGGTAGAAGCGACGGGGGCCGTCCATCAAAAGCCAAACCTACCTGCATCTTCCCCACATTCGAAGCATTTTGGTCAGACAAGCTCACAAGCAGTTGGTGGGTGGTTTGGGACGTCACAGCACCTATGAGGTTCGTAGTTGACGGAAAACGGAGGATTCAATCTAGCGGCGCAACCGCCCATTTTGTGGCCATTCATTTACCATGAGGCATGGCCACTCGATGGCGCAACATGCCGTGAATCCGCAGGCGGATTACTTCGAACAGTCACCAAAAAGCTCAGGCACAATACAAAAGCAATGGAAAGGACAAGGTAAGTAGCTGGTGCGCTATCTCTTTTCAAGGCAGTTTCGTCTTCCTGATATGCTTTTGTGGGCTGCCGAGGGGTAAGTTTAAGGGCCAATTCTCTACCCCTCGAGGCTCGAGCCCACTGACCTTTACCTCAATCATGAGATGCCCCCACTAAAGCGGTTAACGCCTACGGGACCTAAAAGACCTGAGATTTCAGGGGGTTCGTCCAGGAGCAAAAGCCCGGTGTTCGACAGCCATGAGATATCGGCAACAGAGTCAACGTCCGTTCACATAATCTAGATATCCATATATTGCCAGGATACCTTGGTGCTGCAACCTACGCTGTCAACGGAGCTGCAGGCGCACAAAGGGAATCTGGAGTCGATCATTATTCTTGAACTCAGACCTCGAACGTCGATTACGACCTGGTCCTTGTCCATCGTCCCTGGTCCCTTGGGATTAGTCTTGGGGCTAATCAGAGGGGAGCTCCAGTGGTCTCTTCTGAGTGGGTAGAAGCAAGTCCCCAGCCAAAACAGCCCAACGCCAGGCTCACCAATTCGACCTAAGCACCTCGTCTAGGCCATTACCCACTGGCACGCATCGCTTGCCTTCTGCCGCTTGCCCCAAAGCGATCAGCCACAGCCCAAGAATCGAGTCCAACACTTGACTGCTACTTTGCGGCCTCGACCCTGGTTGCTGAGGTCCCTTTCCCTACAACTCTGCAATCTGTAACAATATCTTTCCTTTGCATGCATACCTTGTCTCTTTATTACTGTCCTTATAGCATATCGAGGCTGGTGTGCTGCCATTGGCGCGCACGCAGCATTGCTGCCTTTTCTCGTGCTGTTACTGGCGTCGCAGGACTGGCCAAGTAGTCATTGTTCAGAACATCATTTTGAAGCCAGCAAGTCGCGGGCCACGTTCCAGGAGCAAGGATAGTTTTGCGGCGGATTCTTCAGCCTCAGGTATGTGTGCCCTCACAAGGTTGCGTCAAGTTCGACGCACGGTATCTCTGCACCTGCCAGTTTGGCTAGCGCCTGGGTCAGAGAATCGCCATTTTTCAGGACGTCTCTGTGCACGAGACTCCTTAAATCCATGGAGCTGCTGTTATAGACTTCGAGGGGACTCTGCTGACAACAAGATCGTGATGTAGATATCTGCCATGGCTTTCTCGAATACACTCAGCGGCCGTCTGGAGGAGCTTCGGTACCCGAACCTACGATCGCCAGATACGGACGGTCCCTTCAGCCCAAATGGCTCTTCGACACGAGAGCAGAGTCCCTTCTTCTCCAACATGCACACTCCGTCGAATGATGCCCGGGCCAGTCTGCAGCGACGATTCACGACCGACTCGAGCAAGATGCCCATGGCGAGACCGTACGGGCAGCCATACACATCAGTAACTCCGACTGCGGTACGTTGGCATATCCCTGTGTAACAATGTTAAGAGCCTAGCCTATTATGCGGGAGGAGACAATAGTCTATTGTGCGCGTATAAGATCGGGTGTGCAGTGAATAGCGGAGTTCGACCGCGTGATGAGGACCTGAAGCACCAACCTTTTCTCCCCTCTACATCCAAGAAAAATCGATCTTTTGTGCTACCACCATCAACAACATTCTACGTGCTGACAACATGGAGGCTAATAAGTATTCCAAGCAGGTCAAGAACAAGCAGATGTACGAGGACATTCAGTCAGCCAAGCGAAAGGCGGAGGAGCAATTGCGCCTGCTGGAGCTGCAGGAACGAAGCTTGCAGATGGGCGTTAATACCCAAGATCTCGAGCGAATCTCGACGAGGATGAACCGCATCAGCTTGAATGGTCCTGTCAGCGAGCCCACAACACCTCCAGAGTATGCGGACAGTGTATTCAGCAATCGGTTCTCTCGATCCAGCAGACTTTCCATGAACAGCGTCATCTCACCACCAGGCTTGAGCAACCGTATGTCTCAATCTAGCTCGCAGATCACCTCTCCACCAAGCAATCGGCTCTCAGGCAATGGGCTTCTTAGCCAGTCTCAGCAGAAGCCGTCAGCAAAGTCAGTCCCTGGCTCGCGTCGTGGCTCGGATGAGGACGAGTACTATCCAGAAGACTTGCCAACCACAAGATCCGCTGCTACGTAAGTACTATTTCCTGTTCCGAAGCATTCACCTCACAAGACAACTCGCTTTACCTGCTTCTTTCTTGTGAGAGCTTGTGATCTCGTGACTCAGATTCACTTCACCTCACTTGACGCTGAGCGAATCTGAATGGATGGGTCGTGGATCTATCCTTCTCGCGCACAACTCAACGCACTTTTTGCCGTCGCGACTCTTTGTCTCATATTCACACTTTTTGCTGACTTTTTGGGAATCAGACTCAACCGCTTTTCTATGCCAGTTAATAGCAACCGTCACGCTCACCCTCGTCTCAGTGCACCGGGAACTTCTACTGGAAACACTTTTGGTCTTGCAAACACCACTAGCTTCCTCTTCGACGAGGACGATGACAAGCACCTGTCACTTCATGCTATTGACCTGAAATCACCTGTAGCAAAAGCATTCGCCCAGCTTCAGGGTGACGACACCTTCCCTACGTTGACGAGTGACGGCCTCAAGGTATGTGTTTCAGATCTTCACTCCACGCGCCACCAAACTTCCTGCTCACTTCTTTTCACAGCTATCTGCCAACTCTGCTGCTCTAGACCTTGCAAAGTCGTCAGAACCTGATCTTGACTGGACTCTTGGTTCTCGCTACAGACCGGCTCACCAGAGCATGCCCCACACTGATTCTTCTATGTACCGACCTGTTCTCAGCAATCTCAACATCAGCAGTCCTCCAGCGGATCGTCCAGCGGATCTATCACGCCGCAAGTCTCAGCGCCACTCTATGGGCGTGACCTTCGAAGAGACTTCCATTCTTCCTCCATCCACTCTATCTGTGCCTCGACCTGCGTCACTTCAGACATCTTACTCTACCAACGACGTGCCCACCGTCAAGAAGTCTTTGACCTTGGATATTACTTCGACTCCTAACAAGACTCACGCTGAGCAGCAGTTCCATAACCACAACGTCAGTTTGGGACGTATTCCTGCCAACGCAGTCAATAACCGTCAGAGTCGAGAAGGAGTCAACGGATCTGTAAAGATCGACGACAAATCAGCCACAACACCGATCTCTAGCCTCCACGCTAGCGCTGCACCTTTCAACACTTCCTTCATGGCGACTTCTGATTCAGCCATGGCCACCATGACGAGCCCAAGCACCGGTTACTCAGCTCCACAATCTTATGCTTACAACATGCAGACCTACAACGTCAGTCAGATGAACCCGGCGGCCTCTGTTGGCGGACCTGTTCAGGCATATGGTCAGAACCAAGGCATGTATGGCATGAACAACGGTTACAACACCCAGCTTCAGCGTTCCGGCACTGGTCGTCGCAACCATAGCGATGAAACCCGCTTCAACAATGTTCCACTCGAGTCTTACCGCGGAAGTCTCTATGAGCTTTGCAAGGATCAACATGGCTGCCGTTACCTCCAGCGCAAGCTTGAGGACGGTAATGAAGAACACATCCATGCCATCTTCGTGGAGACTTGTCCTCACATCATTGAACTCATGACTGATCCATTCGGCAACTACCTCTGTCAGAAGCTCTTCGAACATTGCAATGATGAGCAGCGCACTACTCTCATCAACGCTGCTGCGCCTGCTCTGACCACCATTGCGCTCAATCAACATGGTACACGCGCACTTCAGAAGATGATCGAGTTTGTCCATACTCCAGAACAGATCGACACTATCATCAAAGCATTGTCTCCACGTGTCGTCGATCTCGTGCAAGACCTCAACGGCAATCATGTTGTCCAGAAGTGTCTGACTCGCCTTGGAGCCGAGCGTTCTCAATTCATCTACGACGCTGTCGGCAAGTTCTGTGTGGTTGTTGGTACTCACCGCCATGGCTGCTGTGTCCTTCAACGCTGCATTGACCATGCACAAGGCTTCCAGCGTGCGCAACTCATTGCCAGAATTACTCACTGCGCTTTCGATCTGGTCCAAGATCCATTCGGCAACTATGTTGTTCAGTACATCCTCGATCTGGACGAACCTGCTTTCACCAGACCTCTTTGCGAGACCTTTGGTGGACGCATCTCCGCATTGTCCAAGCAGAAGTTCAGCTCCAACGTCATCGAGAAGTGCTTGCGCACATCAGACATGGAGACCAAGAAGATAATGATTGATGAGATTATGCAGGGCCACGAGTTGGAGAAGATGCTTCGTGACGCATTTGCCAACTATGTGGTTCAGACCGCCATGGACTTCGCGGATCCTGAAACCAAGATGCGTCTCGTCGATGCCATCCGTCCGATTTTGCCGGCTATCAAGCAGACTCCTCATGGTCGACGCATTGCTGGTAAGATCTTGGGCAATGACATTCCTGGCCGTGGCAATCCTGTTACCAACGACAACATCCTTGCCAGCTTCAGTGGCAGTCGCGCAAACAGTCGCCGCAACGTCCAGATCGTTGGTGGAGGCTTCAATGGTCTTCGTACTCCGAACGGATATGGATCTCAGGACTTCTCCAACGACAGCATGAGTCCTCCTAGCAACGGCTTCGGCATGATGCCTCGTGGCATCAACGATGCACCACCACACATGTACAACGCAAACACCTACGGAAATGAACTCGGTCAGAACGGTTATGCTGGATTTGTCAATGGCAGCAACGTCATTTGATGATATTGCGATCAGCACCCCAGTACTGCAACGATTATGATCACGACATAATGAACATTAGCATTCGTCTTTCAACCACGCACTCGGAAAACCAGGAAGAGGTCATCTCCCATACCTATCCTGCATGACACACGACTGTACCAATTTCAACCAAAAGAATACTCGAGTTCTTCTCCTTCACGACAAAGACGTTTACGGCCCTTGTATTATGATCCAGGCTATTGGTCCAGCACCAGTCTGGCAGGACGTCAGATATCACCGTGCATTTCCCCATGGAGGGCTCCACATTCATGAATGCAATGATGATGGTTTTGCTCGACGAGTTTTTCCTTTATGTTTTCGGTTTTTCACTTGGGGTTTGTGTTAATCTTGGAAAAAGACAAAAAAAAGAAGTGTTTACAATCCATGGCTGCTCACAGTGCATCTTGTATTCAAGCATTGGCTTGCATATGGCGGTCTCCTCTCAACGACAAATCGAGCTTGACTCTGGTGGCTCCATTTGGAGGGTGCATGATCGGACGCCTCTTTGTAACCATAAGGGATTGGTTATGTACTTGAAGCCATCAAGTCTCTTCTTCTGGTGAAGTCACATTGATGACTGGGCCTGTACCATCAGTCGGGCTAGAGATGATAGCTAGACAAAGTGTATCGTAGAAAGAGATGCTCAGAGCTTAGATAACCCTTGCATTGGCAATGTTTCTTTTTCTCTTCTTCGCTTAATTGTGCAACACTGCGGTGTGGCTACTGTACGGCCTCTTCAGTATACCATTACCTTTAATGCATGGACCAAGCACTATTTAAACTCAAGCAGTATTTAGTCCTAATGAGGGCGAAATGCGGGGAAGCGCGTCAAAGGACATTCGGACGCGTTTCAAAGAGAAGTACCTCAGGGTGGTGTTCGTAAATACCCAAATCCCTCACTAAGAGCAAGAATGGTTGCTCTATTACCCCCAGAACTGCTTGAGCTCATCTCGCGTGCATGTCCCTGTCGAGACACTCAAATCCGTCAGCTTGCAACCTTTCACAACGTATGTTGCCCTCTTCGCGGAACAGATGGAACCAAATCTCTAACAATTTTTTAACAGAATGTCTTCCCAAGCCCGCCCATACTTGTCGCTCATGGCCTTGAGGGTACGCACAAAACAGAAGTCATAGTCAACGTCTTGCGGAAGCAGGGGATCGGGCATGCTGTCATCAAAAGCAGAGAGTGCCTTACACAGAGACATTTGCTATCCAAAATCTTTGCAAGCTGCATATCTTCCCTGGGACCAGAGAGTGATATTGAGCAATTCGATAGAGTGGACAGTATCAATGCACTTTTGGGCAATCTACGGAAGTTATATGAAAGAGCCGGACCGAAGAGATTCGTTGTCGTCCTTGAGGGCATCGACCGACTCAGGCAACCTGGTCCAACACTACTTCCGGCTCTGGCGCGGCTAGGTAACCAGGTATGCATTCGCAGGAACAGTGAAAATGGGTCGACGGTACTGACATCTCGAGCAGATACCCGGTCTATCGATCATCCTGACCTCCAATTCTCCTCGACCCCATATACTCCACAAAACCGGCGTACCATATGTCTACTTTCCCCCTAATACACGGCTGGAAGCAGTTCACATGGTCACGTCACAACAGCCCCCTTTGCCGAAGGCGAACAACAGTATCATTGACGATGATGCCGCTTCCAAGCTATACGCTCAATTCGCCGTCACTGTGTACGACTCACTCATCTCCTCGACAGCGTCAACATCAATAGACACGTTTCGATCGACTTGTGAGAAGCTCTGGCCAAAGTTTATACATCCGATGTCATCTGGTCAAGAGCCTCCTGGCACAGGTAGGAATAAGACTTGGGACTTCGCAAAATTGCTAGTCAGGAGCCGTAGACTCTTTCAAGCAGAGGGCGAAGATGCCCTACATGAAACTCTACCTAGAGTCTTTCGCCAAGAGTGGCCCGAAAATGTTTCAGAAAGAAACGACACACCAGCGACACCGTCCAAGAGAATTGCTGGATTAGACGACCCCTTTTCTTCCCATCCAGAAGACCTACAACAAAAGCAGGATCTCTCGAACCAGCCACCCTTGCTCAAGCATTTCTCCACACTCGTCCTCCTGTCTGCCTACCTAGCCAGCCACACTGCTCCAAAGCACGACATCCTCCTTTTCTCACGCCTCAGTTCGAGCTCTAGCAACACTAGCAAAAAGATTCGAAGACTGAGACAAACGCCGACGAAGAAAAAGACCGCAGCCATGTCAGATGGTACGCCGTCCAAAGCAGGTACCCCGGGCAAGTCTCGCTCAAAATCAATTTTTGCCGCTACTGCAAATTTAGGCATCCCGCGATCTTTTACACTCGAGCGCCTGCTGGCGATCCTCAGGGCTGTTCATCCTCACGGTATCCCAAATCGACCTGGACATGTAGTGAGCGATCGCGTCTACCGAGAATTAGGCGAATTGGAGAAGCTACGACTAGTCGTACGGACATCTGGGTCAAGCTTGGGCGCAAGTACAGGAGCAGCTGGCAGTATGGTGGGTGCTGGAAATGATGATCTGACCGAGGAGAAATGGCGGGTAAACGTTAATAGAGATTGGGTCGTTGCTATGGGCCATGTCTGGGGAATGGGCATCAGCGAGTACGAAGTTGAGAGCGAATTATGAACAGAAGGCACGGCCGTCGCTACTATGCCACTTTCCAATCGCCTCACAGACGTCCAGCATATCCCATGTGTCACGATGGCTTGTAGCCTACCTGGTACCGCAAGCCTGTTTCCAGAAAAAGTGGCGCTCCCTGATCGCTATTGCCCCTCAGCTTCAAAAAGGTATCACTCTTCATTGTTATCCGAGAGTCCTTTACACATATCGAGATGGCATTAGCCTTTGGCAAGGGAAAGGGCATCAGCTCTACCATACATTCCTACCAGGTTGGAGTCAAGGCACCCACTGTCGCGAACCTGCTGGACATTGAACTTGCATAGTCGACCTACACCTGGTCAGACGGTGCCGCCCTTTCTGGAAACAGGCTTGCCGGGTGTCTCTCAACCGGCGAGAAGACGAACAAGGCTGCGCTTTCCCACTTACGAACGTCTTGGCAAGTCCCGCATCAGGCTGCGTTTTCATTTTCTGCTGGTCAACGACGGCCACTCAACCGTTCTTTTACCTCGTGTCTTCACCACCACCAAAAGATGTGAATGCACTTTTTCTCCCATCCTTGCTTCACCGCAGCAGGATGAGTTGCAACGCTCCGTCTGCGGCACATGAAGCGAAGAACAAAATTTTCATCATAAAGTCGACGTCATTCCGGGAGACACTGCAGCATACAACTGAAAATCAACAATCTCCTTCCTGAGAGGTAGCCGCATACATTGGTTCGACGATGCCCGTAGAGCTTCCAGGATATTACTATGATGCATCTGCGAACCGCTACTTCAAAATCCAACCGAACCACATCGCACCTTCTGGTGCCAATTACAGCCGTCAAGCTGTCAATGCACAGAAAGTAATTCAGAAGTCTCAGCTTCGTGTAGAGGAATCGCGACTTAGTAAGCAGGCGGCCACTGTCTCACGTTCGACCGTGTTGCAGAATCCTCTCCTCAACTTTGAACGGCGCTTGGGTAACCTCCGCTCCAACGCTGGCACGACTGTTGCCGGGTTCTACGCTGCAGGCATCAGGGGGGCAGATGCAATTGACGATGAAACCCTCCGCGGCGCGATCGACAATTTTGCCATCGCACCAGGATCTGGTGCCTTGTTGGCAGCCCAAACTGTTCCACATCCACGCATTTCAGGTTCAATACTTTCGGTAATCTTCGCTATTCCTCGCCGGGGTCGCCCTCTACTGGTAGATGACACGTCCAGGGACGTACAAGACTGGCCGGTCAGCGTGAATGAAGACCTCGATGGATGTCTGTACGACGCCAGGGAGATATACCCCATGCACTGGGTGCATGAATCAAAACGAATCAGCTCCATCGTTGCCAGATCGCCGAATTTGGTCGCCTGGGCTTCTTGCGATCCGGGAGGAGACCGCTCAGAACTTGGCGGTGCATGCTACGATGAAAGTCAAATCCATAGTGTCCTGAATGCCTTCCAGGGAAAACAACTGCTAGATCTGGCAGTGTCGCCATCGTCCAGATCCATCGCCATGGCCACATCTGACGGCGTTTTAATGCATTCCAACTTCAACAACCTCTTTACGTCCGACATAATACGCCAGACTCCCGTTCGTGGGGAACAGATGGTCGTCGAATTTAGAGACGAATGGGTCGTGATGAGTGGCGCTCGCAACGGCAGATTGATGCTGTGTGACGTCCGCTCGCCGGATGATATTTCAGCTGTTTTCCGCATCCAGCATTCCAGCGCTTTCAGTGGTCTGGTAGCCATGCCGGACGGGCATCAAATCCTCGTCAACGGACTTCAAGACATGAAAATCTACGATCTTCGTTACGCACCGGCACCTACTCGTACCCACTCCTTGCCCCAGACCTCTAAACCCCGGGCGCGATCCAAACGCCCAGCACAATACAGCCCAACGACACCCGTGCTGACGTTCAATATTGCCAACGACCGGCACCAGAATCAGTATGGCCTCGGTTTCGCATACGACCCGGAGTTGAACGTTGTGGTCCGCGCGTCTACCGACCACGTCCACAATCATCGTATGGGAATATGGTCCGCGTTGTCAGGACACCTGTTGAAGAGCCCCCTGAACGAGCACGTATTCAACGCTCCTGTGACGTGCGCTCAGATTGCCAGGCTCAGGGACGGCCCCAAGAGTATCCTTCTGGCCAGTAGAGGGAAGCTATTTGAATGGTCTATTCAAGGCCGAGGGTTCGAGAAGGAGCAGGAAATTGGTCCTTGAACTAGCTATCATTCCTCAATGTCAACCCGCAACCCTTCGTACACACCGAGATAGTATTAACCTTTGACGATGGGATCGGCATCAGCTCTATCATACGTTCCTACTAGCTTAGAGTCAGGACGCTCATTGTTGCGAACCAGCAGAACATTCGACTTATACCCTCGATGCACTTCATGTCAGACGGTGCCACTTTTTTCTGGCAATCGGCTTGCCGCCTCAGTCACCCTGCCATTACAACGGCCATTGAGGACTTCAGACCTTTCGAGGCTATCATGCATAACCACTACAGATACACTATCGGTATTCATTCATTGTGTATCATTGGATGCAACGTGACAATACATCAAGAGCGCCTATTCTCTAGTTGTACCTAGAGTTGCTCAGCCTCTAAATTACATACATTGTTTGTCCTTTGCCAAAGCCCATCCTGCTGCACTCCTCTATTCATCGCTAACGCTGGCAAACTTCTCCGACATGCTTTGCAAGAGCTTGTCATATTTGACCGAGACCTCCTCCTGGTTATCCGGCAACTCGAATTTCATGCTGCGCAAACCGTGCTGGATCTCACCAGTCGCTTCTCGAACCTTGGCCCAGGCCATACCGCTCGAAACAGCCTTTTGTGCCTCATCATGGAACTGCATGAAAGCCTTCATCATGTACTCGGTCTTCCACAGAGGGCAGAATTGATCATAGTCACTGTATCCGTTCTGCTGGAGGAAATCGTCTTTGAGCATGGCAGCCACATCGAGAATGATCTTGTCGGAATCACCAAGAGCGGATTTACCGACAAGCTGGACGACCTGGTCGAGGTCTTCAGAGTTGGTGAGAAGTTCCTTGATGCGGTCTCGAAGTCTAGGGAACTCGGGGTGATCTTTCGCGTAGAACTTGTCGAGAGTGGTAGTATACTTGCTGTACGACAGAGAAGTGTTGACACTCGGGAAATGCTTTCGCTGTGCCAACTTCTTATCCAACCCCCAAAAGACTTGCACGATACCCAGTGTGGACGACGTAACAGGATCTGAGAAGTCACCACCAGGTGGTGAGACAGCTCCAACGATGGAAATGCTACCGGTACGCTCAGGAGAACCAAGAGCAATGGAGTTGCCAGCTCTTTCGTAGAAGGAAGCAAGCTTAGCAGACAAATAGGCTGGGAAACCTTGGTCTGCAGGCATTTCACCGAGACGACCCGAAATTTCTCGAAGAGCTTCGGCCCAGCGTGAGGACGAGTCAGCCATCATCGCCACCGCTTTACCCTGATCGCGAAAATATTCAGCAACTGTAATTCCAGTGTAGATAGAGGCCTCTCGAGCCGCGACGGGCATGTTGGATGTGTTGGCAATCAGACAGGTTCGCTTCATGATGGGCTCTTTCCGGCCGTCAATGGTGATAGAAAGCTCCGGGAAGTCCATCAACACCTCTGCCATCTCGTTTCCTCGCTCGCCGCACTACTGAAATTAGCATATGACACAGGCAGTCACTCAATAGGAGAACACTTACCCCAACATAGACGATGATATCGCTGTTTGAGAATTTTGACACGGATTGCGAGATGACGGTCTTGCCACAGCCAAAAGCTCCAGGAATACACACAGTGCCACCTTGCACTGAAGGGAAAAGAGCATCGAGGACTCGTTGACCGACAATAAAAGGCGCATCTGCTTGAAGGCGTTCGTTGACAGGTCTGGGTACACGGACGGGCCAGCTTTGCATCATTGGGTATTCTTTGGTTTCGCCATTGAACTCGACCGTGAGGAGAGGCTCGTCCACAGTGTATTCGCCCTTGGGCGCAATCTTCTTGATGGTCCCTCTGGCACGCGGAGGCATGAGGATTCGGTGTTCATTTAGCAGACTGTTTTCAACGACCTTGCCCCAAATATCACCTCCGCTAATATGATCTCCCTCTTTCATGGTTGGAGTAAATGGCCACTTCTTCTCTCGGTCTAGGGAAGGAACAGCAATGCCGCGAGGAATGTAGATGCTGTTTGTTGTGCCAGCGATAGTCTTCAAAGGACGTTGGATACCATCGTAGATTGTCTCCATCAAGCCGGGACCCAGCTCGACTGATAAAGGTTTGCCGGTTCGAAGGACAGGATCGCCGACAGTAACACCAGCTACGACAAATCAGCCATGCAGATGGAGAGGTCGCAGGATCACCTACCAGTCTCTTCATAGACCTGAATTGTAGCTCTATCACCTTCAATGCGAATGACCTCGCCAACCAATTCATCGTAGCCAACTTTGCATAGCTCGTACATAGCTACTCCAATCATGTTTTCGGCAATGATGACGGGGCCAGAGACGGAGAAGACGAGGCCATTCTGGTCGTCTGGGCCAATGCCGCTCTCTTTTGCGGCAGGCATCCTTCTGTAAGTGCGAGCGTTCGTATCTAGAGTATGGAGAGGTTGCGGAAAGGCGAAGACGGAGGTGTTGCTGAAGCTCGGACCGGCAAGCTCCCCCTCGAGGTCGTCTTCGAGTAGATCAGGAAGGCCGAGCTGTAACTGTAGGTATTTGAGGTCGGAGAGAGTAGCGAGATCGTCAATGCTCTTTCCGGTGATGAATTCGACAAGGGACTTTTGATGTTTAAGACGAGGACGACCGAATCCAAGCATATGAAATCATCACTACAAATTAGAATTTGTAGATAGGCGGCGGGTGGGTGGATTGCTCAGGAATGGCAGCCACGCACTGACTGACTGCGAAGGCCACCGACGTACACTAGCCAGGCACACCTCGCCGGACTCCAACTTGACTTATGTCCAAGGTTTCAGTGTATGCCCCTCCTAACAGCAACAGTGAATGTTCTATCAGTCATTTCACTGCTAGAACTAATTCTACTTTATTGAGCTGATCTTGCTTTTTCTACAGTTCTTGAGACTGTGTCCTTGTTACGAACCCGCCATATTACACACGCCATGTACAATTTCGTCACAGCAGCCTGACCGCAGGAAGCCCATTCTTTGGCTTATCAACCCGAGGCAGGGCCAAGCGCTTTGCAGCTGCCACCCGCCCAATCAATATCTTGCACCGTCTGAAACGACAGTTTCCCAAGCCTTAACAGGTTATGTAGACCTGGGTGTGTCTGCCGTCACCCAATAGTGCCCTCACCAGATATAGATTGAGAGTGAGAAACTTGCACAATGAACACCTACCTGTAACTCTGAATTTCTGGTAGAAGGATTCAGGATGGTCTCACCGTGCCTATTATAACTGGTGAATATGCTCTCAAAGAACCTGCATCTAGGGCACCATAAACCAATATGCCGCCTGCGCCAATAAATCAGTAGTCCAGCTAGTCCGAGGTTAATGAACAACAAGCACCTAGTAACAATGATGACTGCCTAGGTATCAATGATGCAGGCATTATAAGTTATATCTGATGCCTGGGCGGGTAGACCGCGAAAAGCGGAAGGCTAGCGAGGTACGGAACCAGCAAGACGGCCTAAGGACTAGGGACCAGGTGCCCGAGTTGGTTGGCACCATATTTGACTCCGATTAAAGGCCCACATCACCTCAGTCATCTGCCCTCTACAGACAGACTACCAGTACATATGACCGACCACAAGCACGACCACTGCTGCTCTTCCGACATAACCCTCAACGTCCACATATCCTCCCTTTGCTATTCCTCTGCCCGTTTGTCGAATGTTCTGTTCTTGTGCCTCTGATAAGTCACTATTCGCCCTACCAGTCACCTCCATATCGCCTTCAAGTCCACCGTGCGGATACCTCATCGACCCGGCACCAACTATCAGGATCCTGCCTTCTGCTTCCCACTTCTGCGAAGTGGCCGGTGAGAGCAGAATAGGCGGGCCTCTCCAATCTCACTCATTCATCCCTCGACCACCACATACCGCGTCACAAAGACCACGTTCCTCCAGACCCGGTCGCTGGACTAAGACTTGCCCGAAATAGTCTTGACATCGATACTGGCGGCTTTGGCCGCCACCACGAGCTGGCAACTCCTCCCAATATTGACAACAACCTAATCACCACCGACGACCCATCCACTTCGACTGACCCCCTGCATCCTTTTTACACAGATTCCTTTACCCTAGCCCCTAGTCCACCAACCCTCGAAACCATCGAAACCTCAATCGCGGACCCACTTTCGCTCCCCTCCGAAGATCCTATTACGAGTCAGCCACCTATAGAGCAGGAGGTGGTTCTCGAAGAAACGCGGAGACGGAGAAGAAGAAGGACTTCATCCCCAGAACTCGACAGCAATAGTCATACATCTGGTGAAGCGGACATTCCTGCCGGGTCTCGCTTGCGAGAACAAAACCCTAGGATTAAACGCAGGAGGACTGGCAAACACACGATGAGAGTCGTTGACGAAGTAGGACAAGTCTATTCTAATGGTCATGGAACAAGTTCAAACGGGTCGACGCCCCGAAAACCTCTGCACACCGCCATAAACGGCCATGGATCTGATAACCTCAATGGGTCGAGCCCCTCTTTCACTAATGGTGCGGTTAAGAGAATGTCACCCGTAAGGTCACCCACGTACCGGGGTCACAACAGGGAAGAGGTTGTAAGAATACTCATTCAAGGTCTAATCGACATGGGATATGGCGATGCAGCCAGTGTCTTGAGCGGTGAAAGTGGACACGAACTGGAGAGTCCTTCCGTTGCAGCCTTTCGCAGTGCGATATTAGAAGGCGTATGGTCGGAAGCTGAAGCGTTATTACTTGGTTCTCATGGACACGACCCTGGTGGAGGCTCCCATGCGGAGGATGACCAGTATGGTGAGGGCCTCGTGCTTGCTGAAGGTGCTGACCGCGGGCAAATGCTATTCTGGATTCGACAACAAAAGTTCCTTGAACTGCTTGACCAACGGGACCTTACAGTCGCTCTCATGGTGCTGAGGCAGGAGTTGACACCTTTAGGACATGATATACACCAACTACATGCTCTCTCGACGTTGCTGATGTGCCCGCCTGAAGATCTCAGGACTAAGGCACAGTGGCCTGCCACCGTGGACGAGTCACGGAGAATGCTGCTGCAAGATTTATCTCGGTCAATTGCACCATCTGTCATGATTCGAGATCACAGATTAGCCGAGCTTTTTGACCAGGTGAAGCAAAACCAGATAAATCAGTGTCTATACCATAACACATCGACGCCTCCGTCACTTTACTCGGACCATCTCTGCGACCGGAACGATTTCCCCGCTCGGACGTCTTTGCAGCTGGAAGATCACACAGGAGAAGTCTGGCATGTTCAATTCTCCCATGATGGTACGAAACTGGCAACCGCCAGCCAAGACAGGACTGTCAATATCTATGAGACTGTGACCTTTAAGCGTCTTCATGAGCTCAAGCAACATTCGGGGGAGGTTACCTACGTAGCATGGAGTCCAGATGACTCAAAAATCATCACTTGCTCACAGGATTGCAAAGCACGAGTCTGGGACGTGGAGTCTGGCAGATTGAGGTTGACATTACAGCACGACACCGAAGACCAGCATTACGGTATCACAGCTGCCGCCTGGGCTCCCGATTCTATGAGTTTCGTGACGTCGAGTCATGATCGCAGTTTTCAATTGTGCCACTGGAGCCTTCTGGCACCCGAACCGGAGCGTCCCATCCATGTATGGCCAAAGGGGTTCCGTGTACAGGATGTTGCCATCACGGATGATGGACACTGGTTGGTCGCTCTAGATCCTCAGAACATAATCCGGGTCTTCGACATGCATACTCACCGGGAGGAACCGCCCATCAAAGTCGTTGGCAAGATGACAAGCATCAGTCTGAGTCATGATGGCAATACTGTTCTTGTCAATCTGGCTGTTGGGGAAGTGCACATGATTGATCTGGTAACGAGAGATACTGTTCGCAGGTTCAAAGGCCAGAAACAAGGCGAGTTTGTGATTCGAAGTTGCTTTGGAGGAGCAGCTGAAAACTTTGTCGTCAGTGGTTCTGAAGGTATGTGGCACGCACCAGATTCGATGACATGTACTAACAGCGCTACAGATGGTTTGATTTACGTATGGCATAAGGAGAACGAAGCACTTATCGAAAAGCTGTCTGGCCACAGTCGAGGTGTTGGCGGTAAAGACTGCGTGACTACGGTCGATTGGAATCCCAGGGATGCCTCAATGTTTGCATCTGGTGGTGATGACCGTAAAGTTCGAATGTAAGCAGAAACCCTGGTATTCATGCACACAATGCTGACCTGTTACTAGATGGACGAATAGGTTATCTTCCATTGATACCATTCCGAATACATTGAACAGGTCTGTCGCCCGCCATGATTCTGGGCGTACAAGCGCTATGAGGTCAACGTTATAGTGGCTGGCGACACGGGGGCAGTTCTCGGCGTTTACGGAGCGGGAGTGGTATTGATTGACCCGTCACGCGCCGAATATAGACAATTGGATACAGCATGGCATTGAAGGAGTTTCTGTCCGCGGTATTATACAGGTTACCATTATGAACAGTGGGATGGCGGACTACGAGGAAGTAAGCATCATTCTTAACATGACGGGCAATCATCACTCTGCGACAGCATAACTGGCGAAAGTACCTAGGTAAACTCTTTGAGCACCCCATGCGGACAGTCCTGTTGGTAGAAGTATTGAATGTTTTGTATCTGGAAGCGACAGAGTGAAATCATCCAGTCCAGCTACTATCGCACTTTGCGAGACCTGCTGGCAGTACCTTGATCACTTCCCCCGGGGCTGTGAAGCGACTTGTGTTGCTCATGTCAGATTGCGAACCACAGGGACTGTTGCAGTACATTGATGACGGCCTGCTGATGCCACTAGAAGCCAGTACATTCTGTCTTTGCCAGCTGCCTGGTGAACCGGGTGATCTTACGTGGTGTAGAATGAGATTGAATGTTGCCTGGTCTTGTCGCCATGACGGTGAAAACAATTTACCATTCACAGTCGTCAAGTCGTCTCGACCTGAAATTAATCATATATCTTGGTTTTGCCGGGTGCCTGTTTCAACCTTTGTCTGAATGGATCTGATTGTCGTCGGGTGACGCGCAAGCCACAGCCTTCACTCCCCTTTGACCGCCAAGAATGAGGAGCTGCTAACGTTGTTAAGCTTAGTGCCTGTTGACAACGCGCCTGGCCCTATTGTCGCCGGCGCCCGAACGCTCGACCGCAGGTGCATCATCTCAAGTTTTGGCCAGCAGTGCGCATACACATATCACTTTCAAACATTCACCCACTTCCTAACCTACGCGACCAAGGTTCTCAAAAGCGTTTGATCACAGTCACCCCACAGCAGTCTCGAGTCCATCCATTCTGAACTTATCGAACATCCACATCCTGTCTCCTTCGCCCCAATGGCGGCACAACCGGGGGGCCATTCGTGAGTGCCTGCGCGGATTGTCAACACAGTATCTTGTGTGATCTGACCACTTCTGCAGGATCAACGTGAATGACCCGACACTAATCGCTCTCGTCAACAAACTGCAAGATGTCTTTACCACGGTCGGAGTACGTGCCGCCTCACTCATTAGGCAGCTATTGATATGAATCTGACTGATTGTCCCAGGTACAAAACCCTATCGATCTACCCCAGATTGTCGTAGTCGGGTCACAGTCGAGTGGAAAGAGTTCGGTGCTCGAGAATATTGTTGGCAGAGACTTGTAAGCACGACCCTAGGCCTCCATACTTTGGTATTTACCATCACGGCTAACCCCTACTCAGTCTGCCTCGAGGCTCTGGCATTGTCACACGACGACCGCTTGTCCTACAGCTCATCAACAGACCCGCTCCTGGCAAACTCCAAACGAACGGCGTCTCGGAGGCGGAATTGAAAGACTCCAGTGACAGTCAAGCCAATGTCGATGAATGGGGAGAGTTTCTCCATCTGCCTGGACAGAAGTTCTTTGATTTCAACAAGATTCGGGATGAGATCGTTAAGGAGACGGAGGCGAAAGCAGGCAGAAATGTCGGTATCTCGCCGGCGCCAATCAACCTGCGTATTTACTCTCCAAACGTCCTCACCCTGACGCTAGTCGACTTGCCGGGTTTGACGAAGGTGCCTGTTGGTGATCAGCCACGAGACATCGAGCGACAGATCAAAGAGATGGTTTTGAAGCAGATATCCAAACCCAATGCCATCATATTGGCTGTTACGGCAGCCAACGTCGATTTGGCCAACTCTGATGGATTGAAACTTGCTCGTGAAGTTGATCCGGAAGGGCAGAGGACAATTGGTGTCCTCACTAAGATCGACTTGATGGATGCCGGTACCGATGTCGTTGATATTCTTGCCGGAAGGATCATTCCACTCAGATTGGGCTACGTGCCAGTTGTCAATCGAGGACAGCGTGATATCGAGAACAAGAAGAGAATTGACCTGGCCCTAAAAGCGGAAAAAGACTTCTTCGAAAACCACCCATCATACCGGAACAAAGCCTCGTACTGCGGTACTCCATATCTGGCCCGAAAGCTCAACCTCATCTTGATGATGCACATCAAACAAACACTGCCTGACATCAAGACTCGAATCTCCACTTCATTGCAGAAATATTCGCAAGAATTGGAACAGTTGGGCGCCGGCGACATCCTTGGAAACAACACCTCAAATATCATTCTCAACATCATTACCGAATTTGCAAATGAGTACAGAACGGTTCTGGAAGGAAACAGTGCCGACTTGTCGACCTTGGAGCTTTCTGGTGGCGCCAGAATTTCGTTTGTCTACCACGAACTCTACTCGAATGGAATCAAGGCTGTTGATCCCTTTGAACAGGTCAAAGACATTGATATCCGGACAATTCTGTACAACTCTTCAGGGTCTTCACCAGCCCTTTTTGTTGGCACTACGGCTTTCGAGCTTATTGTCAAGCAACAAATTCGACGGCTGGAGGAGCCCTCACTTAAGTGTGTATCCTTGGTTTTCGACGAATTGGTTCGAATCCTGGGTCAATTACTCACAAAGCAATTGTTCCGCCGATACCCCCAGCTCAAGGAGAGGTTCCATGGTGTTGTCATCTCCTTCTTCAAAAAGGCCATGGAGCCTACCAATAAACTAGTCAAGGATTTGGTAGCTATGGAGGCTTGCTACATTAACACTGGTCATCCAGATTTCCTGAATGGCCATCGTGCCATGGCCATTGTCAATGACCGGCACAACGCAAACAAACCCACGCAGGTCGATCCTAAGACGGGCAAGCCTCTGCCAGCGGGACCGATGACTCGACCAGCTTCCCCAAGTCTGCCGACTGACGGCTCGGAGCCCAATTCTGGCTTCTTCGGCTCATTCTTTGCAAGCAAAAACAAGAAGAAGATGGCGGCAATGGAACCACCTCCGGCCACACTGAAGGCTAGCGGAACGTTATCCGAGCGAGAAAACCAGGAAGTCGAAGTCATCAAGCTCCTGATCAATAGCTACTTCAACATTGTCCGGAGAACGATGATTGACATGGTACCCAAGGCAATCATGTTGGTTCTTGTACAGTAAGTCAAATGTCCACGCAGCTTGAAGTCCACACAACTAACCACGAAATTTCAGGCATACAAAGGACGAAATGCAACGTGAACTGCTCGAACAGATGTACAGAACCACAGAACTCGACGAGCTACTTAAGGAGAGCGACTACACTGTCAGACGGCGGAAGGAGTGCCAACAGATGGTCGAGAGTTTGAGCAAGGCCAGCGAGATTGTCAGCCAAGTGCAGTAGAATGGCACCGGAGTAGCGGCAACGTCAAAGGCCACCAGCCTTTCGTCATGAACTCTTGCATCTGAGCAATCGGCTTGACTGACCAAACTACGAAAGTCGAATGGGGCGCGAAGCATGATTGAGGGAGTTTCCTTCGGAAACGCAGAGAGTTGTCTGAGTATATCAAGGAGTGCCCTTTTGTATCCTATTGCTTTTTGGCATCTTTTCTGGCGTATATCCGGCATCCATGATATCGAGTTCCTGCGGAGCCAGGTCGGCACGCCGGGCTGGTTTTCATTTTGAGATGGCGTGTGCCCTTAGAGCGAAGTGTCATCACCGAAAGTTGGATGGGTCAAGAAGAACAGAGAATACGATGATGACGATGGGAAGAACACTACTCGTACAGCAGGAGGCGTGGACCAGAACCCTTGTGTCATGTCCATGTGTCACTTGAGGATGGTCAGGCCGCCCCTTTTCAGGCAGGTTGGTGACGGCGTATGTAGAAGAGCGATCAATCACTGGGGCATGAAGACATAATACCCTTTCCCACCGGGCCTCGCTCGGTCATGCTCGACTGGATATCTATTATTTTGTTCGTTGCTCTCGAGACGGGCGCAATAGCGTCGCGTTTACCTTGCCGTCGACACGAACTCAGATTGCAGGGGAAGTGTCGCTACGACGGTCCCTTGAGCAGAGCGGTGGTTTGAGCAGCCCCAATATGGTCTTCTCGTTCATTCCATTTTAGAGGCAGTTAAACAATTTCGAAAATCGAGCCCCAACCCTGCACGACTGAAGGTTGGACATTGACTTTGCGCAACATGCCCCAGACGGTAGTAGCGACGCTGTCAAGAACGATAATGCCATGCTCTCTCTCCCATTCGGTTGCTGCACGCGCACCCCGTAGGTTCGTGCAATAAACGGTGACAACGTCGGCACCATCGCCAGCAACATGAGCCACCATGTCGCCGATCTGTGATTCGGTCACGAGCCCGAACTCGGTGTTCTTGGTCCTTCCCAAGTGTCTTTCTCGCTGGTCGGTGATCTCGTAGCCTAGGTTGGTGTAGTTCTTGCGGATCGCATCGTTGACGTTCTTAACGTACGGCGTCACCAGGCCTAATCTCTGCGCGTGCGTCTCACCGAGAAGTTCGTTGAGCGCTAGAATCGAACTTGTCGCCGGAATGCCCGTGGCGTCTTGGATTGCTTTGCACAAGGTTTCGTCCTTTTCGAAGCCCAGCCAGCCTGAGGACGTGCCGCTCCAGCCTATCACGTCAACTTCGGCGTCGGCGAGGAGGTGTGCGGCAGATAACATGGGGTCGAGTTGAAATTGAACATTTGCATCGTCGGATAGGGAGATCGTTGTCACTCGGAATCTCGAGTAGTGGACTGTGATTTCTAGATTGGGGTCCTGGATGGACGATATGATGGATGAGGTTAGTGGTTCGAGGGCTGTGTTGGATGATGGGACGATGACGCCTAGACGGACGGTGCGTGCCATTTGCTCTGAAGTGTTTAGGGACTGATGCTGTATGTCGTTGCGAGGAAGGTAGATGTAGGTGTAATCTGTATGGGTGTCGAGCAATGTCCGAATGGAGCGAATACACCTACTGTATCCAGTGTGGATGAGTGGGAGAGGTATTGGTCGCTTACCTAAGTCGTTGTATGTAACTAGGTGTTTGCTCCGTCGCTAACGACCTCCCTCCTTTAGGATCTCGGCCTTGTTTCATCCTATCGACTTGTCTTGACGGCGCACTCAGCAACATGCCTGTTCAATCGTCGCGTGTCGAGAACTCGCCCTGAAAAGCGTGATGGCATTGCCGTGACAGGCACCGATGCAACGTTTCGGACTCTTCACTCACAGCCAGTATTATTACTATGAACACTCTCACCTGCCGGTGGCAGCTATGCTGCTGAAAGCTGTGCATATGTCTCGATCTACAATGGAAGATGATAGTACCATGCCATTGGTCGCCCGAAGCTCGCCACAGGCTTTTCCAGGTTTCGATTCGGACTATGTCCGTGAAGTCTCCGAAGGACGACGTGCTTCGAGCACTCCTTTACTTATGACGACCGGCACCGGCTACAGCATTCACAAGTCATTGATCATACCGTCAATTATAGCAGCAAACAGCGAAGTGATCCTCGTCACCTGTTTTTGGGCCCCCTCCGCCACGCGTGATGCCATCAATCAGGCGCTCAAGGAGCTGTCAGCAAAGGCTATGGCGACCGGCTCGAAGATATCTGTGCAGATATGTTTCTCATCATCCTCCCTCGCGCAGAACATGCTATTGCCTACACCGAAGAGCGGACAGCGGTACCCTCCAGCAGCTTGGAGTAAGCTTGGTCTTCCCGAGCAGAGAGAGATTCCTGGCTTAAATCTACGGGTCATTCGCAAATTCTTCTGGCCTTTTGGGATGATACACTCCAAGTATGTCATCGTCGATCGAAAGCTGGCGATCTTTCCGTCCTGCAATGTCTCCTGGGAGCGATGGTATGAGGTAGCCGTCTCCATGAAAGGTCCTGTTGTCGACCATCTGGTTTCGTTTCATAGAGATTTCTGGAGTGACGAGCACATATCTCCAGCCAGCGACTATCACACGGAGGATAACACCCCCGATTTCGCATTCGTCGGCAATGCAGACAGCTCCCTTCACAATCCCGCACGCCTGGACGCCGATGTGGTACCAACGACACTTTTGCCTTCACCGCACAGTCCGACATTGCTCCCCGGATACCTGCGGCCCCGTGCCGTCATAAGTCATTGCCCATGTGTGCCTGAGGCTCCTTCCAGTTTTCCCCAAACGCCTCTACTGACAACAACGTATCACCTCTTGTCGACGGCCAGGTCTAATATTACGATGCTCACGCCCAATGTAACCGAGCCAACTATCCTAGACTTGCTCTGGGGAGCTCTTGAAAGGGGAGTCAATGTTTGCCTATGGACGAATCGTAACCTTATGACCACAGAACAACTGGTCACAGCAGGCACTACTACCCCCAGGTGCATTCAGACCTTGAAAAGCCAGTCACGTACCCTCAGGGGTAGGTTGGAAGTCTTCTATTTCGACGACGGAGCGGGAGCGCGGACAGTCCCAGCGGATGAGCTCGAAGTTACGCCGATCAAGCTTCACGCAAAGGTGACCATTGTAGATGGCCGAGAGATGATGATAGGAAGCGGGAATATGGACGTTGCGAGCTGGAGGACTAGTCAAGAGCTTGGGGTCCTCCTTGGGAGCATGGAAGTGGTTGAAAAGTTCGGCAGACAGTGGAAGTATTCAGATCTCTTGAAAGACACAGATTGACAATCGCATCCACATACTGTATTCCGATTTCCACAATGTCTGTTTGTTCCTTCGAAATTGCACAACTTGATAGTCTTATACTAGGGCAGCCTTGCCTTGTACTGTAGCAATCCCAAAATTATGTCAGCCAGCCAGCCAGCCTCGGCGGAATGATGCCATTCAAAATCTCTCCAAACCCCACGGGCAACTTTTTTGATCGATGACCAAAGGCCTGTGACACTTGCCTCCGTTCTTCGCACATAGCGCTTTGCCAGTCTCCGTTGTCATCGAACACCCTGATACTATGGCTAATGCTTTGAGAACATCTGTGCGGCGCTTTGCAACGACGGCGATACGTGCTGCAGCTGCCGAAACACCCAATGCCTATGGACTTCGCGTCTCCAAAGCTCAAGGAAGTGTCGACCAGTTAACTGGAGGTATATCTATTCTTCCCGTTTCAACGTTCCAGCGCTGACCATCCAGCGATCGGCAACACCCCTCTCATACGATTAAAAACACTCTCAGAAGAGACCGGCTGTAATATCCTTGGAAAATCTGAGTTCCAAAATCCTGGTGGCAGTGTTAAAGACCGGGCTGCATTATATGTCGTAAAAGATGCCGAGGAGCGAGGACTACTGAAACCCGGCGGGACTGTGGTCGAAGGCACTGCAGGAAATACCGGTATAGGTCTAGCACACGTCTGCAGATCAAAAGGATACCGACTGGTCATTTACATGCCAAACACACAATCACAGGGCAAAGTCGACCTGTTGAGGTTATTAGGTGCGGAAGTATACCCTGTCCCAGCCGTGGCATGGGAGAATTCAGAAAACTACAACTGGCAAGCAAAGCGGCACGCCGAGAGATTACTGAAGGAAGATCCTGAACATGGCGCAGTCTGGACAAACCAGTTCGACAACACGGCGAACAGGAGGGCACATATCGAGACCACCGGTCCGGAGATCTGGGCTCAAACAGAAGGCAAGGTTGATGCATTTACCTGTTCTACGGGGACTGGCGGAACGCTGGCCGGCATCACACGATACCTGAAGGACGTCAGCAACGGATCGGTCAAAAGCTTCCTGGCAGATCCGCCTGGGTCGGTGTTGTACTCGTACGTCAGCTCCGGCGGCGAGTTGAAAGAAAGAAGTGGCAGCAGTATAACCGAAGGTATTGGCCAAGGTCGTGTAACCGACAATCTGAAGCAAGAAGTCAAGGAGCTTGATGGAGCGTTCAGCATCTCGGATGAAAAGACGATAGCGATGGTCTATCGTTGTCTGGACGAAGAAGGCCTCTACCTCGGTGCTAGCAGCGCGCTCAACGTGGTCGCTGCCAAAGAAGTGGCTGAGAAACTTGGCCCGAATCATACTGTCGTTACGGTGCTGTGCGATGGTGCCTACAGATATGCCGACCGGCTGTTCAGCGATAAATGGTTGAAGAGCAAGAATCTAAGAGACGCCGTACCAAAGCATCTGGAGAAATATATTGTTCTGCCATAGAAGAATTGGATCCAGCTTGAACAATCTCTTCTCTCGAGCTCAGTCACTGCTCACAGCTTCTGTCTGGCCTTGTTCAAGTGAACAGTGGACTGGATTGAAGTCCACCTAGGCCGTGGAGCGACATCACTTTTCTGTCTGGGTGTGACAAGTGAACACACTTCGCAATGGCACGAACCTGCGCTGCCATCGACCTTTCAAGCACTCCCTGGCGACAGGGACCCCAGAACCTACTTCGTGCTGATGCGAGCTATTGCGGTTGGATCACCAGATGCCATGCTGCACAGTCATCATGCCAAACTCGGTCCATTACTGCCACCTTTTGTCTCAGGCTAAGGCCTGATCGACCCTCGCCCACCGACCATTATCAACTTGACAACATTCTGACTCGGGTGCAGTAGCTGGTGCTGACGGTTCATGGTGTTCTCAATCAGTAGCACAGTCAAAAGACTTGATGAAAAAGCCTGGCGCATGACAAACATCGGCGGCATTGTCGATCGTCATGGACAAATCGCCCGTACAATCCGTGCTGTTGTACAACGTACAGCTGACGAATGCGCCCGTACATTCGGAGATCCAGGCGTGGTCCATACCAATCATTAGAGTGTTGCACGCTGGATCGCGGACGATGCCATCCCATAGCAGACTCTGGTTGCAATTGCTTTCACCGAACTGGAATATACAGCATTCGGTGCAGGAGGAGCTGCGTCATATTAGTGTTCTGGCTACCAAGCATTTGGAAGCAGTTTTGAAGCGGTCATGGGAAAGGGTCAGAAACGTGTGGACTTACCAGCCTGGTGCGTAGGGTGACTGGGTTGATGGACAGGTTGCCGTGCCTGGAATTGCGAATATGCTGCTGATAAGTATGATGATCATTGGGAGAAGCGTGCAGATCTGTAAGGAGACGCTGAAAGTTCGTAACGACGACATCTTGACTGGTGGTTTGGATTGTTGATTACAACTTCTTTGGTCGCTGGCCGAGTGTGGACGAAGAAGTATGGTAGAAATTGATTACAAAGGTTCAGCCCTGAGAACAACTCTTCTAGCTGTGAAGCATGTAGATGAGATATGACAGAGTATGACGCGCAGAAATGTTTGGATCGCCGGGAGTCGAGGTCAAGCTCCGAAGGTACCTGTCAAGGCTGTGGAAATCAATGCTTGTTTACGGATGAAATCTGGTTCCTGGAGAGTCTGAAGCCTAGTTGATGGAGTGATGAAGTCTACCGACCGTCACTCCAAGATCTATTGTATATTTTTAGGCAACTCCGACGTCAGCATGCTAAAACTCCAAACCGAAACACCGAGGAAATGTAAGGTCCCGTCTTCACCAACCTCTCTGTCTGACAGTAAAGAGCACGTGGAAGACTTCACTTGCCCTGACCTCGAAGTGATCTACACCCGACGATAGCTGGGCAACCTCAGCAAACAAATGCATTCCAAATTCTTGTCGCTTTCACCATAACTGGCCCAGCGAGGTACGTGTTCGCGGGGCACGGCAAACAGCAAACATGCATACAACGATCGGCGAATATACCACATGATTGGACGGACCACGAACAGATATCCCGTACTCTCAGAAGTTGACGTCGTTGTTCGAAACTGGGAACAGTGGGAAGCGAGAAGTCCAACAGTCGTGCCCAATGAATGGTGGATACCGAACGTAGGCGAGGCTGAGAACCCCTGGTCACATTGCCGTAAAACGATTATTCCGGGCCGTTGTTCCCACAGTTGCCCGTGCTTGACGTGAAGATCATCCGGCTTGGACAACGTAAACTCGGTGCTGTACGAGTACGAGCACCAGCATCAACTACTTGTATACATACTACGATACGCCTGCAGGCCTTGAATTTGCTGGACTGGCATGCTTGCTTGGATGCTCACTCGGTACCCTCCACAAGGATATGGGCCAGCAGATTCTGCTCATTGAGGCCGAAGTTGGCATGGGAAAGCATAGCATATATTTGAGCATGTCCTGTATTGCCCTGTAAAGCAATTCCTCATATCGCTTCCAGACGATTCGAACCCATGTCTATTCCTGATCACCACCACGTCCACCGCTGCTCGTCCGCCAAACCATAACAAACGTAAACGTGGCACAGAACTTTTAACGCCAAATGGGTCAACAAGTTTCAGGTCTATCAGTCTCCCAGAGACAAACTTGCACGCGTATCCTGTCAGTCGTTGAGGCGTCGAATTGTCCCAAAGACCCAGTTCAGCCTCTAATCCTGGTTGATCCCACAACTCTACCAGAACGCCGTTTAGTGCTTCGCGGTGACCTTGTCACCGGTCAATTTCTCGATTGCCTCCTTTGCTCTGTTATGTTCTGATTAGCATGGCCTTAATCGAACCAAAAAGGGTCACTCTTACATATCACCAAAAGCAACCATACAAATGGTTTGCCAAATACCCAGACCAATGCGTGGAGTAACGCCACGATACAAACCCTTAATACCATTGTTGCCGTAAATATACCTGAATGTCTTACCAACAGTCAAGTTCTTGGGACGATTTGGATCGTCCTTCTTGCTCTGCATCTCAACACGAATGACTTCAATCGGTTGATTCCAAGCAGACAAACCACCACCAAGGCCACTGGCAATAATCTTCTCAAGGCTGCCAAGCTTCTCGTGCTCGTCCTTCCCAGTCATTCTGCGGATGGCACTCTCGGCCAATCTGGACAAACCGAAACGAGAACCCCAGTTTGTAGTTTGACGAATGGCAACAGCATTGACACCCTTGTTGATACCTGCGATGCCCTCTTTTCTGTAGATGTCCGCGAAAGTCTTGAAGGTGGATTGCGGCTTCACACCCTGCGCCGCGAGTTTGTGCTGGGTGATTTCGACGGTTTTCATGCATGTGCAGAAACCCATGGTCGCATACGCCTGCGCGACACCACCGACCATGCCACCACCGATTCCAGCGACGAAGTTGTTGGCTCCGAAGGTCTTTGCATAGTATTCGGCCTCCGAGGCGACGAAGAGGAGGACGGCACCCTTTGTCGAGGCTTCAATCCAGGCCCATGGAATGAGACCTTGGTAGTCTATTATGCGCCATATGTATTAGCCGAGGTCATAATCAGCAGTTTGTCCATGTGTTCGTGCTTACATCCCAGGATACCACCGCGAGCCCATATTCTTGACATGGCACCGGCGAAGGTGTCCGTTCGGTTGGCAGCCATGGTAGTCTTGATGACTTCCAAAGGTTGACCGAGGGTCGTCACCTCAAACATGTTCAGACCAGCGCCGAGTAGCAGGTTGCTGAACTTGACAGGCTTCTTCTCGATCTGCTGGACTCCTGGGGCGGAGGTTCCCATGACTTGATGAGCGGACATCGCAAGACAGTAATTGATATTGTCTGCCCTGACCAAGGGATTAAGTCGGCTTCGTCGCCTTGAGGATTGAGTTGAACGGGAGTGATTGACTTGGGGTGGGAGCTGTTCTGGAGAAGATCAAATGCCAAAGATGCAGGAACAAAGGATGGTCAGGCAAGCAAGAGCGGAGATTAAGGCTATCGACCAAGCTGACACCGCTTAGATTCGGAGTTCGCTGCTTCGGTGAGAAATACGATAATACTAAAGGACAACCTGGACAAGATGTAATTATCGTGCTGTATCACTCTATGGCGCAGGCACAGCGCCTCGACAAATCCCAAAACCCCCCGTCTTCGGGCCAAAACAAGACTAGGCCATCCATCTTTCGGCGTGTTGTTGACTCGTTGAGCGGACAGCGAGTCTCATTCTCACCCATTATTAGCAGCCCGCGGCCACCCCCAAAGGCCCAATTTTCCGGAATCCGACAGCCTAAAGGTGGATCAGTGCCCCCCAACAGCCTACCAATGCAGCATGCAGCTCAACGTCCGAAAAAAAGATGGTTGTGAACAGCTATGCGTGTAGAGTCTACAATCAGATACTACGCACAGCACAAGTATTCATGTAGAAAGCTGAGAATCGTTCATCGATCAAAACGTGGCATACTACTGAATGTTTAAACCTGCATCCAACAATAGCCGCTAGCATTCGAAATACCCATCCATCACCAGTCCCCACGTAGACATACATTTTTGTTTCTCAGCATTGTACATCGCTTGCTCTTAGAATCCTGCAAATCAAATGGCTCACAATTGCGCGCCAACCATCTTGGCATAGGCATCAGTGCTGAAAGACTTTGGTCGCTCGATAGGTGCACCCAGACCACGGTCGATAATCAGTTGAGGGAGGACACCGAGGGCTCGGGAGACGCCGAAGAGGACGGTGTAGTAGTTGGCCTCCGTCAGTCCGTAGTATTGCAGAAGGACACCAGAGTGCTAGAGCGAGTATGTTAGCTGAAATCCAAGACAAGCGTGAGCTCCTTTACTTACAGCATCAACGTTAGGGTAAGGGTTCTTGGTCTTGCCATGCTCAGTCAAGACACCAGGAGCGATCTTGTACACTTGGCTGACAAGCTTGAACATAGGGTCTTCCGGGAGTTTGCGCAGAGCAAACTCGCGTTGTGACACGTATCGAGGATCGGTCTTTCGGAGGACTGCGTGGCCATAACCAGGAACGACACGGCCGCTGTTGAGGGTGTCCCATAGGTACTTGGTGATGGCTTCGTCGCTCAAATCGTCACCGACACTCTGCTTCATCTTGGTGAGCCAGTTCAAGACTTCCTGGTTAGCCAGTCCGTGGAGAGGTCCAGCCAAGCCGTTCAGACCGGCAGCAAGGGACAGCATAGGAGAGCTCAAAGCGCTGCCGACCAGGTGAGTGGTGTGAGCGCTGACGTTACCACCCTCGTGGTCGGAGTGGATGGTGAGGTACAGACGCATGAGCTCGACAAAGTCGGCGTTGTCACCATATCCGAGCATGTTAGCCAAGTTGTAGCCGTAATCCTTGTCTTTTTGAATCTCAGCAACCTTTCCATCCTTGTATGCGTTGCGGTAGATGATGGCCGCAATGGTAGGAAGCTTGGCAATCAGGTTCATAGAGTCTTCGAACGTATATGTCCAGTATTCCTTCTTGTTGATACCCTTGGCATATGCCTTAGCGAATTCGGAGATGTGCTCGAGCGCAGCGACGGCGATGGAGAATTGGGCCATAGGATGCATGTCGTTAGGGCAGCGGTCGAGAAGCTCCTTAACAAACTTGGGCAGCTCGGATCGAGCAGCCCAGTCGGCGGACAGGTCTCGGACCTGTTGCTCGCTGGGGACTTCGCCAGTAAGGAGAAGCCAGAAGAGACCTTCTGGGAGGGGTTCCTCGCCGCCAGGAGCTTTAGGAAGGAGTTCCTGGCATTCAGGAATGGTCTTTCCACGGAATCTGATACCCTCTTCCGAGTCAAGGACGGAGCCTTCCCAGACCAGTGCTCTGATACCTCGAGCACCACCATAGACCTGGTCTAGGGTGACCTCACCCAGGACCTTGGAGCCATAGTCTTTCTTCAGCTTCTTGACCTTCTCAATCTCGCCGGGGAGCTTAGCAGCGAAGACTTCTTTGAGGGTCTAGTAGAAGGAGTGTCAGCAAGCGGGCGCACTCTGGGGTGGAAGGGGTCCTTACCTTGGTGCTTGCGCAGCGGACTCCGTTGAATGCGGCTTTCTGGACGAAAGGTCTCGAGGAAACTGCAGATGAACGAAGCAATGTGCTTCCAGCTCGAAGTGAAGAGGCCATAGTGATGTAATTTGAAGTGAAGTGAATGGGTAACTGAGGTATGAATTATGAACGCAGGCTATCGAGAGGAAAAAAAGTATTCAGTAATGGTAAGATAGGGTTGGAGCTACGATAATGATGCCGGAAGCAGCAAGATTTCAATGGGGGCACTGGAGGTTCCTCGGAGGTAAGGAGATTTGGCTCTTTTGGGCGCATCGACTAGCCAACGAAGGGCACGTAAGGGCTGCCCGGGGCGGACGTCACTCAAGCCAAAGTCAATTGGGCGGAACCGAAAACGGGCTCCGAGAGTCGCCCAAAAGGTCCCAGCACATCACCTCTCATCTCATCACGTGGGAAGATCTGATCATCTTTCTAACACGTGAATTGCCAAGCTCAAACTGCCTGCGTTTTTGTCTTTGCCAGTCAAAAGTCTCTTCTTCGTCGGCAATTACAAACAGGCTTCCCTCTTCCTTTTCCCCTCCAACTTAATCTCACAACCAACCTCTCAACCACTTCATCAATCGACCATCATCGTCCGCCTCTATCTCCATCACTCTGCGCGTAATTGCGCCATCGACTTGTAATCTTGCTTAGCACGGTTTCCCTTTTCTGCGTTTTCGCCGATAGTATCCTCGCACCTGCAACTTCACAAAGATCAATAAGAGGCGCATTCGCCGCTGACGACTGTAGAAGTCTACTGCGCTGAGGTTGTGCTGGGAGAAAGAAAGATCAAAGTCTCACATTCTCACTCTCGCCTTAATCTCATCTGTACTTGAAGTCTGTAAGACACCTCGAGGAAAAGGCCCTTCGCGTCTAGTCGCGCCTATCCGCGTTTTCCAACCTAGTCAAGATCGAGTCTCTCGCCAGTATCTTTGACCTCGACGTTGTAGGGAAAGGAGATATCAAGGCCCGTACACCATGTCGTCCGCAGTAGCGGAGCTGGACTCCATTCTGCAGTCCATGCTCAATCTCAAACCTCCAGGAGTCTCAGGTTCGAAGATCACCTCCATCACATCGCTGTGCACAGCAAACATACAAGTACGTCAATTATGTGTCTCCATCACAAAACACCTACTAATTTGTTGCTCTTAGTCCGAGTCAGTCCTCATTCAGAAGCTCTATACACATTTCAAGAAGACGCCTGGCACACACAAGCTGGGAGTACTGTATGTCGTAGATTCAGTAACACGACAATGGGTAGATCAAGCCAGAAAGGCTGGTCAACAACCTGGTAGCGGAGCTCCTGATGGAACCTTTGCAGCCGGTGTGACTCGAGTGACTGAATTGCTACCCGTACTAATGAACGACATCATTGCTACAGCGCCAGAGGATCAAAAGGTATGGTAAAGCCAACTGTTTGTGTTTTCACTTCAAGCCCATCAAACTCGTAGGAGGAATGATATTCTCCTAGAATTCGGCCAAACTACGAAATCTTTCACTTCGCAAATCCATATGCTTGATCAACGCTCATATTTGTCATTGTTTGATAGGTCAAAATCAAGAAGCTGCTTGAGATCTGGGAGCGATCCCAAACTTTCCCAGCGCAATTGCTTGCCTCTCTTAAAGAAAAGGTCGACGCACCCAGAGGTATGATACAAACACCTTCCTTTGCACCGGCCACCATTGTTTCTGACACTATTGCAGTATCTACCACTCCGGACGGATCACCAGGACCTGGCTTTGTCCCGCTTGGCCAGTCAGCATCAGCACATTCTAATGTGACAGCAGCAGCACAGCCACAACAAGACACTTCCGCTATCCTCGAAGCCCTCAAGAACATGGCAAAGCAAAATGCAGCGCCCGCACCAGTCGCAGCGCCAGCTAGTTTGAATAATCTATTAGGCGCGCAAACTGGAACCCCTCAACCGAACAGTACCGTAAATCCAGGACCTGCTCCCGCTGCCGCCAATGGGCACGCTGTAAACCCGCTTGGAGCACTATTTGCTGGAATGAATAATGGTGCACAGAGTCAGAGTCCTGCAAATGTGTCGCAGAACCCGCTTGCTGGTTTTCTTCCTCAGCCACAGGCTCCTGTTGCGATGCCGCAAAATCCTGCTCCCATAAACCAAGATGCTCAGACTCAGCTCCAACTTCTACAGCTACTGGCTGCTCAAGGTGTTCCACCTGATCAATGGGCTACGGCTCTTCAGTTGCTCAATATGCAAAATGCCAATGGTGGTGCAAACGCCATGCCATTCCCTCCTCCAGCCCAAGCCAACAATTGGAATGGGGGCCAGTCACGTGATGCCACTACCCGCTCGCCTCCGGGCCAGTTTCGGCGTCGCTCACGCTCTCCGGGCTTTGATAGAAGACGAGATCTGTCTCCAAGACGGCATCGGGATAGTCCAGGTGCTGATCAGTTCCGTAATGATCGCGATGGTCGCCGCGACTATCGTCAACGGAGCCCACCTGGTAGGAGACGTCGAAGTCCCTCACCACCAGCCAGTGACACCAACCTTCCTCCACCAGGACCCAAGAGCATAACCTTCGATAGAAGCTTGCCCAAGGGTCACATCAAGGTCTACAGTCGTACACTTTTCGTCGGAGGTGTTACTTTTGGAGAAGCTACCTTGAGACCTCTCTTCAGCAAGTTTGGTCTCGTTCAGACATGTATCGTCAACGTAGACAAACGCCATGCTTTCATCAAGATGATCAACCGCCGAGATGCAGAAAGCGCCCGACATGGTATGGAGGAATACAAGATTCAAGACACTCAACTTCGAGTAAGTACCAAATATCTAGAAATGTTGCAAGTCATGGCTAACAGGTTGAGTTACAGACTAAATGGGGTGTCGGATTCGGACCACGTGACTGCAGTGACTATACCACTGGTGTTAGCATCATTCCTATCGACCGACTCACAGAAGCCGATCGAAAATGGATGCTCACCGCCGAATATGGTGGTACAGGTGGCGTTGCTATTGAAGAATACATGTGTGTGGAAGAGCCCGACATAGAGATTGGTGCTGGTGTCTCCTCAAAAGGTATGTGGCCTCCCCTTCTGTTCTGGGACGCATATGTTAACATGAAGTAGCTATGAGTCGACGTGTACCCACTGATTCAGCTGGACGACGAGGACCTCAATCGTCCCGTCAGCACGGTGGACGCGACGAGAGACATCGAGATGATGATCGCCGGATGGACCGCAACGACCGACCAGGTTCTTCAAACGCCAACAGCAATGGCATTATGCCGTCAATGCCGTTTCCAATGAACTTTGGAAACATGCCCGGCATGCCTATGTTTCCTCCCGGCTTCCAGCTTCCTGGCTTCCCACAACAAACCAATCAAGAATGATTCGACAGGATAGATGGGCATGCCTGGTCTCTTTTCGTGCACAAAGTTTGCGAAGGACGGGAACAAGGAGAATTCGTGTGAACTGATACCCCTGTACATGCTTGATCACAGCATTTCGGCGTTGCGGATAGCGAGAGGGAAGGCCTTGATTGGTGTTCATAGTGGTTGGTTCTCACAACGGCAGCCTGCATTGTGCGGAATCATCGAGCTTAACGGTGCTACTTGTCTTTCACAACTTAACATATCGCAGACTGACAACCTGCCCCGGAGAGGAGCTGCTTCTCTTGTCCAATAAGAATTTCATGACAGACTTTAGCCAAGAGTGGTTTTGTCAAATAATGTGCATTTCAAAAGTGGCTTCTTTTTTCCGATTTCTTCCTTCGAGGGATTTCACAGTACGGTCAGCACAGGCAAGCTTGCTTGCGAGGAGCACTTAGGAGTTGCCTTCATCAATTACCTGGTAACCCAGCGGCAGCATTAAACGAGCAGTTTCTTCTCGTTGAAAACCTGAAAAGCCCCTGACAATCCACTCTCTGACCGAAATCCTTGCGCAGAATCAACATTCGATAAGCTTCCAAGTTCTCCTTCAGCCAACGTCCCTCAGCCAACGTCCCTCAGCCAACGTCCCTCAGCCAACGTCCTTTAGCCAACGTTCTTTAGCCAACGTCCTTCAGCTAACGTCCTTCAGCTAACGTCCTTCAGCTAACGTCCTTTAGCCAACGTCCTTCCCTTTCACTGGGTCCATTTCAATACTCTCGTCTTCCGGTGGCAATGCTCAATCGACAATGGTTGAAAGCATTACTCAGAGTTCTCCATTTCACGGCAACAGTTGAGCTTTGACACAGCCAGTGCAGCAACAGTCTATTGCACCGATTGCCTCTGCAGTTGCCAATCTGGGCGTCAGTCAAGCACGTTCGTCGAGTGATGTGCAGCACAGATTACACCGCCACTCATCCATAATAGCAAATGTCGCTAACCTGCTCTATTGCCGACTGTGTTCACTCAGGGAGACGCCATCATCTTACGAGATTGACCGCAAACTGGAAGTGCCGTTGTTGAAGAAGTGTCGAACTCTTTCCGCTATGAGAATGGTGGAAGAATTTGTGGAGCGTAACATGCATGCCTCTTTTTTCTAGATGGTCAATCCACTAGGCGATTGGTCTCATTGCTGCTTCAGACCTATCGTCGCCCAAATCTGCATTTTTCCTGAGAAGGCATCGTGATAACATTGAGCTCAACATATTACGTGCTGTTCCATGCGCCTGGTCTAGTCATGTCGGCATCCAGCCAGTTTCCATCATTGGCCATTGAATAAAGATTCGGTCCTGGTCTTGAAGGAGACTATAAATTCGTCCCATCAGATGAAAGCTGCAGCCTTCCAGCCACCAGATGTTTCGAGTCGAATGTAGGGCAACACAAAAAAAGGCAAGGACAATCAACGCTTCTGACCTATGTTGACTGAGGTATGTCAGGTAGTCATGTGGGACTCTGATCGGCCAATGTAAGATATCAGTGGCCTCCGAGGCTCCAAGCTGAACTTCAAAACGCCCCGCGAGAGTCTTGTGGAGCTCGGCGGTGCTCCGGAGCAGGATTTCGAGCATGGCAGGGTCGTTCACGGTCTTTCGGAGATGATTTTCATAGGCTTGGAGGTGAACGTTCATGGTGGTAAGAGAGTCCCTATCCCGTGCCCTGTCCGCCCCTTCAGGAACATGGGTCCGAGAATACCTTGGTGGAGGGTCTCGTAGAAATCCCCAATGATGACCAGAATTCCGCGCAGTAGGTAAAGCCAGTCGGCGATCCCTTCATTTTCAACGAAGAGAATATCTTCGGCAGTTCGAGGACTACCTAGCGCGAAGACGACAGTGATCATGGAGAAGGCGTATACTTCCGCGGCATTCTGGGCGCTGATGTTGGCGACAGCGGGCCGGGCCATATTTAGAGCCCTCGCGTAGTGTGCTCTGGCATGCGAAACGAAAGCCTCCTTCATCTCAAGGCGTGATTTCGCCAGCTGCAGCGCAGAAACGGCCATGATGCCATGCATAACATACACCGAGGAGTATGCAGGTTTGGGTATGGCGTGTTGCCATATTATTTGAATCATAGCATCATCCGAGAACGTGGTGTAGGTCGATGTGCAGAATTTATGAAACAACTCGAGATCCGACATTGTGAAGATGGCACTCTTTTGGCCATGTGGGCTAATAACATAGCTTGTATTGAGAAATCCTCCAGAGGTACTCGTCGGCGACGGCTCTGGAGACTGTCGTATGGTAGTGAGTGGCCGTGTTGTAGCAATGTCGCATGTAATGGAATGTTTAATGCCTGTGACTGGTCAGTGCCATACCTGATGGTCTCGATTCTGGGGGCACTACATTTGAGGCAGGCTGGTTGGGTTTCGTCACACTACCACGAATTAATACCCTTTCTCCCGTGCCTCATTTGAAAGACTCTGGGACAAACCTTGATTTTTCTTTTCTTGCACTTTTTACACCCACTCCGAGATTTTGTGTGGGATATCCGTGAGCCCGGGGTTTTGACGGCGGCCAGCATCTCTGCAAAGTTATCCAGCTCGCGCCCCACTTGATTCTCACGACGAATGCCATGCATCTCCCCACACCGCGAACGCTAGTATCTAGGCATATCTGCGTTGTTATTGGCGCTTCGACAAGATATAGTATATATACAGTAGAAAGTAGTCGTGGGTAACAAGTAATGGTAAGGAAGAGGAGAATGAAGAGCCGTGGTCTCGCAATTTAAGGCTAGGGTCTACATATTTTGACCAGGCTGGGCAGGCCCACCCCGAGTGCGAGTACGAATGCGAGCTCCAATCTAAGCTCGTTCTGGAACGACACTCTGCCACTGGTATATCAATGGTGTTATAAAAGACTGAAACGATGCTGGTTTTCACTCTATCCTCGAAAGCAGTCCGCTACGAAAGTTCCCTTGTCGGTCAAGAAACTCATCCTTGAGTACGCAACAAGCATGGCCCTTCCACCGACTCTACCCGGCGGCTACCAGTTATGGTACTACTATCTCTTCCTAGCTGGAGGCATTGCTGTAGCTACGATATTCCTGATACTAGTAACGACACACCTGTACGGCATAATCAAGACAAGACACCGTTTCTGCATACCTCTGCTGATTGGGGGCATATGTGAGTTCCTTGCCGTGGAGTGGACATCATTAGCCCAAGCAGTACTGACTTTCGCTTCAGTTGAAGTCATTGGCTATGCCTTTCGAGTTGTCGCACATCACAACACCAACTCCACGACGCCGTATGCGATCCAATCGGTCCTCATTCTTCTCGCTCCAATCCTCTTTGCGGCATCGGTGTACATGTACCTTGGCCGAACCATTATCGGTGCCCACGGCGAATACTTATCGATGATCAAGCCGCGATTCTTGACCAAGATCTTCGTCACTGGCGATGTATTTTGTTTCATGATTCAGGCAGGCGGAGGCGGTATGCTGGTAACGGCCAACGATTCCTCGAATGTCGAGTTAGGTGAACACATGATCCTTGGCGGACTGATCTTACAAGTCATCATCTTCGTCTTCTTCGTTATGGTAGCGATAAGATTTCATGTCCGGATGGCTGCAACCCACCACCATAACACTTTGTTTCAATGGAGGAAGTCCTTGATTACCACATACGCCCTCAGTTTCTTGATCATGCTTCGGAACGTCGTCAGAGCAGTTGAGTACGGGATGGGATCAAATGGCTATATTCTCCGACATGAATGGAGCACCTTTGTGTTCGATGGAGCGCCAATGATGGCGGTGCTCCTGATCAGTTTGACTTGGTACAAGATCGGTGTGAGATGCAAGTCTCAACAGACCGAGATAGATGTCGAGAGCTATCAGATGATGACTCCTTCGAAGTGTGCGCGCCAACAAAGATGAGATAGTGTGGCGCCATCATTGAAGAAGGCAGACACCGGCATTGCGATATAAAATGCTTTTCGTGCGGCGCATTCGGTGGGGGTCAGTGTGTTTCCGCTCGACGAGATTATCTGCGACACTTCAATGCAATCTCTTCTGCGTATGTCCCTTCCTGACATTGACCTTTGCCTCATTCTTTTTGAAGATTGAGTTTTTGTGTTTTGCAAGTCCTGTTTCGTCTGTGCGATAGTAGTATCGAGGTAGATGACGCGTGCGTGATACGGACCCTAAAGCTTCCGGGATCCAGTGAAAGCTCGTTGGAACATCTCGATAGGTTCCTCAGGTTTATTGAGTTGTAGGGACATGTCAACCAAGATTGTTGCACGCATTTACAGCATTGCCGTCTGTGTGTACAAGCGCTGCGCAGCGCGACTTCGGTCTCCGCGAGGCCAGCTTAGACTCCTATTCCGCCTTCTTCAACTTTCTTTGCTCTTCATAGAGAATACCTAGACAGCGGACCGTATAAAGTGTCGCCAATTGTACCCGGGTAGTACCTCCAGCTTGCCCAACAAAGCCTGCTCGCAGGAATACCCCGCTTTCCAGCTTCCCCTGAGCTAAGGGAGATGACCCAGACTCGCTAAGGAATCAAAGCAGCGGGCAGCAAAATTATAATCACAGGTATATATTTTATACACTGTCATAGTCTCTTACAATCGACCACAGGATATGGAGAACAGGGCTTCCCGTTCGCTCAGCCGTACTTAAGCCATATGCCGATACGTTAGTAGTTGGGTGGGTGACCACCAGCGAATCCGTATTGTTGATTGTTTTTGCTTTTTTGGATGAAAGGGAGAAGAATAAATTCGATACAATGAAGTTTTGCTGGTTTCTATATATTTTTTGGGTGGTTTAGGCGTCGACCTGCGGCCAGGTGGTCGCAGTTGCCTTGATTTGAGCAAGTAGATTACATCACGTGTTGATAGGGATGATGTCTTCCAGCTTTCTGTTACAAGGCCGATAACGATGCGAAGAGGTGCACCTACAGTAACAGGGGTGTACTACAAATGGTTTAGGGCGCCGCTTCCCTCACTCACCGTAACTTCTGGATATTGCGGGTGATTCGCATTTGACATAAGTCCATAACTCAGTAAAGGAACACGGATTCCGAATTATCTGGGATTCTTCCTTCCCCAATATCATACTACTTGCAAGATCCTCCTTCAGGTGCAATGCTCGCTGTTTCTAGCGACCCGCGGCAGAGCCGTCACAATCTTGTTCTTTCGTTCCGGGCACTGACCTTCTCCCGGCAATTTCTCGCTGCTCGAATGCCACGATCCTGCGCGTCTGACGACTGCTTGCTCAAGGCATGACTACCACGGGCTCGCGGGTCTACGAAGATACTGTCCGGATATGCTGGGAAGACTGATACAAGGAGTTTCACGCGGCGGCCAGCTCGAGAGCGCGACTGACGAAACGCACACGCGCACCCTCCTGTGGCCGGATACTAGTCCAGAGGGTCGTTATGATTCCCTCTCGCCGCCTACCACCCCGTTCGGCTCCCCAAACCTCCGTGCCTCGCCTTTTGACGATCGACTCGGTCTTGAGTTAAATGAGACTAAAGACCTGCGACTCATAATCGCCCAAGATGCCTTTGGCACGCTTGACCGTCCTCTGCTGTTGTACGACAGCCAGACTGCAGGCTCAGCTACTCCGCCCACAGAGGTCACTTCCCCCACAAGAACACAGTTCTCTCCACAAACAGAACACGGATATCCCATCATTGGTCACATAAGGAATAGGAGTTCAACGATATCAGGGGCTTCAGCTTCATGGGCGCGTTCAAACAAGGAGTCGGAGCCAACAGATCAACTCAGCAACATTTTGGACTGCATGTTTGGCGTTAGTAGCGCTGCAAAATCTGGCTCAAGCACCAAAATACACATGCTGCCAGGAGATCGTGGTAGCGCCACCAGTCCGGCCTCACGTACACCATCCGCGACTGCAACGGCCCATGGAGTTCCCATCCGCGCTCCTCTTCTACGAGCTAAGACCTCAATGCACGGAGCGCACAGCCTCCGTCAACACGCTTCTCCGAAAGAGCCTGAAAGCGAAGCGCGAGACTCGGTCTTGATTACGCGGATGTTCCCGGTCAACTTGCCGGAAAGTAAGGACGATTTGAGGCAGCACAGGACCTCTTCAGCCGGAGAACTCGATGCAATAAGCCCTATGACACCTTCGCGCGATTCGCCCCAGACTCCTGGCGCTCAAGCGAAGAAGCCAAAGCTGGTGGAAAAGAAAAGTCCAGTGTATGCCATTGGATTGCTCTTCTATCTACCACGCTCCAGCGATGCTCGGCCCAAAACGTCTGCTGGCCGACCATCTTCACGAGCATCCTTTGCTGCCTCATCCACTCCCAATTCTTTTGGGTCTGATTCTTTCTCCTCCTGGGTCTTCTTGAACGCGATTCCAGACCATCTGTGGTCGTCGGAAACAAGCGGTCAATTGACCGATAAGAGTATACAAATAATTGTCAAGAATTGGGATATCATCTTACGAAGTCTTTCCCCTGTTGAGGCTGTTGCTCGCGCTCAGATTGGCGAGCTGTTGCAGGGCGTCAATCAGGCAATGATCTCCTCAGCAGCGAAGGCCCCAAAAGGTCCCTCAGAGCAGCGAACGAACCAGCGCAATATCTATATCCGGTCGCAAAATGTGCTGACTCGAGATGCGCATCTTCATGCCCTGGTCAGACATGCCTTGTGGCGGGTGGCGTATGCTCTCCGTATACCACGAGTTCTTACGGGCTTTGGCTTGGACAATGGCGGTCATTGGCTCGACGAATCGCGGTACCTGGTCCGACTCTGCGGCAACAAACAGCAAAACTTTTTTCTTTTCAATCTCTTAACCGCTTTCCTGGGCAACCACACTGAATGGCTCGAACGACTGGCACCGGATTGGTACCGTAAGCAAATTAAAGCGTTGAACAAAGGGCAACCGTCCACGAGCAGCCTTGCATCGCGGACCGTTGTCATTTGCGACAGTAGATCAATGACGCGGAGGATCATCTTTCTGCTGTCTTCATTCCTACCTCGATCCCCTGGTGGTTCCGTATTGACTAGAGACGATTCTGGCTATATGTCTCCGATCTTGACGCCTGACGCAGCCATTCCTGTTCCTTCCAGTAGGATCACCGAGGGATCGTTGCGCCGGCACGTCTACAACAAATCCCGCGACGGCTCTATGACGTTTCCTCGTGGTGAGGTCACAGGGCTGTCTGCAAGTGTCTCATCAGGGGACAGTGTAGGAGCTATTGGCAAAGCACTCCGAAGCAACTCACAATCTGTCTTCCCACCGCCGGATTTGCAATCGAGTACTAGCAAACAGCCAGCGGTGTTCACGCCAGACGCCTCGGCTTCGGTACACAAGACCAATGCCACTAGTTCTACTGCTACCCCCGGCACTGGCACCCCAGTACCTCACTTTGCAATCAAAAACGATAGTTATTTTCCGGATGGAGCGGTGTTGACTCCTGAAGAAACTGGTGCCAGTGCCGATTTGGCTCGTATCCTTCGAAGAGATAGCGTCAGCCAACCAGCCAATCAGTCAAGCATTAGTTGGGGGTCGCTGATTAGTAATGTCAGTGGCTTGTGGAACAGAAACTCGGATTCTTCCCCATCGTCCAATAGACCTCCACCATCAGCTGATAGGGGAAGCCTAAGAGACCGCCGTGGACTTACTCCTCGCACGGTTCCAATACAGGCAGGTTGGCCAAGCCCATTGGAGAGGATGGTGGATGAAGCTAGCGATTTACGGAAAGTTGTTATGGAAGGAAAGGGCTCTCATATTTCGACCCCGACGCGAAGGTCCTCCGTGGTGGCAAAGGAGGCACGACCACCAGAACTAACAGTGGACGATAAGGACGGCGTCATCGACGTCGATATCACTCTCCCAGGTTTTGTTGGCTGGATGGAAGAAAAATCGTCATCGACCCGTCGTCAATCACCATCTGTTGCCAGCGCCGGCGAGGTCAGATCTTCTTTTAGTCATCACTTCCACCATACAGAGACCACGCGATCGAAGCCGCTAAACGTGGCGGGCTTCTTGAAGCGATATCATGAAGATTTTATACTTCAGGGCGTGAAGCCTTACCAGGAACTTTATGAGGAAATCAAGCAGAGTATGTTACGAGAAGTGACGCCAACGCAAGAGCAAGGTGGATCACCGTCGCAAGGGCACGATCAGGAACCCTGGGTCAACGTCTGCACAACACTCCTCGCTGACTACAGATCATACACCATCCGACGCCTGACTCTGCAGCGCCGGGTGCAAACAGACACACTTGGGGTCAAACGTGACACATCAAACCCTACAACGAACGCCGAAACTGCCACAGCCAGAAGTGGGACATTCCGACATGGAAAGGCATCCGCCATCGAGAATGATGAGGCGGAACGCTTTGTGAGCGAAACGGTGATGGATTTCGATATAACTCTTACCGATGCAATAGAGCGAGTGTTGAACGAGACCGACCCGTCCAAGTACAACCCCGATAGCCCGCAAAGGACGCACTCAAGAACTGTATCGAGCGGCATAGCTTCGTCTGCGAATTCTCAGCTGCTGGATATCTCTAGCTCTGGCAAGGGCAAGGACTGGTCTCGACGAGTGCTACACTCTCAGTTCGACTGTCGACGAGCAGTGGTTGGCGCTCTGGAAGAGGTCGTCAAGAGTGTCAACGATGATCTGGCCAAACACCACCGTTCTAAAGACGACGATGGCAACCTCAAGCTTGATGGACAGGCATTGGAGCAAGAAATCAAGCAAGATAATGTCTTGCGTGAAGGAGTCAAGAAATGGCTCCTGAACGTGGAGACGAGAAGTGTCTGGTGAAGTAACCCTTCGCCAGACTTGTATATATGATGATTGATGATCGTGAGAGGCTTATGCATGTCCTGGCCTTTGAGCTTGCGAAGATACCCTTTGATCAGATGTATTATTACGTGAAACGATGTATAGAGCGAAAGAAATGAGACGCTGACTGCAATAAAGACCTGGTGAAGCTGGAGCTGACGTTCCAGCTGTTAATTATAACTTGCTCCTATCTGACCTCTGGAGACATAATCTCATTGATCTGCTTGTTGCGTTGAGCCTGTCACGTGCAACCCGGAGAGATGGGCTTGGCATATCAAACATGAAGTCGACTTCAACTATTGTACTCATCGTTGCTATGTAGATCTTCGCTGCACGGAAGGACAATGCCCATGATACTAAACTAGGCCAATGGTACTTCCGGTATGGCCTAGTCGGGCGTCTGAATCTTATTGCGCTGCTTCGGACAGTTGATGACTTCTCCTCTCGACAAGGGCAGTCGCTCCTGCCGGTTAACCATAAGTGCACGAGTACCATCGACATGAACGCTTTTTGCAGCATATCTTCTCATCCCCACCATGGAAGATTCTAGGCGCCATCGACGCACAAGTAGCCACTCTACGGTCCGCGGCATTGTGAAGACTCAGACGGTGGCACTGAGCAACGGCTCTTCCAGCGCGCAAGTCAATCCACCCGTCCGTGCGACTCTTTGGATTCACGACGATGGTTTCTCTTCCGAAGACATCCTGATAAACGAGAGCTGTCTCGAAGGCTCAGGCATCAATGACGGCAGCTTGGTAGAGATCCTTCCTGTAAAGGAGGCCTCGGACGTACGCGATTTCCAACTTTCTGCTAACGACACCAATGAGCCAAAGCGCAACGGACTTCCGGAGCATCTTCGCCAGGATGACTCCGACACCCGCATGCGTTATCTGTCGATCGTCAAGCTCGCCTCGCCAGACTTCAAAGCCAAGCAGGCTAATCTGCAAGTGTCTATCAAAAGCAACATTGCTGCAGCGTTCGGCTTTCGGCCACGCTCCGAAGTATGGCTCCTTCCTGCTTCTTTCGAGGACTGCACCGCCTCCCACGTCGAATTCAGCTTCCGAGACACCTATATGGCGAGGTCCGACATGTGGCGGCTTGTGGGGCAAGAACTGGCAGGGAAAACAGTCTACACGGGTCAAAAAATCACCTACCTCGGAACCATCAGGCTTACCGTGAAGTCAATCCATGTTCAGAACCACAAAGTACCCACCGCCTATTTTGCAGGAAACACGGTCCCCATCTTCCGCAGCGAGGCGGCACGATATGTGCTCTTCATACAAATGTCTAGTGAGATGTGGGACTTTGACTCTGAGGGCAATGGCGAGATCATGTTCAATCGAGTTATCAATGGCTTTCTACCGGAGCTGTTCAAGCGGTGGACAGAGCTGGACGTTCGTCATTTAGTCAGCATTGTCATGTTTGGTCGCTTGGAATATGATCGGTTTGATCTAGCCAGAAACAAGGACCGAAGATTGGAAACTGCTGCAGTGACTGGATCTCCCAATATGACTGCCCGAGATTATCAAGACTTCTATCGAGTGGTTGTCACGGATATGGCTAGCGCACAGTGGACGACTATCCTCAATGAACTTAAGAAGGACTTTCGAGTCTTTCTGAGAGACATCTCGCTGCACACTTCAAACAACAATGAAATGGCAGTTAATGACGCAAAGCTGAACGGCACACGAATTGCTGGAAGACCAAGCACGGCTTTGAAGGGCAACATCTTGGAAGCCATCAACATCGCCTGCACCCAATTTGCCAACGACTATGTTGATCGTGACCTTATTCGCACCGGAGTCTCCGTCGTGGTCATCACAGCAGGAACGGGCGTGTTCGAAGTCAACAGAGATCTGCTGAACCTAACATCGCAAAATTTGACCAACAATGGTGTTGGAATTGACATCGTGTGCTTATCAAAAATGCCTTTACATTCAGTACCGTTATTCAAATATCGCAATACTGCAGTGGAGGATATTGTTCACCTTTCTATACCCACTGGTCTGAACATCAGTCCTCGAAGATCTGGGTCCGGTCCATCCTTTTGCGATTGCATCCAGCCTCGAAAGTTATCCCCTGCCTTTTCCTCCATGACTACAGATAGTCTTCGATACTTTACTAGCCATATCTCGGGACAAACCCGTGATGGGCTACATGGATGGTGTTTCGGCATTCCTCAATGGATTGACCTTTCATACTGGTCGCCTGAGAACGAGCCTGCAGAGACCAAGGAGGGTACAGAGGACACCAAGGATAAGACCCAGCTTCAGAAAAAGAAGCGGTCTTTTATTCCTCGGGTGAGAATGTATGAAATCCAGATGATGGGCTTGATGGAGCTGGGTCTCGCAGACATGAGCATTCCGTTTATGAACGAAACACAAAATTCATTCGGACGCCGGCTGAGCCGCAGAAAGTCCCAAGCCCGACGTTCGAGTGCGGCAGGGAGCTTGTCTCACTCACCAAAAATATCACGCAAGAGCCGATCGTTCCTCGAGGGTGGCCGCTCTGGGCAAGGTCTTCTTTCTACTCATGCCAAAGCCCTGGGAGATATATTTGACCGTATGGAGACATATGACTCGGCAATATTCCGCGCACGTCCAAATCATCAATCGTTGTCGAAAAGCCTCAAGCAATCTTCTAGTCTCGAAAAAAGCAACGAATTCGTGGCAACGAAGCTTCCAAACAAGGTCCAACCCACCACTGAAGAGTCCAAAGCCGGATCTAAACTGACCAAGGTGCTCTCCAACAAGCCTCTCAACACGCCGTTCCGCCCTCAACTTCCCTCGCTAAATTCGGGAGATGCGTCAGATGCATTGTTCGGTAAGAAGCAACCATCCAGTGCCCCGAAGGTGAATCGAAATCTAAGTTATGCCTTGCGTGGTCTCGCACCTCCAGTCAGAGCCGTTGCTAGTACCGAGGTGAACACAACTAACGCTCAGGCACATCCAACGTTGATTAAGCCTGGCACAGTTGCTCCACGGCCAGCCGGCACGTCAGCAGCAAGCATACGGTCAGTGTCCACCAACAGTGTGGTAACTGAAAAGACTTCAAACGGCCATCCAGATAATGAAGTTGCGTACCAAGCTACTGGTCGGGTAGGCGGTGTGCCATCGAAGCCAATCTCGATCAATACACCCCTACGGAAACAGCATGACGATGGCCTTGCGGATTCCCATCGAACAGGCTCCACATTACGCAATTCTAGAGGTCCTCCCAGCATTTCTAGAGCCGATTTCGCTGCCGATCAACATTCTGCCAGTCCATCATCGATATCATCCGGCAACGATGATGAAGACGACAACGACAGTGTCGAACAGGCTGCCAGTTGGCTAGGAACATCAGTTGCCAGCTCCGTACCTAGGAGCAACCTTCCTTATGTACGCAACGTCAATGCTTCAAACCCATTGAAACGACACCCGGAGCGGGAATCTTTGTTCGGAAGATGGCAGCATTTGTATCCACGAAAGCCACGCGCTTCAATTGTAAAATGGCGATCGTTATGCACTCCTGCATCGGTGCCACTAACAACATCAGACTTCCCGTCTGGACTAGAACTCGAATTGGAGTACGAATTTACAAGCTACGATGTGCACCTCGAAAGGTCAAACGACATGCTCGAAGTGCCTGAATCTAGAGACACGCTGCTTCGAGAGATGTTGGCATTGAGATTCTCGCACGGTTATCAATTGGTGGTGGGGCAAGGCTTGGTCGAAGCAGTCGGCCCAGGCACATGCGACAGCTCCTCATTCTTCACACCGGACGTGGTGCGGCCTGATGGATCCTTCATCTTTTTGTACATGGGTAACACTATCCAAAAACTGTCTCTCGAACAGGCAGATCGCATTCGAGTCACCAGACACGTACGGAAGTTTCCTGCGGTGCAACCTCCATATTCCCAGCAGATAAATTATCATCCCAATATCAGGACCATTCTTTCCGAAACTTATTCGATACGACCCATGCAATTTCAGGGATTTTCAGAACAGTATCCTTGGCAAGCCGCAGACAATTATCTTGCAGAACCCAGGACACAGGCGGACGCAGACGTCAAAGCATTGCGGTTCTGGCGTGCACGTTTCGTGCTGATACCGGTCGAACCACCAGCCAGTGCTCGAAGACCTGCACCAGCAGAGGGCGAAGAAAACGAAGAGGAGATTCATCTACGGGGCATCCGAGCATTGACACAAATGTGGCAGAAGGCTCGCTATGTTCCACCTGACGAACGGAGACCGGCTCACAATCGTCTCAGCACCATGAAACGAAAAGACCGTAACCCATTGAGGATCAATGTTGAAACTCTCAATCCGTCTGAATTGGTGGCCACGGAATTGGATAAGCTCATCGCCGCAGAGGAAGCTGGAGAAGTGCAAACTACCCAGCTTCTGCCAGAAGAAGAACAATTTGACAGAGATAGTTTTAGCTTGTCTAAGCTGGCACAAGCATTGCAGAGTGAGAAGGGAATTGAAATCAAAACCAGACGATGGCATCTGCGTCTGCATTACAGCTGTTTCATGGGCGAAGACTTGACTAACTGGCTTGTCCACAATTTCAAAGACATCGACACTCGCGAAGAAGCCGTTGAACTTGGCAATGAATTGATGAAAGACGACCTCTTTGAGCATGTTCAGGGCCGGCACAACTTCAAAGACGGGAACTATTTCTATTCCATAAAACCAGAATGGCGAGCTCAACGATCGGAAGCTAGACAGTCCTGGTTTCCTGCAAGTCGCAAATCCGACCGGTCAATACCTCCAACTCCACTCAGTGAGCATCCCCCACGTGATTTTATGGGCGGCCGGTCAAGATCAGGATCCAGTCTTGCGAATCAAGGGCAAATCAGTTCTGAGCTCGCCAAGTCGTTTGTTGACAAGAAGAGGAGAACGGTTACTCTGAGCAAGATGATTCGGATCGATGTTGACACAAGAAAGCGGTCGAATAGACCCGAGATCATCAATCTGCACTACGACAGACTTCATAACCCAGAAAACTGTTATCATCTCGAACTTGCATGGCTTAATGTGACATCCAAGCTTGTCGACGATGCTATTGTTAGCTGGACGACTCAAGCCGAAAAATACGGACTGAAATTGGTTGAGGTACCTATAGCGGAAGCAGCTGAAGTCCCAGAGCACGAACCATTCCGCGCACCATATCGCATAAAGCTGGCCATTGAGCCACCTCATCCAAACTCGCAAGGCAATGTATACTTCACAGCGACCTCCTTCGGACCTCAGGCACCCCTTCACTCAGATATTCACCTCTACCAGAAAGCGCTATTGAAAAGGTTCAACTTTGTGCTCGACCTCGAAGCAGCCTCAGAGTTTCCCGAGAACGTTGAGGTAAAATACTCATGGGGCACTATGGATTACAGATACACTCAATTCGTGCATCGTTCCGGAGTCATCCTCGCTCAAATCACCGACGATGGCGACATTTTACTGCTTGCCAACAGACTGTACAACTCGCGTTTAGCGTCGACGAAAGACACCTCGTCGAAATTCGACAACAGCAAGAAAGATACCACGGCCAATGGACCAACTTCGATGCTTCGACCACCACATATCAGCACCGGTCTTCCGACGCCGAGCATGCAAGCTTCTGGTATTATTGGGTTGAACGTCCAATCGCCAAAGACTGGACCATACTCCTCACCGATGATCCGCCCGCTGTCGACAACACCGCTTCTGCCGCCGATCCCAGGCTCGAGTCTAGGAGTGAACTCGCTCACGTCCTTTTCTTTGCAGCCATTAACGCCGCGATTCACTGCCGATGTCTTTGGCAGTTCTCGCCAGGCACTCATGACAAGTGCTTTGTCACAGTACGTTACGCCCGAGCAGATTAAGGATGGCTTGGAAAAATTCTGTCACGATAAAGAGTGTCTTGACGAGTTTTATAAGGAAGTTACCGCGACGTTACCTACTCAGCCGCCTGTACGGGATCGGAAGGCTGGGAGCCGTGGGACGAGTTCGAGTTTGCTTAGGCCCATTCGAGAACCTGAGACGGAAGGCGAGATTCCGGAGTTCAAGTTGCCGGAGCCGGTTAGTTCGGGACTGAAGAAGCGTCCGAAGGCTGATGTTGATGATGGTGGGAAGTGATTGTAGTAACAGCGGATCTATTGTGGCTCATATCTCTTGTCTGTTTGGCATCTCTTGGTAGAGGGCACGTTACATGACGGAGAAATAGATGTCGGGATGGATTGAGCCGAAATCTTTTGAAGACATGTAACTGATTTACACAATTATATTCAATTTCGACTTGATCATCAATCACATCTGGTATCACTACAATCCTGTCGCTTGACACAATACAAAAACATCCACTCATTCGGTGGTCATCATCTGAATCTCGTTGGACTCCCACCCCTACTCTTTGACCTCCCGTTTGGAGAGCTGGTATCAAGCCCTAACCTCTCACGACTCTCGGTCCTCACGACCAATCCACGCCGATCCATCAAATCAGGCCGGATACGCTCGAGATTCTTCTTCGACGACCCAGGCTGTGAGCTCGGCCGAGCCGCGGAGAGATCATCCTCGGACGAATCCCCCGACATGTTACCCAGCTCAAAGTCCGCCGGGTCGTAGAGCCTTGTCGTCGCGGCGGTACCATCTTCGAGATCGCTGCGATCGTTATAATGATCGGCCGCGTATCGCGGACTGCGTAAAAAGGACTTCAACAATGAGAACACAGGACTTCTCGATTTCGAGTTCGACGGCGATGAGAAAGAATTGTATATGCGAGCGCGGCGGTCACGGCCGCAAAGATAGAACGCGGCGATGATGAGTATGAGCAAGAAGAAGATGAAGCCGGGTAATCTGTGCGGGGCGTCTGAGTGGAACAATTTATCGTGGATTTGGTCTGTGATGCTCTGCGGCCGTAGAGGTGTACCAGTCTGAAGGCGTCCGCCGGAGGGGTACTGGAAGTCCGCGGGGATGCCGTCGGTATTACTGCCGAAACCGACGGGGAGGTCATCTTCGTGTGCGGGTGGGATGTCCGCCGATGCGTATAGAACCATCTTGCCCATTGTCCAACTTACTTCCGTGGACTTGATCTTGTTGACGGCCTGGAATGGATCGAGAAAGCCTTTGTCTTTGCCTGCCTGGAGGACTTCTTTGGTGCCGTTGTGTGAAGAACTCGAAGAAGCGTCGACGCCGACGCGTGGGATTCCAATGCCGTCGTGCAGCATGTTGATCAGCCAGGAGGCTTTGAAACATACTTCCATGGCTGTCTGCTCGTCGACTTTCTTGCCCCATGTTTTATCGGCGATGCCGCGCTCTATGGCCGACCAGTCTTGTTCGCAGAATTGTTTGACGCGGGTTTGGTAGGTTGCGAAGTCGTAGGCTTTGTCTTTGTGGGCCATTTCGAAGATTTCGTGAGTGGTGTGCCAGTACTCGCTTATGCCGATGAAGTGGTTCACTTCAAAGTCGATGGCGGGGACGTGGATGCCGTGAATGAGGCAGGGTTCGTCGGGGCAGGGGATATCTTTTTCGAGAAGTGGGAATGTACGGCGGATGCATTCGTCCCAATTCCCTGTTCCGAGAAGGTGGTGGGAAGATGTTGTGGGTGAGAGGATCTCGCCGTTAGGGGAGATTTTGATGCCCTTCGGAATACAGGGGTCGGGGATTTCGAGGGTGCTATCGAGGTTGTATGATTCTTCGAGGTCTGCGACGTACCGACGGCGCGCTTCGTTGGCACCGAAACCGAGCCATGTTGTCACGAAGACTTTGTATTCTTGGGGTAAGCCGTCGATCGTCCTGAGGCGCAGGAGTGTCAGGTCGTTTGCGTGTTTTTCTGCTTCTGTCGCATTGGGTGCGAAGGCGATTTGAGCGGATGCGCCGCCCATGTCTAGGAAGCCATATGTGTGGTGTCCTTTACCATGAGCGTGTTCTGTTGGTGAATTGAATCCTCCTAGCAGATAGTTTGCCGCGATCCAGCCGTATAGTCCTTCGGTCTCGCCGGGGATTACTTGAATGTGGGCGTCGCAGTCTGGAAGGGAGAAGTGCGCTTCGGAGCGTATGTAGGAGCAAATACTGCGGAGAAGGGTCTTTTGCTGTTGGTCGGGAAGGAGACGCATGCCCGCTGTTGCGAGCAAGAAAATGGGAGTATCTGGGACGGCATCTTTAGGTATATGATCGAGAGCGTGTTCAAGAAGAGGTTTGAGATGCTCTGGACCGACTGACTCGGGAGTTGCGCCGAACGTCGATACTCCGGGGTGGACTTTCTTGGTCCATTTGTCCTTTGTTTCTAACTCTGGCAGGGCGTGTAGAGATGACGCGTCAAGTCGAGCGATCGAGTTGTCAAGCCATTTGTATATATAGACTCGCGTGCCGGACGAACCTGCATCCAGCACTACTCCATATCGCTTGTCGGCCTTCTTGCCCATTGCCGGATGGTCTATCGCATACTCGAGAAGTCAAGGGTAGGGTGCGGCTGCGGGGGAACCAGCCCGAGAGATGCGGCGAGAGGGAATTGATTGATTATTGGGTGGTAAGACGGGGATTAGGCAGTTGGAACGAGTGACGAAGAGCCCATGTTGAAAAGGATGAGGAACATACAATAGGGAAAAGAGGGAGGATTGAGAACATGGACTTTTGAGGACTGCGAATGTTACGTTGCTTGCGCGTTATCTCATATCGCCACATCTGGCACTAGATCATTCTAGGCGTTTTCCATTCGTGGACTAGCTCCAAGGTGACGAGGCTGGAGGTTTACAGGTGGCAAGGCTGTCGCTGTTTTTCAGCCTCATCAATCCCCTTCAGAAACTCTACGTCGCCTGAACCATTCCAGATACTCGAAAAGGCTGCAAAGTATTTTATCAATTTTCATACTTTTTTTCTCTCATTTTCTAGCTTGACATTAATATTATGATCGTGATAATGAAATCTATGGGGTCTTCATCGTGACGCTGATCTCGACAGCGTCCTTAGAAATTGTCAAGACGACGTTGAGGTCATCTTCAAATACACCGAGGCTCTTGACTCGACCCTGCTTTCCAGTATCAGTTGAATGATAAGTGGAGATCGATAGTCTGGCCATTGCTTACTGTCAGGAGCTCTCTGACATATCGAACCATCAGAAGCCCACAGGTCACGCAAACGTTATTGTCGTTGCTCAGGTGGTGTTAGTGGCGGAGGTGGTTGTTGTCGTCGTGGTAGTAGTAGTCGTGGTTGTAGTGGAGGTAGTCGTTGTAGTCGACGTGGTTGTCGTGGTGGGAGTTGTTGTGGTTGTTGTTGTGCTGGGTGTCGTTGTGGTCGTCGTAGTTGTTGGTATTATTTCTACCGTTGTTGTTGTAGTCGTGGGTGTGGTGGTGGTGGTCGTTGTCGTAGTGGTCGTCGTGGTGGTTGGCGTGGTTGTAGTCGTTGTAGTCGTGGGTGTTGTTGTAGTGGTAGTAGTTGTGGGTGTGGTTGTAGTCGTTGTAGTTGTCGTGGTGGTAGTAGTGGTAGTAGTAGAGGTAGTGCTCGTGGTGGTGGTAGTGGCAGTGGCAGACACGGCAATAAAGGTTACAATAGTACCATCACAGTTGTCGCCAGCGGCGTCAACTGTCTGGACCTCCATGGAGGACAGGACACAGAATTGGCGGTCAGTAAGGATAAGCGCACCAGATGAGTCCATCAACCAGACGTGGTCAGCTGGTACGGTGGTAAAGACCTCAAGGAACGCAGCGTCGGAGTTAGAAGCAGGGTTGGAGCCGAGGTACTCAGCGCCATAGAGGATATTACCGCCTGCTCCAGTAACGAACGTAGCAGAATCAGCCTGGCTACCCAACACAGCGATGCCGTTGTCGTTAATGCCAAGGTAGTATGTATCACGCTTGGTGTTACCCATATTGGCTATGACGCCCAGAGTTTGCCCAGGGGCGACCGTGGTGGCTGTTGCGGTTGTGGTGGTTGTAGTCGTTGTAGTAGTTGTCGTGGTTGTGGGGGGTGTTGTAGTGGTAGTAGTGGTAGTAGTGGTGGGTGTGGTAGTAGTGGTTGTACTTGTCGTTGTTGTGGTTGTCATCGTGGTCGGGCTGGTGGTAGGAGTAACAAACACAGTCGAAGTCACAGTGACGGTAACTACTGGTCTGATGCAGTTACAGAAGCGTATTTGCTCTGCCTGAGCCTCCTGTTGGATCGCAGCAAGCGTTGCAGCGTTTGCGGCATCAGCGGTGACCGCGGCGTCGGACTCTGCAGTTGCCTTGCGCATCAAAGTGTGATGTGGTGCAAAGTCTCTCTTGGCATTATTTACCTCGACCACTATGGTGATTGTTGGGAATGGAAAGTTGAAGGAACAGAAGTCGATAGCTGGCCCCCATCCCCGTAGCCCACGGCATGTATCTTGGGTGAACGCGCCACCAATAAGACCAACGAAGCAGAGAACTGATAGCCACATTGAGGGCATCTTGGAAGCGGTAAGCACTTGGCGTGAAAGTAGAAAGTTGCTAGCACTTGAGGTGGGAGTAGAAAGCAACTAGGACCTTGAGACGTGAAGGACTGCAGGAAGGACTTGATATTGTAGAAGAAGAATCGAGCACTGGAGGAAATTAATTATACTTGTAGTCCTTATATGCGCTGCGATGCATACCCACCTGATGCAAGTACAGACTTTTCCTGGCAATCATGCAGTATTCTTCTTCGGTTCGACATTGCATTGATGATGAATTGATGCAGCTCATGGTCATCACAATCCCAGCGTATAGAATGTTGTGTTGATCATAACACAGATCAGACGATAGTGCGAAAGACAAACTCATGAGATCGTCCGGTTCCAGTCCACGAGAGGGTATAGAGTCGGTGATTGTTAGCATTGAAAGCACAATAAGGCCCGCATGTATATAATCGACGTCGACCACGGCTTCTCGCTAGGAATCTGCACGCCTCGGTGTGCCACTTGCATATTGCGCGTCTCGGCACGAGCAACACGCTTCCGAAGATCCAGACCAGCATCGTCGATATGGCTGTGCAATGAATGGCGCTGTTGTTGTTGATCTGGGGTGGGACGTCGTTCGAATTTCAATTTCCGGGGTTTCTATCCTTAGCCTGCTTCCGTAGCTTGCGTTGATCAGACATCAGTTCGTCATTGAGTTTGGCTTGCCGCGAGAGCTTGAGGCCCGCTTCCATATATGGACAGAAGTCGATCAGGGGTATTCAGTGATGAACCGAGAAAAGGCTGAGCTAATGTTCCACACAAGCTCGATTGAACGACAGGAACAAGGTTCCCGAACTGCATCAACATCATGAGCGTGGAGGAATCTGATAGCTGTATCATTACCTATGATTGGACAACCGCTTCAACTTGTTTCATTACAAGCACATTCGCATTGAATTCAAGCAGTTGTCCTGATAAATCGTACTGTTCTCGTGGGGCCATGGTTTGGCGGAGTCCTCAACAGATTTGAGATTTGCTGAGGTCGCAAAGTTGCAGATTGACACGAGGAGAACACCTGCTTTCGAAAACTGGCAGAACTATAAGTCACTTCGACCTTGGTAGCGGACGTGGTACCCGGATGGTATATTCCTGCTGGAGGGTTTCGTCAGGTCAGCATGATTGTCAAGGAAGAGACAATCCTTTGGAGGAGCGTCCACGTTTCCAGACCGGCTATAAATACATGATCGGTAACCATCGAAGCTCAGGAGCCCCTGTTTGTCTGGACACCGGATGATGGGCAAGTGTGAGAGTCATTGAAGCCATATATGAGAGAAGTCAGCAAGGTGGGTGTTGGTGATTTCAAAGAACCTGGGGCATGCCCGGGGTCGCGTCGATAATTTTGCGGAGGGCTAGTGACTAGGCGCTGAAACCTCGGTTGTTGTTTAGATGATGTACAAGTCTGAAGTACGGAAGTACCTGAGACCTGCCTGCCAACTCAATTGTCTCATGTAGAACGCGCTTTCCACTCACAGAAGATGGTGGACAAACTAGCTATGGCCAGTTTCAACATGTTGTCAAGTCCCTCCAGCTGAAGCTTGCTCAATCCTACACGCATCCATCCTACGCACAATGTCGGAACTCGTCCGCCCAGAGGATGGCCCGCAGTCCAACAATGACCCTACCGACCAGAGCATCCTTACGCGGATGGCCCGATTTCGCAAGAACCCTTTCAATTTTGCCCGCGAGATCTCTCTATTTGTGCGAGGCGTCGGATGGCGCTCTTACGACAATGTCGTTGGGCAGCCAGTCTTCTATCCTGGCTACACGACCAATGTCAAGTCTGCCGTCATGGCATCTCCAATTTTGATGCGCAAAGTGGCCGAGTTGACAGAGGCAAGATTGAAGGTAGAAGAGGAGGAGAGCTTCTTTGACTCGTCAAGTCCAACACATATGCAAGAGAGGGAGAAGCGCAGACATGAGATTGCATCACAATTGATTGAGATTACAAGTGACATGGTTGACAACATGATGTGCAAGATGGAGAGCAAGCCATACATTCGAAGTGCCTTCTACGTCGTTACTCAATTGCTCACAAGAGCCTACAGTGCCATCCACGTCTCAGAAGCAGAGGTAACGCGGCTACGGGAGATTGCCAGCCAGGCCGCAAAGAAAAATCAGTCTATTGTGTTCCTACCACGACATACAAGCCACATCGATTACATCACGCTACATCTGGTCTGCTACCGACTTGGACTTACACTCCCGGTTGTTGTCGCTGGTGACAACCTGAACTTCCCACTGGTGGGCAACTTTCTACAAAGTGTAGGAGCAATGTGGATCAGGAGAAGCTTCGACAATGATCAACTCTACGCCACCGTCGTCCAAGCTTACCTAGACACCCTCCTGCAAAAAGGATATAACCTAGAATGTTTCATTGAAGGCACAAGGAGCCGGACAGGCAAGCTGTTAGGGCCTCGCTTTGGTGTCCTGAGCTTCTTGCTGGACTCGGTGCTATCTGGCCGAACCGAGGATACCTACATTTGTCCGGTATCTCTCCAATATGACAAAGTTATCGAGGTGGACTCATACGTCAACGAATTACTAGGAAAGCCCAAACAAAAAGAGAACTTGGCGGATTTTCTTTCAGCCTCGTCGGTCCTCAATCTTAATCTGGGAAGAATCGATTGCAGATTTCATGAGCCGTGGAGCCTCAAAGAATTCATAAAAGATCAAAGTCGGCGGCAGGATCAGTTGGATTATCAAGACCTCCAATCGACTGCAGTCGACTCGGCCACCAGAATACGATTGCTGAGGACGCTTGGGTACAAGGTCCTGTCAGATATCAATGATGCTTCGGTGATCATGCCCACAGCTCTGGTGGGGACCGTCCTGTTGACCCTCCGCGGACGTGGCGTTGGAAAATCTGAACTGGTACGGAGAGTGGACTGGCTTTGTGCTAGAACAAGAGCGAACGGCGGAAAGGTGGCAGACTTCCATGGTAGGCCGACTTCATACGTGGTTGAGCGTGCTCTCGAGGTCCTAGGCCCGAAGCTGGTAGGTACTGTTGAGGGACTGGCGGAAGAAACATACTATGCTGTGGACCGCTTCCAATTGTCCTTCTACAGAAACATGACGATTCATCTTTTCATCTCCGAGTCTCTGATCGCTGCGGCTTTGTATACCAAGGTGAAGCACGGCGGAGGCAGCGCCAACCAGCGCATGAAAGAAACAGAGCTTATTGAGAAGGTCACTTTCCTGTCACAGCTGTTCCGAGGGGAATTCATTTTCCCAGCAGGACAGGGATTGAGGCACAACCTGGAAGCGGCCATGCAGAGCTTGCTGCGAGACGATGTACTATCGGTCAGTGAAGACGGTGAGAGGATGATTGGTCTTTCCGATGCCGAGCGGAAGTTAGGCCGCGAAAATTTCGACTTCTATTGCTTCTTGATCTGGCCATTTGTGGATGCGGCGTGGCTGGGTGCAGTCTCATTGCTGGTTCTGGTGCCTCCCTTGGGCTCGTCGATCACCTGGATTGAATCTCAGAAAGCGCAGAACACCGCCCAACTTGGAGGAAGGACGCTATATCATCAAGGAGACTTGTCGTACTTCGAGGCCGTCAACAAGGAAGCTCTGAAGAACGCTTACAGCCGCTTTCAAGAGGAAGGTATTATCCTCGTAGCCAAAGGGAAAGACTCCAAAACTCCTGCCATGGTTCGATTGGCTTCTGAATGGACGCCAGAACGAGATGCCACGACAGGCGACCTCAAAACATCTGGCCGCCTGTGGGATTTCATTGAGAGTATCGCATTGCATCGTCGAGAAGGCAAAAACCGAAGGGATGGCGCGACAGTTTCAACTCGAGTGTTATCGTTGGCCGCTAGACTCAACAAGCAGGTTTTCGAAGTCGCGGAGTTATCAGCGATTGAAAGCGTACAGCAGACGGTCAAAGGACATAGAAGGAGGTCCAAGCTATAAATGTCAAAGTCGATACCCCGTGTTCAAACTCTTCAGAAGCCGCACATTTTATGTTTCCGATTGAGCGACTGTTTTCAGCAAATAGTTCGACCCTGGACTAAATCTCGTCTCAATCATCACACCTCCTGGGCCCGCCAGGAACTCGCTATGGCCTACCCCCCACATTTATTACGGGCTGGACCAAAGCATAGACGAGGTCCCTACACTTCACCCGTCAAAAGTCAAAACCTGCTGGTCATGCGCTTCCGGTGCAAGATCGGCCGAAATAGCGACGCTCATGTGAGAACCTCATATTCTCCCAGCTGGATATTTCTTCCGAATGGCAATCTACTCTGTAGAGGAACTTGTTTGACGTGAAGCGGGAATGAGTGGACTATATTTCCACAAACCGTCGAAACACTTGCTACGCAACCGCGCCAAACTCTCAAGGCGACTGACTCATTGAGGGCTAATATCAATTTTTGACGGCTTGGCTATGATGGGCTTGTCAGGCGTTGTTCCTCTCCACCCTCCCAGGATTCCCATGCCACCGCTTACATCGAGATCCTTGTGTCGATGAATGCTATCAAGTGCGCCAATCGCTTCTATTGCACAGTTGGACAAACATCTGTCATGCAGACCATCTACGATCGAGATAGTCAGTAGATAGTTAGGACGAGGTGTCGATGTGCTCTTCCCGAGCGATGATACCCTCTGGGCGCCTCGAAAGATATACCATATGGTCATTCGCACGCAGTCATGGTCGTCTTGGCGTTGTGTAGGCGAAAGATGATGGTAGATGTAAAGCGTTTCAGCTCTCAGGCAACTAAGGGAGCCCGCATGCCACGAGTCCGGAAACATATAGTACAAGCCGACTACTTGGGGACTTCCAACATGAGGCATGCAAAACGCAGTCCTACAGGTCGCGCAAGCATGACCAGGCAACTTCAGTTATAAAAAAGCGGTCCCTCCACGGTGCCTTAGACGGATCTCATGTTCGCAACTATATTCATGGGTATACCAGTACACAATGATTAGGAATACCCCAGCCGACGATCCGGGGGAGGATAGCATCATCAACGTTCAGCTTATGCGCGTCATGCTGCGTGGCCTGCTCCCAATGCCCAATCTTGGTCAAGCCAGCCGAGAGGGAGGTGTTGTTGAGCGACACAACATGCACATGTTGACCATCAACTACCGCATCAAGTAGCCGACCTGTTACCATAGTACATTGTGTGGTCTGCAAGATCAGTCTACATCTCCACGCCAGGCTTGCCACGAGTGGGGAATCTAGCCCACAGTAGGCATTTTTACTGCGTAGGGCACACTCGTCTGGGCGTACTCTGTGGCACAGCCCGGGGTGCTTTCCCCCGATCCCCTGTCTCCCTCCCCCGCCACCTTGGCTCCGCCAAGCTTCTCTAAGCTCTTGCAAGCTCCTGGAGCCACAGGGCGTGAAGCACGCTCTTTGCAAAGGCATGTGTTCCCGCATGCGACCAGGATTTGCCGCAGGGTCTCGTCGAAGACGGCACGATATCGCAACACTATGTTCTATGGAGACCCTGCCGTTATAGATTCTGCGTTGTTAAGGCTCGGCGAGAAAATACCGAGCATTTGAGATACAAAAAGTAGCTTATGCAAGCAGTCACAAGACGAGGGGGTTAGCGTGGTGGAATGACCTTCAACGACACTTTTCTTCAATTAAAGGTGGAGAAAAAAGTCAATGACAGCTGCAAAGTCTCTGCAAAAGATCGCACGACCCCAATTGCCATTGGGAAATGCCAGGCGGAATTGTCAAGGCTAGGTGAAGGCCTTAAGGCTAGTCGGCACAATGGCAGGACGCCGCCTCGTCATATACTGCAGACGAAACCTCGGCGTTGCAACGTTGATCCGGACAAGAACCGGGGATCGACCTTTAGCTTTCTTTTCTAGTTCTGGCGGACAACCATTCTTCCACCAACGACATGTTCCAGGTTGAGATGAGGCAATCCACACTGCGGAGCTGCGCCCATGGGAAAATCCCACACAAGAGACAAAGGCGGATTATCCATACACGAATCAGGATTAGATCTATGGAGAATAAGCACGCAGATAAGCCCTCATCATATGGGGATCCGCAAAGCTTCTGAAGCTTCACCTGACATCGACAATGCCAATCAAATCGCACTTGAGCGTGGAGGCAATAGGGGACCTACCATAGTAAAGCACAACCACAGGGATCCTCATCCCCGCCTGGAGGACCCATGGGCTGTTTGCGCGACTGGATAAAGAGTTGAAGCAATTCCGCACATTTGATCTTCTTTTCCTTCCAGACCCTTGGCTTAGGAATTCTTGACCTGAAGGGAAGGACTCTTGTATTCCATCATGGATCCCAACGATATCAGGCGCGAGGAAGACGTGTAAGTATAAGTGTTTGCATCAAGGGCTATTTCTGACAGACTTGACCTTAGTGCCGACAACGAGAAATATGTTGGTGATAAGCGCGAAACCGCACATATTGATTTGACACAAAGCGCAACCGCGAAGTTTGTTCTCTTCTCCTCCCCGGCGATTCCATTGCTGACCTGGGCAGGATCAAGAATCCTCTTGCACACTTGACCAACGAAGAGGTCATCAGGGATGTCGAAGAATTTGCAAACATCAACGGCTTTGCGGAGCTGACTCCCATACTGATCAAAGGCGCGCTCGTTGCCAAAGATCCTCCAGCATTCGAAAGCGTGCCAGGGCTCACCGATGTGGAACAGGAAGCCATCAGAAATGAAGTCTTGCACAAATGGCGTCAACCAACAAAATTGTACTTTACCATTATTCTTTGCTCAATCGGCGCAGCTGTCCAGGGTTGGGATCAGACTGGTTCCAATGGTGCCAACTTGTCTTTCCCTGATGCCTTGGGCATTCCTGTCAGTGACCCATTGGCAAACGGCGCTCCCAATCCGAACGCTGCTCGAAACCAATGGCTTCAGGGTCTGATCAATGCTGGTCCTTATATCGCTTCGGCTTTCCTGTGGGTTACTCTTTGATTCCAATCATACCGCACACTGACCCTGGTCTAGCGGTTGTTGGTGCTCCGATCCCCTCAACAAGTACCTTGGTCGTCGAGGCACAATCTTCATCTCTGCAATTTTCTGCTTCTTGGCCCCTATCGGCAGTGCAGTTGCGCAAAGTGGGTCCCTTTTGCCCTTTCCCAAAGCCGTTTACTGACGCCTTTCTAGCCTGGCCACAGCTCTTGGTTACACGTCTACTTCTCGGTCTCGGCATGGGCTGCAAAGGCTCTACCGTGCCCATTTTCAGTGCCGAAAACGCCCCTGCCTCTATTCGTGGCGCTCTGGTCATGAGTTGGCAAATGTGGACGGCGTTTGGTATCTTTCTAGGTACATGCGCCAATCTTGCCGTCAAAGATACTGGCAGTATCTCGTGGCGACTGCAATTTGGCTCTGCGATGATTCCGGCCATGCCATTGCTCTTCGGTGTCTACTTCTGTCCAGGTGAGTTCCGGATTCAATCAAGTTCCTGCCTCCTTCTGACGCAAACACAGAGTCGCCACGTTGGTACATCAAGAAGGGCAGATATCTGAACGCGTTCCGCTCATTAAAGAAGCTCAGAAACACCGAGCTCCAGGCAGCTCGTGACTTGTACTACATCTACGCCCAGCTGCGCATGGAAGCGGCTCTGGTCGGCCACACGAACACAAACTACGTCAGCCGCTTCATGCAGTTGTTCACCATCCCGCGAGTCCGACGTGCTACTCTCGCTTCATTCACGGTCATGATTGCCCAGCAAATGTGTGGAAGTAAGTCGTGCTTGCCGTTTGCATGGTTTATTGGAAAAGGCTAACCACCTTCAAATAGTCAACATCATCGCTTTTTATAGCTCCACTGTCTTCCAACAAGCTGGCGCTTCTGTCACAAGCGCTCTACTTGCCTCGTGGGGGTTTGGTCTGGTCAACTTTGTCTTTGCATGGCCCGCCATCTGGACCATAGATACATTTGGTCGTCGGTCACTTTTGCTCTTCACTTTCCCACAGATGGCATGGACATTGCTCGCTGCCGGCCTCTGCTACTTGATTCCTAAATCGAGCAGTGCTCACTTGGGTATGGTGGCTCTCTTTATCTACTTGGTATGTTGTCCTACGCCCTTTATCTGTCCATCAACGATTACTGACGTTCGGCCTAGTTCGCCGCGTTCTATTCTCCCGGAGAAGGACCAGTGCCTTTCACTTACTCGGCCGAAGTCTTCCCACTGTCACATCGTGAGGTGGGCATGGCATGGGCCGTCGCGACATGTCTTTTCTGGGCCGCGGTGCTCTCAATCACTTTCCCTCGCATGATTGCGGCGATGTCTGTCACCGGCGCTTTTGCATTCTACGCTGGGTTGAACCTTACTGCTTTCTGCATGATTTACTTGTGGATGCCGGAGACCAAGCAGCGTACTTTGGAAGAGTTGGACTACATCTTCGCCATCCCAACCCGCACTTTCATGAAGCACCAAGTCGGTACAGTCTTGCCCTGGTGGATCAAGACATACGTTTTCCGTCGCAAGATTGGACCTTGCCCGTCATTGTGGTCGTTCGACGGACATGTTGACAACGACCAAGAGTTCGTCGAGACCATCCGTCGCCAGAGCCAAGCCACTGGCGCCGACGGTGGTCGTCGTCGGAGCAGCATTGCCGACAGGATTGCTCACAGAAAGTAGAGGGGGCCATCACTGAAGTTGATGGGGATCTCGGAGATGGAGTGGTCTAGCGGTGGCGAGAAAACCTGGACGTGGAGGAAAGAAACGGCGAAAGCTAAATGGGAGAGCAATTCCTGCCGTTACGTTCGCTTGGGTGCGGCATGGAGAACGATGATACCTACGGCCAAGAAAAGGAACGATGTCTTTGGCATCGTTGACAGTCTTTTAAGAATGATGACCCTGAATTACGAGATACCCCGGTAGGTATATACTATCAATACGAGGTGCGTTAATTACGAGAATTGTGCAAGTCCTGATTTTGGCCATACATAATGAAAGTGAGCTTTGAATCTGTTAAGGTCCAAGAACTCATTGAATTTCGTAAAGAATCACACCCAGGACATCGCCAGCACCGCAATACCAATCCCACACCACACTGAATTCATGAGACCAACATCCGTTGCAATTGCTGGAGACGCACCACTCTTCTTAGTGCTATTCGACTCAAATCTCGACATAGTAGGAACCTGCGTCGGCACGGCGATTGGCGAGACACTCGCCAAGTCTGTGAAGACTTGACTTGTGTTCTGGGCCAAGTTGAACGAGTAATTCCCCGTGCGGAAGAGGACTTCTTCCGTGGCGTGGAATTGTTCGGTGCCGAATTGTAGTGTGCCCAGATACACGTCTTTGGGCATGAAGTCGTTTTGCCAGAGGTAGTGGACTAAGGGACTGTAATCGGCATCGACGCTCGTGAGGTTCGTCTCGGGAAGCCAGGAGTAGACGGTTTGGTTCTGGGTGTTGCTGCCGTTGAACAAGAAGCTAAGCCACGCGGAGCGTGCAGTCAGTACACAGATAACTCCAGCAGTCTGCAGGGCTGGGAGCAGAGGGTGAAGAGCTGAGAGAGGGGGTGGTTTGGAGACTCACAATCTCGTTCCTCCGATGCTGAACTGGTACTTATCCGGACTGCTCGTGTCGATGCCCACGGGATACACACGATACGAATAGCTGAGCCAGATCATGATTTCGTATGCTGGGAGATCGGATGTTGCTGCTGTTTCGTTGGCGTCGAGGAACATGTCTAACGTGACATCGTATTGGACGTCGTCGGTGGTGAGGGCTTGGACACGTTGGTCAGCGGTCTTATTGTATGCGGAGGTCACGTTGATGCCGAAGTCGGTGGCGAACTCGAGGGTTGAGAGTTGGCTGATTGGGAGTGGGAAGAGTGAGGATTCGAGTCTGATGTGTGGGTAGCCGTGAACGTCGGCTGAATTGTTGGCCCATTTCCAGGTCGCGTCGAAGGAGGTGCCGTTGTTGTTGACCTTTTGGTGGGATTAGTATGATGTCTTGCATGTCGGATGAGTTTTGTACAGTCATGCATGAGTATCCTGATCCATCATTACCCCAGGGGTTATTGTAGACTTTGGTGGCTGGTCAGATATGGTCGTGCGTTTGATTTAGGGGGTTTGTACTAACATAAATATGGAAGTGTCGTGGAATTGTAGTAACTGGTTAGACCTGTGTTGCCGCATTTTGTCACTGAGTTGGCCACGGCATGAACAATGAGGAAGAGTAGAGAGGTAAGTCTTCGTACTGCCGCCATTGGGATGGAATGTGGCTTGCGAGTTGCGACAGCTACGACAGCTCATAAAACCAGAATGCCTTCTCAGGAAAAAGCCAATGCGATGAGGAAAGAGAAATATTCCAGAGATATTCCATCTTGGTCAAACATACCGTATCCTGCGCCGACAGATGTCAGCTCTTATATTGCCAAGCGACGTTGTCTTCTGGCCAGATCAGGTCGCACGGACACTGCAAAAGAGTGGTAGAAGTGATGCCGACAAGGTCTTGGGATGTTGGCGAGGCTCTGGCCATTGGCTAAGAGAATATGCTGTTGGTTGGTGCTTCATAGCCATTGCGGGTAGATTGCGGCACGGGCCAACTTTCGTCATGGATGTTACTAAGTCCACCATCAGTTCGAAGTGGTCAAAATTCCCGGATGTTATATATATCTTGGTGAGGCTCGCCATCCACGAGTATCAGGAGCATGTTGTTGCTCAAAGACACAGATGCCGGATGTGGGCGGCTTGGTCGGCCACGTTAGCAATGATGTCATGCTCACAAGGGGATGAATCAGCCTTGGGCATAAATATCGGGCACAGGAACAGGTTGAGTGCGGCGGTCTCAAACAAGTTTGTCTCTTCTGCTGCTCCGTGAGTGCATTGAGAGACTGTCTTCATCTTCGATCAACATCCCGTTTCACACTGACCAACAATGGCCGACAAAGTACACAAGACGACGCAAAATTTGGTTGGCGATATCAAGTCAGGCCTTCATGGCATCCATGGAGCAGGAGAGGCACTGCGTGGTGGTGCAATGGAAGCACTTGATGGTATCTTTCACAAGAGCGAGGGCGAAGAGAGAAACAAGGGGATTGCGGACAAGGGTCTTGCAGAGATAAGAGGGGGTGAGGTAGGAGTCGAAGGCAGGCACCAACATCACACTGCAGGCGGTCAGGGAAGCCATCTTGCGAACGCAAATGTCAACGAGCCAACGCAACCCAGTGCCGAAGTTGGACTGGGTGCCCGAGATGGCTTGAAGAGTGCGAAGATGGCGAACCATAATCAACTCAATCATTCAACTGGGCCGGAAGGTGTTGACCGCTTCGCTTGAAGATAAGGGCACTGCAACAGGTTTTTCGGGCGACTTCGGGTTAAGCGAGCAAATGTCGATCCATCACTCGAGACATCTGGGCAGCCAGAGCGTTGTATGGCGAGCAACCGAGCAATGGCGGCCTGAAATTGCTGGCAAATATGCACTTTGTGGTATATTTCAGCATCAGGGAAGTAGCCTCGATAGTATCTTGCGTATATATATATATATTGTCGGCGTGACATGTCGTCTTGTAAGCCGTTGACGAAGTCAAGAAAAGGTCGATATGTAGAATTATGCGAGAAATGAGATGGCTACGACTTCAATCTCGAACATGACAACTTTTTGTTTACTTTTGGGCCAAGCCACTAAGAAAATTAAAGCGGCGTGCGGTTTGAAGGGGAAAGTCAATCACGGGGTAGATTACGTGACCCTCTTACGGTCCTCTTTCGTCCTTGATTCAAACCATCGTTATGTGAGTTCTCCTTGATAGTTGGGTAGCCACGGCTAAAAGGCTGATGAAGACGCATGCCACCAGATGAGAAGTTCTGGAAGGGAATCTCACCACGAACCTTTGCACTCATGCCTGCATCATCTTCGCCACCAACAACTCGCAGCATCTCTTAATCAGTATGAACTCAAGCAGCCACTCAATGTCAGCCAATTATCTCTACAAAGCATGTCGGACCTGTCGGCGGCAGAAAATGCGCTGTGAGGGCGGAGGTGGGACTTCGTGTCAAAGATGCATCAAGGCGGGCGTCGCATGCGTGTTTGACAGAACGGCATCGAAGAGACATACCTCAGCAGCCGATGGCGTTGCAAAACGGCACAGAACTCAGACCTTGACTGAAGAGATTGCAACGCTGAAAGCCCAGGTCGTATCGCTAAGACAGTCCCAAGATTTCCGGAGCCATCCTGTGTCAATCTCGCTAGAAGGAGACCAGCCCAGGGACCAGTCAGTGGGACATTCTGTAGCCTTGTCGCCTGCAAACTCTCCACCAGAAGCTGAAGGAACCGGTCTCCCTCATTCATTCACACCTGAGAATATGGGTGTACCTGTGACCGCTGTGCATGCCATGATAAACCCACCTTTCAATGGCGAGCCGGAGCGGAATGCTGCTGGCTGGACAACGGAGAATCAATCAGAATGGAACCGTCGAGCTAAGTCCAGGCATGATCGCAAGGATATCATCGCCCGTGGCTTGATTGGTGAGGCTGAGGCTCGACATCTGTTCGACATGTTCATGCACGGTGGCAATATATTCGTCCCTGTCTTCGATCCCATCCTGGACACATTCGACTCGATCCGACAACGATCCGCATTTACCCTTACTGTCGTCCTCTACGTCGCAGCACGGCATGAGCATATACACGATCCTGGGAATCACACTCTACAGGTATGCATGGAAGAGGCTCGCCGCTTGGCGGCAGATTCGTTATTTGAGAACCCTTCTTCGCTTGAGACAACAGAAGCAATGGCAATCCTAGCAGTCCACTCGGACATAACATGGTTCGCGTTGGGACATGCCTTCCAGATGGCAATCGATCTCGGTCTGGACAAGAAGTTGGTGAGCCTGATATCCGACTCTAACTCCATCCCACATACCCAAAAAGCAACAAAGACAATGCGGTATGCTTTTCGATGTTCCCGAGTTCTGCTCGTGATCGCTCAGTATGAACGTGCACTTGCTTTTGGGACCATACGCAGATCTCGTGTTGATTACTTCGCTTTCGAGGACATGCAACGCTTTCTCAACCATCCCAGCACGCATCTGTCAGCGTTGATCCCATGTGCTGCCATCGACATGTGTCAACGCCTGACTACCCTGCGAACGAGCATGACCTCAATTTCCATGGACGATGTTGAACGAGATCTGAAAGCTTGGTTCGATAAGTGGGATGCTCGCCTCGAGGACAACTTCATTCATCAAGAGTCTTTTCAGCGTTCTCACCTTATGCTTCAGTATCATTATGCCAGAATCATCATGGGAGGTGTCCTTTTTGTTTCCACACGGCAGGCCTCGCAACCCCACTCTCCATCGACCGAGCAAGATTGCGTCAAGATCAGCACACATATTCTACGACTGATTCGTAACCTCCTCATGACCATTGAGGACTGCAGCGCCTTCAAGAGAGTCTTTTCATGGGCCCCAACCTACGACGGCTTGATCCTTACATTTGCAATCATTTTGGGGTTCCAGATACTGCAAATCTATCCAGACCCTGTCCAGGAGAACGAATTACTAGTCCAGGTCGAGCGAATGGCTACTCTGCTGAAGCAGCACCCTTGCCAGAACTTCTATCTGGTGGTCAAACGTCTGATTCACCGTGCCAAATCTCCGAAAGACACCTCCACAGACTTGTTGCAGCAGAATCCTGAGGACACTCAGACTTACAACACGATCGATTTCGCAACCATTCTACAAGGGGAAGACTGGATGTTTGATATCTCGAACAACATGTTCTTTGATCCATCCGCTGGCGCAGATGTGGCTTGATTCAGCCAATATATTGCATGTCCTGTTTGCGGGCTATACTCTTGTGGTCGACAGATCTTGCTCTCAAGGCTCAAACGCCTCAAGCATCCCCCAATCCTGATCAGCGTCGGAATTGCAGCCAATAAACGTGGCTTGCAATTTTGTTTGGTGCTTATCTGCCTCGAACTGCCACGTCCTACAAGGTGCACTTTTTCTTCTCCTTGGCTCAATCGCAGGATCGAGCCACGTGCTCTGTGGCTTGTATGCGCCGGCACATATGGGTTGCGGCTTATTCAACCTGGTTTCCCCCGCAGCATCGACGGACAATGCGTCAACCACGCTTTCCGGCACCAATTCCTCCAGCAGAACCCGTTCATTATCGGTGATTGTTGAGGTTGATAGAAAAGTGCTGAAGAACCAATCTATTGAAGCAGGATGACTCATACTCTGCTGCTTCGACTTTCTGACTTTGCGATCACTCCGTGGAGTAACATGTCTGATGGGCGATGCAGCTTTCTCGGCATCGAAGTTCTTGGGGTTCGAGTAGCGTTTTCTTTTCAACTGGTTCGGGGTTTCTGCACCAATGCACCTGTTGCCGCCGACTTCATCACTTCCGCACGGCGATACACCATACAGGCTTTCACCAGAGCTTTCGCAGGTTGATGTTCTCCAATCAGTGGAGGTTGAGTCTGAGCACATTGATGCTGTTGAGAAGGTCGAAGGCGATGCCCCCCCCGAAAACCAGTCTCCCATCAGGTCTAGCTGAGCGAGAGACACACAATGTTGTGGCGCGCCCATGCTGTGCGATGATTTGGCTTCGATTGAGCATCAATCACGGCAAGGTGTTACGGAAATGCTCTGGCTTTCAAACAAGACTATTTCAGAGTAGCTCTCAGCGTGACCAAAATTCGTCAGCGTGGCTTCCAGTCCCAAATCTTGCTCGCTTGTGTGCAACAGAATTAGTACACTTTTATCATGTGGTAATGTTCTCAGATGTATCAAAGATGGTTGCCGGAAATCCGAAAAGCCGGATGACGGTGACCGGCCGGCCGGTTACAATCCGGTAAATCTCGAGTCACCGGCCGACACCCGCGTACAGCCCAGTCGGATGTACTCATCATGATGTCCGTCAATTTCCACGGTACGACCAGCTTACGGAGTACACAATAGGCCCTTTGGGATATCGTATTTGATGGCTCGAGACTCCGGATGATCATTGCCACCTGGAGAACAGACACGGGCACAGTGGGTTAGAGATAATACGTGACTTCCACGCGCGAAACTGGGGAGCCGGCCGGTCGTCAACTGCATGTGTCGGTCGACTGTGATAATGTTCATGACCGAAGCCTGGCCTTGCGATGTTTGAGGAATATTGTGCACCCAACATCAGCCGTCATTAATAGAATTCTGGCTTTGCCCATTGAGCTCTCGCGAGTGAACATCTATATGAACAGCATCATCCTGGAAGCTTTAGAAGTTGTGGCGAACATTCTCATTTCCCACTCCTTCATCTGTGAGATCGGGAAAACTTTGATTACGACTGATACAAATGGTCTTGTCCATGGACATTCCAGTTGACGTGACAAAAGTCTACCGGAACATCACGTACCCCAGCGTGAACTGGCCAAAATTGGATCTACTGTCCCTTCTCTTCGGTATGCCGTGAGTTTGCGTCGTTGCAAGAGGTGCTCGTTCATCAATAAAGCAGAATCCGACCAAAGCCTGGCAAACGACGACACCATTCTTCATGCAGCGGCAGAAGTCCCATCATGTCGCCTTACGAAGCGGGAACTAAAACAACTGAGCCAACGCATTGCACACTGCCTGAGAACCAGGTATAGCATAGGCGCGAATGGACCGAACAAGGATATTGTCACTGTTATGAGCTACGGCCAAGTCATGGCTCCAGCAGTATTCTTTGGGATCATTGCAGCTGGTGGAGTCTACTCAGCTGCAAGCGCTTCTTCGACAGTCGACGAGCTTGTCCATCAAGTGCAGCTTGCTCGGTCTCAAGTGATTATCTGCAGCTCCGAGGTGAAGGCTGTTGCTTGGAAAGCAGCCATAACGTGTCATATACCACCAGAAAACGTCCTGATTCTCGAGTCAACTCCCTCCTTGGCTCTCAAGAGAGCGCTAGATGATGTCGACCTGTTGTCACAACATCGACTCGATTGGCAGAAAATCACGGAGCAACGCCAGCTCGCAGAGAGTATCATCGTTGTTATCTGGTCATCGGGCACGACAGGTGTACCGAAAGGTAACGTCCCATCAATGAGCTAGCCGCAATGACTCACTAAGATATACCAGGCGTGATGTTATCCCATGCAAACCTGGTCTCACAGGTATTTATCACGCACTTCCAAGGTCGTGAGGCTGCACGCAAGCAGGTCGATCAGGGCACTTATGAGCATGTTGACTTTCGTACACTGGCTCATCTCCCAGCAAGTCACATATCCGGTCTCTTCGGATATTTCATCTCCGATTTTCTATGGAGGAGGGCCTGTCGTCTGGATGAGGAAATATCAATGGGATCATTTTCTGCGATATATCAAGCAGTATCAAATCACGTATCTGTTTACTGTGCCGAGCATCTAGCTCAGGATAGCCAAGTCTCCTGATGTGACGGATCACTTTGCTCATCTCAAAGGAGCCAGCGCGGGAAGTGCACCAATGGACGCAAACCTACAGGCTTCTGCCAGTGCAAGACTCGGCATCGACAAAAGTGCACTGGTCGCGCCGTCATGGGGACTGAGTGAGACTACAGGTGCAGTTGCAATGGCCCAGACCTACCAGGGCGACGAAGTCGGAAGTCTTGGTCCGATTCTCCCGTGCCTCGAAGTTCGGTACGTACCCAAAGATGGGGCAACTTCGCGATTGATCATGCTGACTGTGATCCAGATTGGTTGATGACGACTTCAGTGATGTGGACGACGGCGTGCCAGGAGAGCTGCTCGTTCGTGGTCCCACAGTGATGAGAGGCTACTTGAACAACGCTACGGCAACCACGGAAGCGTTCCATGATGGCTGGTTTCGCACAGGAGACATCGCTGTTCGACGCAATGGCAAGTTCTATATGGTTGACCGCAAGAAAGAACTACTCAAGTACAAGGGTCTGCAGATTGCACCGGCCGAGCTCGAGCACTTGCTTGTGACGCATCCTGCAATTCAGGAGGCGGCGGTGATTGGCGTGCCTGCGCCGGACGACTCGAGCTCAGAGTTGCCGAGGGCTTATGGCGTTGTGGTAGGTTCATCTGGGGTGTCTGTCGAGGAGGTGATGGAGTTTGTCAAAACGAGGTCGGCGCCACACAAGCAGCTTCGAGGAGGTGTGGTGTTCATGGATGAGATTCCGAAGAATTCTTCGGGGAAGATTTTGCGGAGAGAGTTGAGGGAGAGGGCGAAGAAGGAGGCTGGGAGACTGAGAGCGAGACTGTAACAAAATTGTCACAATCTTCTTTTTTCGCAACTAGAAGATAGCCACTTGTATCACAAAAGAGATGAAAGCAGTCCGCCGTGCTCGATGTCCTGATCATTCGGGTGAAGGGAGGGCGTGGTGCTTGCCAGTGTCGCCTGTCAATTGGCATTGCTTGATAGCTACACCATCGTCCTGGAATGCCTGTCCTCATGAAACTCATTCGAATGAGTGTCCTGGTAATCGTATTTGACAACCGCTTCTCGGGTTCCGAGTTCTCGACAGTCCCCGCAATGTCGGGTCCCGGAACAAAATCCAGACGTCGGCTGATGCCCATGCATGTTCCCCGTGGGGGACTTACTGTACACAATTCCCACGCACCTCTACAGGAATGTACTGGGGCTTTGACCACGGTAATCACATCGTCAGCATCGTGTCTTCTGTCCCGCGACAACCCTTGACTGGGACCGAGCCTCACGATAGGCTTTGATGTTGTGTTTCCTTCATATAACACTGCCCGAGACTGCCAGAGTAAACCTGTGCCATTGGGGTGTAAGGTCTGTCTACGACTTACAGCCGACTGGACCACCTTCTCGGTCACGAGGCCTCACAATGTAAACATCAGGAATTCCAAGCAGGGCTGGTCATCGTTCTGGCGCATGTTGGCGACATATGCAACGTGCGTGTGTCTGCATAATAAATCGCTGACCTTTTTCATGCTCCAGACATTGATTGGCTTATCTCCTCATAGGTGCCTGGGACAGATGGCGCTCTTGGTGCCTCTCAGCACTCCCTAAAGATTGAGCAGTGGTTTGCAGAGAAGCTAAGGGGGCCTAAGATAGGTAGAGTTTTGGCGCCCTCGAACTTACGGTAACATGCTCCAGCACTATCCATCCAACCCCGCAGTCTTGGTGTCAGTGGCTGTCCAGGTTTAAAAGAAAGCCTCCCCGCAATTCGTTGAAGGCTGTGCACTGCATCTCTCGTCGACATTCGACAAGAATGCGCCGCACCTTCGCCTACGAGTTGCAGAATGGAGCACTCCTTTACCAAATCGGTTCCAATCGTCTCCGGCTTCCAGCACTGACAGCTCGCTCTTCCATCTTACGACCATACCTGACGCTATGACTTTCCCAGGAACCCGGAAGCGCAACGCTAGCAGTTGTGATGATTGCCGCCAACATAAAACCAAGGTATGTACCCACGACTGTACCTGCTTCATCCTGCACACCCCTTCTGATGACTAGCTAGTGTATGCGATTGGAGAATGGCAGCTGTCGGCGATGCCAGAAAGCCGGTCGACCTTGTACCACAGGCAATGCAACCACCGGGCGGCCTTACTACCAAAGCTCCAAAGAACAGTATGATCTGATGAGCACTGTGGTCATGCATTTCCTCCCGGATGCTTCGCTGGACAAGGAGAGCCTACGAGGGATCGTCTCACAGCTGCGCAGCGACAATGTGAATCGCGCTTCCGAGCGGTCAGAAGTATCTGCGTCACCAACCCTTCGAAACGATATGTCTGATCGTGACCTGTCAAATGTGACAGACATGCCAAACTCGAGCGAAGCATATCCGCTACCATCCATGGATATGAGCGTGCAGTTACCATCGGCCTCAACACCACTGCCTGATCTCACTGTGGATGTGGTGAACCACCTTGCAAACGGATCTAATCCCCATGGCCCGCAAAGCCAATCCGACGACCACGGGGCAGTCGAGCCATCCTCTTTCCCCACTGCGGTTGACTGCATGCTTCCTCAAGACACACTTTTACAGACAATCGCAAACCTAGCAAGTCCCTCCAAAAGTGCTGACTCCACGATACTGGTATCACCTCAAACGTCCTGGACAAGTGAAACTGTGCCAACTGAGAGTGTTGCTCGCAAGGATGACTTGGGTATCACAAGTAAGGGACCCTCTCACTGGTTGGATCACTCCACATAAATGGCAACATACCTATAGATGCTGACTAAAGGGTTCTTGTTCTTCCACAGGGTACGACAGTGGCACCAGCTGGACTGCTTTCTTCTGTAAGATTCATACCGTCATCGGGCCTCGCTATCCCGACATGTTGAAGAGTTCAGCTTTTGTGTTGAACGAGCCAACTTCCGGAAAACAAATCGATCGAGTAACACCAACGGACCTTCCATCTCGGGCTGACTTCGAGCAAGCATCTTCCAAGTTCTTCGCCGAAGTCAATTGTGTCAACTACATTTCGAGTTATAAGCAATTTCACACGTATACATTTAATGCCTTTGACCAAAAACAGCCAGTGAGCCACGCTGTGCTCATGCTTCTATATCTGATTATGTCTCTCAATCCTCAGTACGAGGAGCATTTCCCCAAAGCATGTGGGCATGTTGACGCTACGCTAGAGGAAGGAAGCTTAGCCAGCGTCGAAGCATTGATGCTCCTGGTAAGGATCTCAGTATTTCGACCTATATGACTTGCATTACTAATCGCAATGCAATTTCAGGCTTTGTGTCGGCTGAATCGAGATCAAAGAAGCCTGGCATGGATCACTCTGGGCTGCGCGTCCAGAATCGCCTAATCACTAGGACTACACCTAGATGAGAAGAGTTGGGACGAAACGTCCCGCGCGGTCGTTGAGGATCGAAAGCGACTGTGGTGGTCACTTTACGACCTGGAAATCTGCCTTGCGTACCGTCTCGGTCGTTCTCCAGGTATTGACCCAGCCGCCTGTCTAGTGAACATTCCCTCTGAGACTGTAAGCGAGCCTATGAACCTGAAACTACTTCTCCCAGCTGATGTTCGGATTTAGATGTTTAATCTTACGCCTAACACTCCTCCGGACTACTATATGGCAGTTGCCCAACTAACTAGGATCACTGGTCATATCGTCCAAGATCTATATGGGCCTAGGTCAGCACGGATTTGCCTCGATACTCGAGCAGACGAGATTCTGGACGACATGCAACGCTTTTGGGACGTCTTGCCACCCTATCTCAAGCCGGAGGCACCCGTGGCGCCATCTCATGCTCGAGCAGTCCTCTATCTTGGCCTACGCTACTACTATACTATACTTGTAGCCACCCGGCCATCCATTCTGTGCTGTTGGAAGTTACACGGGTCTTGCAGCGCTCGGTTGATGCGTCGCGTCGATTTAGCCGAAGAAGCAAACAAAGCTTCTTTACTCATCCTCAGAAAAATGGCACAAAAGGGCTTGTTATGTAAAGAAAGCTTCCTCGATGCATCATACGTGCTTGCAAACATAGTCATGCTGATTCTCAGAGTGGTAAAAATCCCGACGCAAGAGATGATCCTGGAGGCGGAAGAGTATCGACCGATTCTGGATTTGACGCTGCACCTCCACATTGGCAGGGGAGCCAAGGGTAAATTCGAAGACACCCTTCGCGAGGTCAGGTCTATGCTTGAGTATGATTCCTCCCTAGATTACGCCATTGTTGCAGAATCACTGACTCTCTGGCTCCACAGCTTGCAAGGGCAATTCCGAGAAGTTGAGCAAATGGCAATTGATGAGCTGCTGGGAGATTTTATGGACATAGAAGAAGGTATATGGCCGACCTGGCCAACGGACGCTACGGCAGGTCTGTCCTGGATGGCGCGTACGCCATGAAATGACCTACACCAAGACACTCCTGGGATTCTTCTGCGAACTGGACCACCTCACTCAATTGTACTCGGCCACTCTAACGGCAGACCACAGGTCGTAATTGAATGAGTCGCGCTTTCTTGACTCCACATGCAGAGGACTTTGAGCCGTGCCTGCAATCATAATTTTGCTAGCCCAACTTCGATTCTAGCCCAAGCACTTACCTCCAACGGCCTGTACACACAACCCTTTACATCCAGCCAGTACCTTTTCAATCCTCCTTCGGCTGCCTCCTCGTCGGGTTTCCACACACCAAACCCTTGACTACTTGCTTTGCATGCTTGAATGTAGCTCCAACCGCGACGAGTTCGTTCGTCAGGGCTACCAGCCGAGGAAGTGCGTAGTCTGGCACGCCCTTCTTCTTCAGGTTACCGTACAGACGTTGAATGAATTGAGTCTCAACGTCAGGCAAGGAGCTGTCGAGACTGATGGCTGCGACACCGGCCTGGCCATCGTAGCCTTTGAGTTGTTTACCGACGACAACAACGTCTTGTACGTGTGGCAGTTCCGAGATAAAACCCCGGATCTCGCCCGCGCTGACGTTGTCGCCTTTCCACCGGAAGGTGTCACCAACTCGGTCGACAAAGTGAACCCAACCGGATCGCTCTTGCATCAACAAGTCACCGCTACGCTGAGACATGTCACCCTTGATGAACACATCACGCATGGTCTTAGCCTCGTTGGCGAGCTTGTTGCCAAGGTACTCGGGGTAAACATCGATATGTTTGATCCTTGCGATAGCCTCTCCTGGTTCGTTGAAGCCTGCGAGAACGCAGAAGCCTGTTTTAGGATCCCGGTAAGGCATCTCTGTGTCATAGTCAAACTTGACGAGGAATTGGTCCTTTTCGAGGCTTCGCTTCAGCACGCCCACGAAACCGACTTTTCCAACTCCTCTTGAGTCTCCAAATTGTTGGTTGTCGTATTTGGCCAGACCCTCGGTCGAGCGATAAAATTCTCGGATCTCTGGTACTCCAAACCGCTTCTTGAATGCCAGCCAGACGTCCTTCTGAAGACCGTTCCCCATGGCCACGATACAGTGATCTTTTCGGTCGTACTCACTCTCGGGGGCCGCGAGCAAATATCGGCACAGTTCACCGACGTACACGATCCTCGTGGCACGGGACGCGGCGACGTCCTTCCAGAAGTTGCGGGCCGAGAACCTCCGCGCAGAGCAGAAGCAGCCTGAGTTCCCGACGCAGTAGCTCATACCGGCCAAGAAGGTGGTTCCGTGGAACAGTGGCATGCAGCTATACGCTCGCAATGGGAAGTACTTTTTCAAGTTGGAGTAGTCAGCCGGATTTGGTAGACACGTCACGCACACGCGAGAGTTCTTGATGCTACAGGCTTTCGGCTTCCCTGTTGTGCCAGATGTATATATCAAGACACCGGGGTCTGTGGGGCTGGTTCGTGCCGGTGTCACAGTTGCTGCCTTCGCTCGATCTGGAATTGGGAAGTCTCTGACCTCAGCCGGTGCGTGTGTGGAGCTTGAGACCTGGAATGAACCCAGACTGAGAGAATAGGTTCGTATTGTGCCATCGAAGGACGCAGCCGCCGTTGCGGCGAAAGGTGCAAGGTCAGGTGTGCTGACAATTAACTTGGCCGCTGGCAGTCTTACACAGTGGAGGAGTGTATCTTCTACACATCGGCATATTCAGTACAGCAACCTCACAAAGCCATGGATATTGACGTACCTCTCAATGTAGAGTTGAGCAGGGCCGGAACATCTCCAAGTTTGGCCAACGCAAATACCGCAAACACCATCTCTGGCGAGTTGGTCATAAAGACTGCTACAAAATCTCTGTGGACGACTCCGAGCTGCTGGAACCCCAGGGCAAGGACATTCACCTCTGACGTTCAACGTTAGCCAAAGTATCTGGGAGATGCAAATCAAGGATGTGACGAACCAGCTTTGAAGGCACTGTAATTCCACGATCTTCCCTCGAACCACAACGCTTCTGCATACGGATCTGCCTGGTCGAGAACATGATACAGGTTAACCTGGTCTCCCTGCCGCTGTACATACTGGGTGAATCGATTCAAAAAATCGGTTTCTTCACGGATAGCTTTGACATCTTTGGAGACACCAAGTGTGTAGTCGAGAAGCAATGTGGCTACAGCGCCGGCAGCGGCAGTGGACACTGCAGCTTTTGCTGTCACCATGTCTGAGTCGAATCTTTATGTGGTTGTGTGGTGTTAAGTGCCGATGGATACCTCTATTGTGTTCAGTAACTAGTAGTACCGTGGCGATATTACCAGGTGGGCAAGGCACTATGGGCACAGCAGCCATTGTTGTGTTATCCTTGAGAGAGTCTGGGGCTCCGGAACACACTCCACCTCCGGAAAACACCGATACCCATAGGATGAGGCGCTACCTGAACGGAGACCGAGACCTTGACCTGCATTGGAGAGGGTCAACGTCTCCGCTTTCTATCCCGAAGGTGCTAGGCTGCATTGCTTCAGCGTTCAGCCATAGAACCTGTTGAAAGGTGAAGAAAACGCATTGGCTGACCTCCAAAATCATCATCCAGACAGAAAGACCTCCATGAGGACTGAGAGACGCAGATAATGAGCGCCAAAGAGAGAATAAAGGCGGTTGCTTGTCATCTCAGCGACCAAGCAACCAAAACTCCGTCAGCGGGCCTGGAGAAAATTCTGCAGAAAAGCCCAGATGATATCGTACGTGCCTTACTATCTTCAACAAGAGGGGAACATTGAGCTGATGGGTCATTCACAATCCAGGTCATAACGTGCGCTGTGAGGACACCATTGACCAAGGCACGTAAAGGTGGCCTAAAGGACACACCGACTGAGGAGCTTCTGGTCCATATCCTCAAGGTATAGTACTGCTTTTCTTCTGGCCGTTTGCCAATTCCGGCCTTGATGGCTCCTACGTTCTTGAGTTGACACCTATACCCGAGGTCGTCAATACGAAATCACAAATCGACCCCAACCTTGTCGAAGACATCTCCGTCGGAGTTGTTCTCCAGCCCTCGGCCTCCTTTGTGGCTCGCACCGCGGTCCTGGCAGCGGGATTCCCCGTCACGACCGGCGCGTCAGTCACAAGTCGTTTCTGCTCATCAGGGCTTCTATCGATCCAGAGCATCGCAAGCTCCATCGCAATCGGCGCCATCGATGTTGGCATTGCTGTGGGTTGTGAGAGCATGAGCTGCCACAATGACAAGCCTCCGAAATTGAGTCCTATGCTGATGAATCATCCGATCGCCAAGGACAGCTTTATGCCCGTCGGCTGGACATCGGAGAATGTGGCGGGCGACTTTGGGATTACTCGTGAAATGCAGGATCGGATTGCCGTCACGTCGCACAATAAAGCCGAAGAGGCCCAGAAACGGGGCTGGAGCGCGGATGAGATCGTCCCTATAGCGACACAGTGGAAGGACCCGAAGACGGGCGAGGTGAGACAGATCGTCGTTGATAAGGACGATGGCATCCGGCCTGGAACGACTTACGAGGCTCTCTCGAAGCTTCGTGGCGCCTTTCCTCAATGGAAGCCCACAACCACCACAGGCGGCAATGCGTCGCAGGTCACGGACGGCGCAGCAGCCGTGCTCATGATGAAACGCTCGACGGCTGAAAGATTGGGCCAAAATATCATTGGGAAGTACGTTATGTCGACCATCGTGGGCTTGGAGCCGCGCATTATGGGCATTGGCCCAGTGTACGCAATTCCAAAGGTGCTTGAGAAGACGGGTCTTACCAAGGATGACATAGATCTCTTTAAGATCAATGAAGCTTTTGCTTCGATGGTGTGTTGATTTCCGCTGGACTGCACTATTTGTGCTCAACACATGTCTTGGACACTTGAACTGATCGATCCGTAATACGTCTATTGTGTGGACAAGCTGGAATTGGACCTCTCAAAGGTCAATGTCCGTGGTGGTGCCATGTAAGCCATTCATCCTCTTCGAATTCATCCCAACTTCAGAGCGAGACTAAATGTACTGGGTAGTGGGCTGGGCCATCCTCTTGGTTGCACGGGTACCCGCCAAGTCGTCACGGCGCTCTCAGAGTTGAAGAGACGGAAGCAAAAGGTTGTTGTTACTTCGGTGTGTGTGGGCACTGTAAGTTTCTGATTGTTGCCAAAATCAAAATAGATGGTTGGTCGTGTTGACATTCTGACCTTAGGGCATGGGAATGGCTGGTGTGTTTGTGAATGAAGCATGAGGTATATAGTGAACGATGGTTGAGCATAGAGAGGGGTGCTTTGGCCAACGACGACTTGCACCTATGTACCCAGTATAAGACATTTCTGTCACTGGTCGTGTTGTGATAGCTTGACTACGCAAGCTTCGCTGACAGATTCTGCAATTGGGCACCACCAGAGATGCAGACCTTCCCAGTTTCCACGACGGTGGTCCGGAAGATAACGGTGTTCTTCTCTTTCCACAGCTCAATTTTCAAGTTCTGGCCAGGGATGACCACTCCAGTGAAGCGCACTTTGATGTTCTTGTACAATCCGTATTTTTCCACGATCCGGCGTCCACTGAAACCCATAGTGCAGAGACCGTGAAGAATAGGATTGGGAAATCCGCCCTTTTGGCTCTGCTCGAAGTCGATGTGAAGCGGATTTCGATCACCGTTCAATCGGTATAAGGCTGCCTGCTCTTCGGAGACCTTGTCCTCAAAAGTGGCGTCGGGGGTTCGTTGTGGGGGTTTGTATGTGGTAGTCGCTGGCCCACGATCCTGCCTAGCTTTAGGTCCTCCAAAACCACCTGAGCCGCGGATAAAGACTGTCTCTTCATTGTAAAACAGCTCCTCTCCAGTGGAAGCGTCCTTCGTGATTGTGGCAGTTGTGATCAGCGCCGCATTTCCTTTATCAACCACTTCTAGTAGCCTCTTTTGAGAAGTCGTCTTTGCCGCTACAGGAATAGGATACTTTCGGATCTCGAGGTACTGTTCACCGTGCAGGAGCATCATCGGCTTGAAATTCGGGACAATTTCGTTCACCTGGAAAGTACGCTTCGCTCCAAAGTAGGGAACGACTCCGAATGTGGGGAGCACTTGGAACTTCGGATCCCTCTCGTAAACACACCGAGGCTGTGAGCGTTTAGATCCGACTGACAGATTGTAAAGGATCGAATCCTCCTCGTCGTAGCTGTAAGGCGACTCTTCTGGGGTGGCATCCATAGCTTTTTTGATCTTCATAATCCATTCGTTGCTGCGTGGCGCCGTGGTCTGACTTCGGAGGGGAGGATGAAGACGCCATATGCTTTCGGGCATCGGCTTGAGTCGTGGGAAAGTCTGCACGCCCATCATCGAAGTCAAGCACCTTGGGGAACTCTTTCAGCAATGCCTCTGGCGTCAATTTCATGGAGCCTTGAGATGAAACACCGCCGCTTCGCTGCCATCTGAGTTGAGCTTGCCACCCACAGCCGGCTTCGAAGATCAACCCAGTGGAAGGTACCTTCTCCGAAGCAAGCAGTCCAATCAAGGGGCACAGGTAATCGGGTTTGATCCTCTCGACTATATCTGGAGGCATAGTGGTTGCACTCATCTGCGTGCCGGCGGTAGGAGCGACCACATTGACCAAGACGTTGTACTTTTGACCCTCGATGGCGAGCGATCGGCTCAACCCGATGATTCCGGCTTTCTGCAATACTATCAGCAAGAACTTCCTGGGGATTTAATGTATTCTCTTCAAAGCTTACCGCGGCGGAATAGTTCACTTGTCCGAATGTTCCGTATATGCCACTGACACTGGTGGTATTGATGATTCTGCCATACTTCTGCTTCACCATGATAGGGAACGCTGCCTTGATAGTCTGATAAGTGCCGTGCAAGTGGACATCGATAACGTCCTGCCACTGCTGGTCCGTCATGTTGTGGAAGGATTTATCCCTGAGGATGCCAGCGTTGTTGACCAGTATATCGATCCTGCCGTAAGAATCGATCGCCGTTTTGATAAGGCTTGCCCCGTTTGTGGCTGAATCCTTGTTCGCAACGGCCTTGCCACCCCGGCTCTGGATCTCATTGACGACATCGTCGGCATTTCTGAGGTCGTTCACGACTACAGATGCTCCGAGCGCTGCGAAATAAACTGCATATGCCCGACCGAGCCTGTCGCTGTCAGAGGCTGTTCTCTTCCAAAAGTGCATCAATACTCACCCAGCACCCGCACCAGTAACCACGACCACGCGACCCTGGAAGCCAATGTTGTCCCCAGGGGGATTTCGATCATGTTGGAGGCCTTGTTCGAGCGCCGCCATCATACTTGCTGGGCCATCAGGAATATCTGATTGGGAAAAGTCTCCGACGGCGTCCCATTTGGCCAGAACCGCCCCTGCGGTATAGCTGTCGTCTGGCCTGAGTATAACACCGCGCGACCTCTGCCAGCGGAGTTTAGCAAAATGTCCGGCCCCAGCCTCGAATATCCCACCCGTGTCCGGTGCAGATCGGTGGGTAAGTACGGCGACGAGAGGCACCACCGCGGTAGGATCAAATTGATCGCTTGACCTTTGAGTCATCACCGTGGCCGTCATTCGACTCGCTGCCATGGGAGCCACCACGTTACATAAGATGTCGTACTTCTGACCTTCCTTCGCCAGTGCTTTCGTGAATCCGATCAAAGCCATTTTCGCAGCCCCGTAGTTCACTTGTCCAAAGTTTCCGAATAACCCCGTAGCCGATGATGTGTTGATGAGCCTACCGTACCTTTGTTTACGAAAGAAGGGCCAGGCTGCGCGGGTCACTTTGTACGCTCCATCTAGGTGGACACCCAGAACGGCATACCAATCCTCGTCTTTCATATTCCTGAAGCTTTTGTCTCTCAGGATACCTGCATTGTTGATGACGACGTCGATGCGGCCGAACCTGTCGATTGCAGTTTGAACGATTTTCTCCCCGTTCTGCACTGAATCGTACGAAGCGACCGCACTGCCTCCTCCGGCTTTAATTTCCTTGACGACCCCGTCAGCCACCTGAACGAGGATCAGTATTGTTCCCATCAGCCGTGAGGTCAGAGGAATCAAGTACCTCGCCATCCGCTCCGACACCGGTTAGTGCAGCACCCAGGTCGTTCACAACGACATTGGCTCCCCTCGAACCGAAAAACAGGGCATAAGCTCTTCCGAGACCTTGCCCAGCCCCAGTTACGATCACTGTCTGACCGTCCCAGCGCAAGTCAGCCGTCATCCGGAGAGGCACAGATCTGGTACTCTGGATAGCTATCGATAGAAAACGAGAACGATCTTGGAAACGATGCTACACCGAGTGGTTGATAATTCGTGCTGCATATAGTAGGTGAAAAGTGAGCTGCTAGGACAATATGCGTTATTACTTACATGCGACTACCCCGGCCTCCGAGTGCAACGCTCCCACATGGAGCTCTCTCTAGTCATCACCCCCGATCTGCCGACGATCGGTCCGTTCCTCAACATCAGCTGCGGTCCTGGCAGAGAGAGTAATCGCTCATTGTAGTCTCAAGAAACGCCGAGGTATGCACTTACCGGGGCCCAGCCTACCCAGAGATGTGCATAATCGCCAACGTGCCACTCACTACTCACGCTGTAGACGAAGGTGTCTCTCTTCAGTGACCGGTATCGACCAGGCTAGCATACTAGCAAGCGGCCATTGAAATACCCTTGAATCCGCTACCTAGGTTGAGACAACGATGATGAAGGCGACGCGATACTCTCGCGATTGTAGTCAATTTGTAGGTCGATGCGGCGAGTTGGACTGCGAAAAACATTCCCACAGATTCACCGTACGAAATATGTTACGGTAAAGCATTACTAAGGCACTTTGCAATGTCTGAACTTCAACTGACACGCGTCACTTTCTCATGACTGTGAACAATCTCTGATCAAGCTCGACCGACGCATGTCAGATTGATACTGCCTCATGCACAAATGGCGTTCCTGTTCGCGACAGTACCGAATTGTTCTGCGGCTCCATCTTCGTCGTCAAAAATAAGCATAAGTTCCAATCCCGCATGACATCTGAAGTTGGCTGCACGCGAAAGTCCAGATCGCGGTAATCAAATTGACACGAACATTGGCGAACTTTCTAATGAAGCATTCCCAGGGTGGCTGATGCCTCCAACATCAAAGACTGGCCAGGTCATGTCTAACATTTGTCTTTCAGCAATTTCTTTCAAAGCCTCGATGGCATGGCAATCTGGTGGCTGCAAGATGCTCGAACTCACTGTCGAGGTAGGTTTCGAAACCATAGATGCACTCATTACTCCTGATGCTCGTTCTTGATGTGTACATGTATGCTGCCTCTGCCTTTGCAGAAAGGCTTTGGTCAGGGCCACCAGTCTCAGGTTCGCGACTCCCGCAGCACTATGTTGTCAATACTCTTCGTGTCGCTGCTAATCGCAACTGTTGAGTGCCATCCACCGCACAACCACCATCGACATCGCCGTGCGCTAGGGCAGCTTCCTTCGCCTTCAAGCATCTCCCCCTACTACAACACGACTACAGTGCAAACTACTACGACGGTCCCGCCGGAAACCTACTCATCGTCCACGGCATTTGTGCCAGAAAAGACGCTTACTCTAATCCGTATACCATCTGACAACGGCCATGCACCAGGTAGTCAAAGTGGCGAGTCTGGCTACCCTCAAGCAACCTCCCCATCCCACGATCAAGGAGACGATACTGTGCAAATAATAAATGAAATTGATCTGAGCATCCTGGTCAGCTACTTGCAGGGCACTTCATCATCAAACGATCAAGGCACAAACGATGTACAATTAGCTGACATATTGAATGTTACTGACTTGGACTTGAGCGGCCTGGATCTGGAAAACCTGGATCTGAGTGGAGTGGATCTAAGCGACTCGGATTTGAGTGGCCTTGTCAGCTACTTGCAAGCAGCAATTTCAGCAATCCAGGTTGCCAGCATCGTAGGCCCGACACTCTTGCCAGATCATAATGGCCAGTCTGGCAGCTCCCAAGGGTCTCCCCAACCATACGGCCAACAGTGGCAGCCCAAAGCTCAATCCTGGTCATCAAAGGCCCCCTCTCCACCGGGTCTTACACCGGATCCTTCTACCTGGACGACGTGGTCAGTCTCAACCACTCACCTAACCAGCTCCCATTCAACCACCTATACACCTAGCCCGATCTCAACATCAAACCATTCAAGCACGCTCACCAGTATTTCCTCAACGTCCAGCGCTGCAAGTCCCACCCCAACTCCAGGAAGTTGGGCAAACCACACGGTAACAGGATATTTCGGTACTGGTGTGTCACACACCAAGATTTTCCCAATCTCCAAAATTCCCTGGCAATACCTAACCCACATCAACTACGCGTTTGCTAAAACCCAGAAGGACAACACCATCAGCTATGACCCTGACGTGATGGACGAGCTTAGCACAGCAGCCCAAGCACACGACGTCAAAGTGCTCCTGAGCATTGGTGGCTATGGGGAAGGGGGCCAATATTTCTCCGACATTGTCTCGACGGACCAGGGGATTGCGACTTTTGTGTCGTCCATAAAAGCCGTGGTTCAAAAATATGGACTTGCAGGTGTGGATCTTGGTATGTCACACGCCCTAGGAAGATTCGATTCTTGAGTACTGACCAAGCTATGCAGACTGGGAATTCCCTGGCGACCTGCATGTGGGTACGGACAGACCAGAAACCGATGCGGCCAATTACCTCAAGTTGCTCGAAGCTCTGAAGTCAGCGATGCCTGATGGAGAGCTCACCGCCGCCGTACATATGGAGTTGTTCTTGGTACAAAACAATTCGACAAACGAACTCGAGTATGTCGATATGACGCCGTATATTCCGTACTTTACCCGCCTCTACCTCATGGCGTACGATCTATGGAACTTGCAGGATGAAGGCAAGGTCACTGCAGGGTCGAATGGCGCATTCAAACCGAATCCGGGGAATGCTGACCAACAATACGGGTACGATGGTATCATGGCGTGGCATCAAAACGGCGGGTTTCCCATGGAGAAACTTTCTCTCGGTAAGATATATCCAGCCCATGCCCAAGTATGCTTGCAAGTGATGCTGACGCAGTTGTACAGGTATACCCTTCTATGGCTTCGGATATAAATTCAACAATGTAAGTCTGCTGGCTACCAGAAGTGTGCAGTCAAGCACTCGAACTGACTCGTGCCTCGCAGGATTCCAACCCAGCAAAAGATGGCCTGTACACCTCCGTCGCCGGTCATGCCAGTGGAAGTACTGACGAAGCCCCCGATGGCGACTCCGGGTACTGGGGGTGGCGGAGCCTCAAATCCCAAAATGTCATCGTCGAGCAGTCTGATGGCAGCTACGGGGCGGGACCTGGATGGGTCAGTGGGTACGACAACTCGAGCCAGACTCCGTACGTGTACAGTACATCGAAGGCGAGCGTGGCTCAACAGCAGATCATATCGTATGATGACCCGGATAGTATACGGATCAAGATGGATTTTGCGAGAACGAATGGTATGAATGGTATGATGTTCTGGGCTATGTACGGTGACACGGATGATGGCGAGTTGTCGGGCGTTCTGGCTGAGGGTCGATCGACCGGATGATTTGGTGTATTACCGTGGTCGCGTTTACGAGGAGAAAGAATGTATCCTCTACGAGCATGTCCGCGTTTGAGAGACTCTATGATGACGGACAAAAGACAATATCGAACGATCAATTTGCCATGTTAGCTCTGCTGTCTGACAGGTTGAGTTTCTCGAAGTGGGAAGGGTCATGCTTGCCAAAGTTGATTACTTAGCTGTATCCCCTTGGTCTGCATTTGTCAATTGCTTTTGCTGATTGGATGTCTTCCTCTGCCACTTTGGTCTTGTTCACGCCATCAGGCCGGGGACGTGTTTTCCAGAAAGCTGACAAACCGTGCAGGAACATGAGGCTTGAAGCCCCGTCTCTGATTGGATGAAACGGTGGTCGCATTGGCTTTCGGCAATCGTCCAGCCTGATCTAAGATTCCACGATCAATCATGGAGCCAACAAGGGTGAGTGCTTGGGGTCGGACTGAGCAGGTGGCGCTGTCGACCGCCAGGGAAGGGAAGTAAATGCGCTGCGAAAACCACGCCGCCCGTGGCAGACTTTCGTACTTCGGCATGCCGTGATGTCGACCTGTCCCAGCACAACACTGTTTTGAACGCTTTAGAAAAGGAGCGTCTGCCCATGTCTGCCGCAGTGGTCATCGCGTTCAGCAGACCATGACCTGGGTCCAACTGTGGTTTCGGTTGCTGTCATGACCAGCCAGCGGGGAGATCATGCTAGAACAGGTGGCCGTGGCCATGCTCTCCTGCTGTCGAGGCGGAATTCAAGGCGCAGCCGAAGTCCAAACACCGATGATGACTCTGAGAACAGCAGGTGTCCATCACCATTGCTCACTATCGAAGGCGGGTACCGCATAGATCCCTTCTTACAATACCCCGTCTCCAAAGCATCCAAAGGCGTCAAGTTCATGACCGACTATTGTGAGTAACTACCAGTACCACGGTATCCAGGTTTGATCTGGGGAACATGCTGAAAGTTTGCTCAAGACATTCAAGTGTGGGCTCCGCAACAAGCGCAAGCCGTCAGCCTGCAGCATGGAGGCAATGCGCTCTTGACGGTGGTCCTGCCGCTCGCTATGCAGAATTCGATGTTGTTTCAAGCGACCATTGCGATGACCAGAGCGGCGTGGGTTTTGAAGAGAGGATCTGACGCTTTTGCCGATAAAATGCTGCTCCGACATCGAGGTTCGGCAATGCTCGAGCTGAGAAATGCCCTCGTCGAGTCTGGAAGGGCTGGTAAGGACCTCGTCTTATTGACCATGTCCACGCTTTTGACCTTGAATGTGAGTCTGTTGATTCCGAGCTTGTGGAACCACGGCGTCTGACAGATACAGTATATGATTAACGACGTGGATTCCTTCGAGGTCCATCTTCGTGCACTTGAGAATATGCTGAAGTCCCACCAGGCTGCTGACGACAGTGCACTCCAGGGTTTTGTTCGAGGGCGTGTGATGGCGTAAGTGCAAGCGTCTCCTCGTAGACAACGGGACTGACAAGAGTAGCTTTGGAGTGCTGGCCTCCTTTTTGCATGCTCAACAGCCCAGTTATGCGACTCGGATCAACGAGCCAGGCCACCGCATCAGCACGCTGACATATCCTGGCCTTCCTTTTCCTGCAGACCTCTGCACGGTAGTTGCAAAACTGCCCGAAGGATTCGGAGAGGTCGCCTTGAGCAGGAATATTGCCGTAGAATTTATGAGCTTCCTGGTCAAGCTGACAGAGTTGATTGACTATATCTCGTCAGCTCCGGATCGAAACATTTCAGTGGCTCGACCAGAGATGACTATGCAGCGAGCCATCTACGATCTGCAGTGTCTTTCGGCCTTGCCATTGACGGGGATGGAGGCCCAGATGGCTAGAGGTTTGCTTGCGTTCCTTCTACACTTGTACAATCAGATGTCTTTCCACATCCCTTTGGCCAGGCCACTGCGTCCCATCCTGGAGGCGTTCAACGAGCATCCCGAAATTCCACAGAACTACTGGCTCCAACGTTGTCTGCTCTGGTGTTCTATGGTCATCGCAAGTGCATGGGACGCACAGATCGACGCATCCCCACAGAATCATGTCATACTCGATAGACTCATATCTCGCATGTCGGAAGGCAGGTCTTGGGAAAGTCTCGGGGAGAACATGCGCAAGTTTTACTTGGATGACCATCTGGCCGACGAATGGGAAGTTTGTTGGAGGGCCGCAGTGTTCAGGATTGGACGACACAGGAGAGGAGCTTCGCAGATCTCATCGTTCTCGCGGTTGTTGATCAAAAGTAGCCGGAGCTCCGAAACAGAAATATCAGATGATCATGTGTGATGGATCTGGTTGCCTTCACTGTTGGCAGTAGTTGGCATGCACTAACACTAACAGGCAGTCTTCCTCAGACTGAGGACGCACATGCATCGCTAGACCGCAGGTTCTCCGTCCGACTCTTGACGATACCATGCTTCATGATCAGTCTCTTATGCGATACGTTATCAATTCCGAACCCTTGACAGATCTACACCGGCTCCGCGCCTGACCACGATCTCTGCCCTTCTGACTGCTTGTTGTCGGTCTTGTTTCCGCCGAACTTGCCATCAAGGAAGACATGGGAAAAGGCGAAATAGGCTGTGGCTCCAAAGAGGATGCTGTGCAAACCGTTAGACTAGCCGAAAGGGGACAGATATTGATAATACTGACCACTCGAATACACCAACGACAACGCTCCCTCTTGCTGAAGCACAGGCTCCAATTTCGCAGATGTTGGATCTTCGCAAAAGATCTGCCATAGCCGCAAACCCCGCAAGCCACAAGACGGAGGTGACGGCTTCGGCGGCAAGCATTGCAGGCGGATAAGCTAGGACCGGGAAATAGCGAGGGGTCAGAATTGTGTATGGCACGGTGACCAGCAAGGTGAAGACAGCGGTAAAGACGAAGAAGATGACAGCTGCTGGAACGGTAGCTTCGGGATGGTGAGTGTTGAGTACATTTGCAACTGGAGCAGAATATCAGCAATGGCAACGGTCCGGTCGTTTGAGCAGGACTTACCGGTTGCTCCAAGGGCCATGGCGACAAAAGCCAGAACTCCTTGGAGGCTGCGGAGGATTAAGATTGGGCTGAAATGCATTGTTGCGAAGTTGGTGGGAGTGTAACGTCCTGTCGTGGATTGATCTGGTTAGGAGGAGGAAATTGAACCTCTGGAAGGCGCGGTCTGTCCAAAGAGTACACGATTTCAAGTGCTCCTGCTGGGATGAGACAGGAATTATCTTCGTCAATATGATGAGAAATCAACACGCAGATGAAAACACAAATAAACAATGAGCGCCGAGAGTGAGAAGAGGCAGGTCCGCCATAAGTATGATGTCGTGAGGACGCGCGCAGAAAGAAGCCTTCCATGTTTGTGTCTGTCCAGACAAGTGCACGAGTTTGATGTACTAGAGCCATAGAATGCAGACGCGCAAGATCCAGCGTTTGAGAATCATCCCAGAACAACAACCGGTGTCAGTGACCGTTGGCTGACCATGACAGATGAAAAGGAAGATCATGTTTGACATTGGCGATGTACGATGGTAAACAGATGAAACATTCTGGTGGAAGACAAACAAGGCGAGGCTGAGACTTTTGTCATGCGTTGTTTCAAGGCTGGTGGTTTCAACATCTTTGATTGGACAGCAAAGCGCCATATCAGTCCACGACCGTCAGATTTTGACACTTGTGCAGGCTGCAACACAGAAAATGATGCCTCGTCCAGAGCATAACGTACAGATCAACCTTATCTACGGATTCTTTTACTCACGTCGTGTAATGCTGCCCCAGATCATCAGATGAAGCGAAACGAGGCTGAATCCTGCACATGGTGTCCTAATGGTGTCCTTCATCACTTCTAAACCCCTGTCAATATGATCGTACAGGGAGGTTTGAGGGCCCGTTTTTCTTTCTTGGTTGATCAGCCCTGAAGTGGCCGCCCACCAAGGAAGACCTAAATGGAGCAGGCCCAAGTATCTCCTGAAAGTCCGCTCCAACGATCAAGCCTCCCATTATCAGTGGGTCGGTCTTGTGAGGTCTTCGGCTCGAAGCATTCCGATTCCGATTGCCCATACGACGTCGCCAGCGGACAGACAATGCGACCACGTCCGAGGACACAGATGGTCTTAGATTGCACGTTCATTGGGGCATTGCACCCGCTCGCCTGTTGCACGTGACCGTGTGAGAGTATGATGGACAGCATCAAGCTCTCGTACACTAGGCGGACGTCGCTTGTGATCGTTTGACGTTGTGTGGCTTGGATCATCAGTCGAGGCCAGCTATAACTCGACCACGGGCGACGCCGACCCAACTTTTGGTGTTTGTGGTCCGTCCCTATCCTTGACGGTTTCCGTCTTTCCCTTCAATTGCGGGAATGTAAAGACCTCACTCCTTCCGACCTTTCCAGCACCCCATTTTCCTACTCTGCTGCCCAGATAGCCCTTATCCCATACCATCGCGCCGACCCAAGGCTGTATATTCCAGCCTACCTGCAGCGTAGCATTGCCTCGCTCGCTAAGCACGCCCGTCGGGTCGGTGATCTGATATTTTGGTTTCTGGTTCTTCAGTGATATGACTCCTGGCTTGACGAGGTCGGTAGTCTTGGACTTGGTATCCGAACCTTTCCTGCTCTTCGACTTGGATTTCTTTTCGGGGAAGTACCTCTGTTTGAGGTTCTGCCAGGAGTAGGGTGTGGATGTCGCGGTAAAAATGGCGTCCCAGATGACGGCCTCGGAGTTTCTCGTTTGCGAGTTCTTGTCGCTGGGGTAGTTCGCGGTCACGTAGACGAAGAGTTGTTTTGTGTTCCAGGTGAATAGGCTCGATAGGTCTGCGTCGAGGTCGAACTTTATCTGCGCATATTCTTCGCGTTTGGTGGCGTAGTAATGAGGCCGACCTTTGACGACTTGTACATTGCGGACGGATATTGAGGCGCTGGGTGACTCGGTAGGGGCGGGGATTGGGACCAAGGAGAGGAGAGCAATGATGCAGGCGAGTGTAAAGGCGCAAGTGGTGAAGAACCCGAAGGTGTTTTGGACTCGATTGAGAGCGTTGTGCATGATTGCGGTGGAAACAGATCGAGTAGACAGATGATAGACTGTGCTTCCTGGAGCAGGCTTCTGTCTTCAGATCATCTGCCGCGCATCATGGGAGGTGTATTCAAAGGCTACACAGACCGCGCATTGAAGTGAACACGGTTGTAGAAGTATACAGACCACGAGTCAAGTATTCCGCCAAGCACTGATCCTCATGAATCATGGCCGTATGATTTCAAGCTTCAGTTTTCATGAATTCGCATTTTCTTTCTACCATGGACTTCAGCTTGGCAGCTCACATTCGCAGCAGATTTCATTGCTCAGAAGTGGTTTCAACCATCAGACTCTCATTTTGAGAGTCTATCCATGGTTTCAAAACGGAGTCCAAGACGGACTAAACAGACCTGTCGTTAATCGCCCGTTTCGTTCTCGTCCATGAATCACACGGGTTTCATATCTAAGGTCACATTTCCCACTCAAGTCAAACCCCAAAGCGCCAAATACCAAAAGCGTCCCTCATAAATCTTTGATCATGATCCAGTCCGTCTGGATACACCGGCCCATTTTGAACTCGTGTTCGCCAACCCTGGTAAAGCCCATGGCTTCGTACACGCGCTGAGCCGCAAAGTTGCCTTCCCATACACCAAGCCAGATGATCCGATACCCTTGACTTCTGGCCATGGCTTCGACTTCTTTGGTCAGTGTTTTCCCTATACCGGAGCCATGGTAATCCGGGTCAACGTATAATCGCTGCAACTCGACGATGCTCTCAAGGTCTTCGATGCACGGTTCACTTGTGAATTCAGTCAATTGCGCGAATCCGACGACTTTATCATTTGGGCCGGCGCATGCGACGATGAGTCGAGTCGAGGCGCTGCGAATGTCGTTCTCGATTGCGGGGATACTGTATTCCTTGTCCAGGTAAGCTTTGAGATCGCAGGGAGGTATTGAGAAACCGAATGTTGTTGAGAAGACTCTTGAGCCTAGACTGGCGATAGCTGGTGCGTCCGTGATCGTGGCAGGTCTCGTCGTGAATATGTGCTTGATCGGTCTGTCTGACCTTGGCCGTAACTGTACAGCTGCTGGAGAGGAGATGTGCGCATTGAAGGAGTATTCGGGCGAAAGTACAGCGACAGCTGTTTGAGCGAGCATATCGAATGTTTGTTCTACAGACTCCCTGGAGGCTATGTGTAGACTGTTACATCTCTCTTGACGATATGAATACCTGGGTATATAATGTATGAGAAGTCTGCCCAGAATGGGGAAACTGATGGCGAAGGCTTATGGTGACCGTGTGTACGAGCACGCCCTATTGATGAAGGTTTTCGGGTTGGAAAGGCGATCCCCGTTGCCAATGTCATCCCACCGGATCTTGCAAGATGTAGTACGCACGCCCTATCACAAACATTACTTCTTTTTCTACTCTTGCCCTACGCCTTTTTTCAACATCGCGTCTCCGCCCTTTTGCTGATAGCACTCTACCCGTCGATTTCCGAGAAAATGGCGACGTGACGTTCTCAGAGGCGAAATGTTTTCTACTTGTTGTCACCTCCTTGCTTTCGAAATGCTTTACAGTCGCACCGTTGATATCCGCACTGAACCGTGGAATACTCCGTAAAAACTTCATCAAACAGCGGCATTCCATTTTCATACGGTGCTATCCGAAGTACTGCAGGAGCGGAACCTTGCTTGAACCTTTGCCCTCTGGACCTCCTTGATAATGGATGTGCTCAGTGATGCATAGCTAGCTCGACTTGAACTCGATACAGGGACTTTCCAATCATAATGCGCACAAAAGTCGTATGGCTTCTAGCCAGCCATCCCAAGTACTGCTCGACAGCGCTCAAAGTATTCGTGGTACGCCTCTTCAGCTCTTTTGATCCCGGCTTCTCTTTCCAGCCATAGTGTTGTGCATACATTCCTGTGAAGAAACAAATTTGCAGGCGACCCAGTGTCATCACCCTTGGTCAAACAAACCTCGAAGACATTGCCCGTTAGAGCTTGTCGGGTAAACCCGTATTCCTTCTTGTTTTCCAGCGTAATGTGCAGCCCATGGAACTCCGCGTCTCTGGTTGCAGTATGATATGCAAGCTTCGCAGCCGCATGAATCAGTGCATTCCTCTTGTTGATACACTCGTCTGAGCCTATGCCAGCCTCATGTTTGTTCAGGTATGTCTGCAAAGCCATCATGCGATAGTCGGAGGGGCGCATAACTTCTCGATGAAGCGTGATCTTCTTCAGATTGAGAAATCCAGGGTAGTCGCGCATCATCTTCCAAATAGGCTCGTACACGGTGTCTCCACTTTCCATACACAAGGTGGCAATGGATGCTCTCTTTTTGAACATTAGGTGTTGGATATACGTCGTGGTCTTGCGTCGTAAACCTTGTACACCGTTTGGCAGGAACAACTGAGATGGATCTGAAGCGACGAATGTATTTTCGCTGTAAAGAATCTGCGACGCTTCTCGATACACCTGCCGGTTCAGGAAGAGAATGGATGGCTCAAGCTCTGGATTGAGGTGAATCGGCCTGATTGTCGACCCTTTCGTTGGAAACCTGATGGTTTGTGATTCCGGTACGAGAAGATGTCGGTATACTCGCAGGCGAGTCTGAGAGTCCAGTCTGAGGAAGCTGGAGGTTGTGTGATCGGGAGGGCTTGAAGGTGGTGAAGGAGGGAGACGAGCTGGCAGTAACGCTGGAGGGCTCACAGAGTCTGGTATCTGAGGTTTGTTCCCAATAGATTGTCGGTGCTGACGTTGTCGCACAGGAACGGTATGACGGCGAGGAGAGGTGATCCGGCGCACTCTTCTGGTCTTTTGTACTGATGCTGTCGTCCTTTTCCTGCCAGGCTCATAGTCGGCGTCATCGTCATCATCGCGTCTTTTTCGATTCTCGGTGATAGGCCTGTGTTGACCATGTAAAGGACACACGGATCGAATGAAGTCGGTGGTGATGGAGGCACAGATACAGGAACCCGGCCTAGCATACTTCAGCGTGATAAAACTAAGATGTTCAGCCATGATAGATAGAGATGATGATGACGATGGTGGCATTGTTGATGGAGAGCGAATGTGGTAAGTGTGTTTTGATGGAGTGAATGGCCGCACCGCAGGAGGGAGTTTGCGGGCGATGCTGCAGCGTCCGCATCGTGAAGGCTAGTGTCAGGGGAGGTCCTCAGGACACTGACTTTTTTTCCTTCGACCGCGACAGCGTCCTTCAACCACAACAAGATACCAATTTTCGGTACACTGCACATCCATCGACCTCTTCTTCCCCCCTGACACACAAGAGACTTGTTGTGCATCGTCGGCTGGGTAGGATGTCGGCATTCACGCACTCAAATTCACGTCGAGCCGCAGTTGCAACCATCACGGCCAGCAAAGTCGGAGTCAAAGTCGAGGTCGAATTACTCACGGACTACGTTTAACGCAGCCATGGAGGAACTAGAGGACTGCAAGGCGTTCTTGCAGACTCTATATTTTTCTTTTCTGTTTGCTCTTTTTAGACAATCCATCTCTTGTGCAGAGATGATGTTCTTGGACATAGCAGAAGCCTCATCATGGTCAGGAGACTCAGGTCCATACACCCATCATCCTTCAAATCATACCAATCAGCAAGCTTGTACCGTTTCGCAAAAGAGGAGACACATGTTCCCATTCGAAGATATTCTATACCATGATGGCATGTAGGTGTGCTCAACCCCTTCGCATTCGGATCCGCACTTGATCAACAGCCTTACCGTCTTCGAAGTCTTCATTGGGTCCGCAACTTAGTGCGCACAGTATGAGGGAATGCAATCGTGTCGACGTGAATTCAATTTTCCTGGCGAGATAATGAAAAGTCAACTCTGATACAGCTTCCCCGGAAGCTATTGTGAAGCCCCAGCCAACTCTTGGCTTCATCAACCAATCAGTGTTGACGCAATACAATCCGGTGCCAAGGCCGAGGGACGCTTCCGACGAGAAGCATCGACTTCGTCGACATCACGAAGCTTCAATCCCGGCTTTCAGTCGAGATACTCATCCCACACCGAGTCGTCACAATGTCGGCCAACATGATCTCGCGACGGATGCTGCAGGCGACCACGCGGCGACGTAAGAGCTCATTTTGCGCCCAGATCTCCATCCCCAGGACTGACAACATGATAGTAGCCGCAGCCAATCCCTCCGCATTCAGCAAGACTCCTCTGACGAGACTGTCCGCCCCTGCAGCCATAGCGATGGGTCAACATCTCCAATATAGGTGAGATGCACCTCCTGTTCTGCGATATCCCTCCCGCCTTCTTGACATCACCACTCTACCGCATGCGACAACCGGGATTCGATCCATCCTACGAGTTCTCAATGCACGCGACATCGTGATCCACGAGGACATAAATGAAAGAAGAGCTGGAACTACAAGATTCCCCATCTTATATCCGTTTCCAATGGCTTCCAGCGCACCCTAAAGCCACCCGATTCTGTTCAATCCCCATGCAACTCTCCCATTGATGCCCGAAACCACAATGTCCAATGTATACTAACATCAAACAGACAAGCAGCAACAACCACCGTCTCCCAAACCGCCGGCGGTGAAATCCTCGCCGAACAACGCAAACACCGCCCCGTTTCTCCCCATCTCTCCATCTACCGCCCCCAAATAACATGGTACATGTCATCTTTCAACCGAATCACCGGCGCGTTCCTCTCAGTGGCTGTCTACGCCTACGGTGCCGCGTACCTCGTCGCCCCTCTATTTGGTTGGCACCTTGAGAGCGCCGCCGTGGCCGCCAGTTTCGGTGCTCTTCCCATCTTCGCAAAGGTCCTCGCCAAAACTTTCCTCGCTTTCCCATTCACGTACCACAGCTTGAACGGCATCCGACATTTGGTTTGGGATACTGGTGCGGCCCTGACGAACAAGCAGGTTATTGTGACCGGGTGGACCACAATTGGCCTTGCCACGGTAACGGCTTTGGCTTTGGTGTTCATGTAAAGAGATTGATGGTTGTGTAAATAAGGTCGAATACCTTAGAGACAGAGAATATTACGAGTTTGAATGCATACAATACCTTTCACCTGAGGGGCTGTGTGCCATGATCTCAGGCACCATTAGAAGTACTCGTGATCATACGTGCGGAGGCAACAGCGACAGTGCACTGTCATCCATATCTATATATGTGCGCTATGCCCCATGCCAACCCCAAAGCTCCATCCGACGCCATGCTATGCTCATATAATCAAGGACACTCATCAAGCACCGTAGCCTTCACAAACCACTACTCCCTTGGCGGTCGAAAGACATCTAATCATCAACATAAGTAGCCCCGTCTCTCAGCTCATGCACGACGCTACCACTTCTCCGCCGGTCATCGTCGACATATTTAGTCCCATCTCGCAGCTCATGTATCACGCTCTGAGATCTTCGATGTCGAGTGCTTCGCCGAGGTGTGAATTCGTTGCCAGGGGGCTTGTGAGCTGTGGAAGCGATGGAAATAGTCGACCCTCTGCGACTGCTAATCTTGTTCTCTGGCTGATTAGTCTCGCTGGGTTCGTCTTCCTCGATAACATCGCTCATTTCGCCTTCATTGCCGAAATGGTCGGTCATGTTTCCCCTCCGGCGGTTGTTCGGTAGTGGCTTCGTCTTTGGGCTCTCTAGATTGTTGGTCTCTAGCACTGACTGCGTATTCGGCACGACGTCTTCGTCCTCGATGGCCTGTTCGTTTTCGTTGTCGAGATTATCTGCGATATTCGCCCTCCGTCGAGAGCGTGGCGTGGGCTTCTTTTTCGGACTGGGTGAAGTCGATGCTCCGTTGACCATATGGACTTCGTCAACAGCATTTTCGAGTTCTAATGGAACAAAATGTCTCTCGCCTTCTGTTGTCCACCACGAAAGTAACGAGTTCACCGTCGCTATTTCGCCCTGACCATACTCGACAGGCGGCCCTGCCACAATGACATCAGACCAGGAAGTCGACGCATTAACATCACGCTCAAACACAGCCCAGGACGATGCCTCACTGCTTATAAGCATAAATGTTCTGTTCAAAGTTTGGACCTTGAAATTCCGCAGTAAAACCACATCGCCACGTCGAGCGACTGGCAGTGCAGTCTTGGAAGGCCGGAAAATTTGCACGGTAACTGCAGACTCAACCGAAAAGTCTGCCAGAGTCAGAGTCGTGAAATAATCCTTGGGTCCTAGCTTGGACCGTTCCGGCTTAGACGAATGTTCAGCAGAAACCCCAATGATATCGACCAACTGACCGAAGTGCTCGTGCAGAGACTCCAAGCGTGGATGGTAGGCTAGAGTCGTTGTAGTACCACTTTCTTGACGCTTAAGAATCTCGTTGGATGTGTTAAAGCTTTCGCGTTGATCAACCAGAATTGTTCCATTGTCCTGCTCTTCAATTGGCTGCAATGGCGATGGCGACTTCAGGCGACCACGCGAAGGAGAGGAGATGGGGCTGCTAAGCCGTGGCGTTGATGGATTGATATTTTCCTTCCGCGTTGGAGAGGATGATGCGGCCCGCGGTGCCTTACCGGGGGTGAAGTAAGGACTCGAGATGTTCTTAGACATGATTGACTTTCTGGTGGAGAGCCGTTGAGAGCTGCGACGAGCGGCTGTCGTTTCAGACTGTACTTGGAGATTGGTAGTTGCTGCTACGGGAGTAGCGACTTCTGGTTCTGCTTCGATTTGCGCGACTTTCTCCGCCACGGCTGCACCTTCCTGGGTAAGAAGAGGTGAGGGCATGCCCGCAGAGATATCTGGCTGCTCCTGCACTGCCTCAAGGTCATCATCACGGTCACGTAAATCCTGCTCTTGCTGTGTGTCATTCGGTGTAGGTAACTGGACCGCAGCAACGTCTGTCAGCTGTGGACTGTGAGGCGAAAGTGCGACTTGGATGTGGTCGTCTTGAACCGAAACCGTCTGCCGCTCTCCAGCTGCGGCGATTGCCTCGACTCCTGTCGTGTCAACCAGGACCACTTTATCGGCAACGGCTTCACCCTCAAGCATATCCACATCGCCTGGTACAGAGTCTGGTTCCGGCGGCTGCATGTCTTTAAAGCCTGGGCGTTCTTCGATGACTCTGACGTCCTCTGTCTCTTCTACCTCAACATGCAGAAGGTCCTCACCAGTAGCATCCACATCCTGCATTGGATTATCGACATCTGCAGACTGAAACGCTGGCCTCAACTCAGCGGCAGATGGCAACTCTGCTTGCGTGGGCTCGGAACCATTCTCGAGACTCGCCGGAAAGGTCTCTCGGTCATCCACATTACCATCCAGTGATCCGATAGGTGTATAGACAGCAGACGACCGACGACTGTTTGCGCGAGAAGCTTTGGTTCTGTGCCATCCTTGTTGAAATGAGAACGGTGGAGCGGGATATGTACCCGGCGAGTTGCATTCCACCGCGCCGACAGTAATCTTCTCTTGCCAGCTCGTGTCTGGACCATTACTGGCTGGAGGTCGATGTTGAGGCCCTTCATTTGAATTTCCAATAAGATCAGGGGAGGCATCGGAAGCGAATTCCTCAGCAGAAGCTATCTGGAGAAATTGCTCCACCACGTCTAACGGACTTATTGGAAGTTGTGGCGGCATGTCCTGAAGCATTGGAGATGCAAGATTAGACGCTGTTTCTGGAGGAGGTCCATAGAGATCATCATCCTCGATTTCCACCACTTCGGCAGTCTGTGCTGCAATATCCAGGCTGGGTGATTCTTCGCGTTCGTAAAGTTCCCGATTGATTGCGACCTCTGTCGAGGACAGCCATTGCTCGGTAATCGTGCTTTCATAATGCTGGCCATCAAGGCCAGCAGTAGGAATGTCTGGCTCTTGTACTGGGACTAGCTCCTGCGTCCGTGACAAGTCAGGCGAATCGTTTTCAGATAAAGCCTGCGCATCCGCATGTGATGATATCTGTGTTTCAGTCGTGGTCTCTTGCACGAAAACCACAGACGTGTCAGACGGACTGGAACCGTGCGCAGTCTCAGGCGTCACTTCTTCGTCCTCCATGCGTATGTTGAGTCCCACGTTTCCTATCACCGCTTCGGCCTCTGTCTCAAAGATATCCCTCCGAACCCCAGTTATGTCGGCATCCCTCCTACCCGCAGATGCGTCCAGTTGGGAGACGCTGTCTTGATAAAGTGGAAAATACCCAACATCAACACCAGAACGTTGAACCAGGGGTGAAACTAAAGGTAGGCCTGGGGATGCCAGAGGGTGGAGTCGAGGTGTTGTAGTGGCGTCAGACCCGGATTCGCTGTATTCACTGACGTTACCGGCACTCTGTGTTCGAAGCACACCTAGTCTCAACGGTGTCCGAGGTGGTCCCATGATAGCTGGCGGTACCTCGAGAGTCTGCTCCGGAAGCTCGACAAGGTTACTTGGACCTGGACCGTCCACCTCCTCATTCTGCGCCAAATCGACGGTCTCGGCCTGAGAAGGAAAAATGAGATCCGGCTCTGAATGAACAACAGGGTCCTGCCGCAGGTGAGTTTTGAGAGTCCGATCGACTTCACTACGAGAGTCGTCATCAAGACGGCCCGATATTTCAAGACGAAGCTCTTCCTCAGCCCGATCGTCCGGTGCCGCCTCATGTCCTTGGTTAGCAGGGGAATCCTCTTTGGCAATAGTCTGCTGATGAGCTGTAAGTTCGTCTGCCGTATGAGGTTCCGTGTCTGTGCCCATCTCCTGTTCTGCGTGACGCTCGTTCATAGCAGGACCCGTCGTCGCAGAACCTTGCCTGTCGATTTCCGAGGGCTCGATAGCGGTAGAGTCAGGTTCGACCTTTTGAAGGGTGTCTTGTTCCTGACCCAGTGAATCCGAGCTCAAGTCAACTACTTCCGGTCGCGAAATCTGGTCCAACGGTATGCTTGCTCCATTCTCTTGTGCCTCAGGAAGAGGATGCTGTGTCGTCTCTTGTTCTTCTGTGTCGACCAAGTTCCATGCGCCGCTGTGCCTAGCAAACTTCGTGCGCTTGCGACCACGACCATGAATGTACCCGTCATCCTCCGCAGAAGGATCTTGTGGGACGTTGAAGAAACTGCCTCCGCTGGTTCTTCGGGCGGACTTCGAGGGTGTCAAAAGAGGCACTCGGATCGTGCTTGGTTCATGATGCACGACACCGTTCAACTGTGGTCGAACATCTCGTGTGCCGCGTAGTACCTCCGATAACCCGTTGGTGGTGGGCTGTTCGGTATCAACGCTCGTATAGTCCACACTGGCAATCTCTTTGCCATCTCGTGAAACTCGTAGGACGATCCGGTTCCGAAATCGTAGATCCCAGTCTATCTTTTTGCCCGGTGTTGAAGTAGTCTCTCCGGTCTCCTCCCACTCACAGCCCGCCAGTGTTAGACGAACCTCATCCCCGATGCCGACTTTTGTTTGTGCAACCCCTCTAGCACTTCCATCTCGAAAGATCACCTTGACTTGACCTTTGGACTTCCGGGCTCGGATATCTGGGTCGGCCAACAGGAGGGCAAGTGTACCGGTGGAACTAGAATAGGGCCAGACCAGGGCAACGTTGGCTAGAATGTGATATGAGTTGTTCGTGAGGCTTGGGGAAAGGTCGGCAATTGGAATACGATCGGCAAGCTCAAACTGCGGCGGACTTTCGCTTGGTCCTGGCGCGGTAGTCATGATGATGGCGGCCGGGAAGGGGGGAAAAGAGTGTCCGTAGCAGCCATAACTCGTAGTGGAATCGCTCAAGTCATGCGGCCGTATGGAATGGTTCTGATAGAATATCTATGTCTCGTGTTTGTAATTGTGGCGCAAAGAATTAATGACAACCACTCAATGAAAACACACAGTCGACGCGATCAAACTGCGGAGAAAATTGGGAAGGGCGATTGCCGAAACGCGTTTCACGAGATCCAACACCTGCAATATTCATCTATCGCTACTGACACCACGTTTCACACTCTTTGATGCATTGCTATTCTGACTGGTTTGAATGACCTACAAATTCTACCTCATGTTATCTCTCAAGAATCACGCAGACCTGCCAACGGGCACTCTGGTCACTATGGTGAACAGGCTGAGTACATCTGGATGCCTCCGTGAACGCGTTGATTCACATTCCTGGAGAGCCTCCGGTCACCGCGGTGTGGCAGAATGTCAAAAAGCCCATTCCAGCCTGCGTTTGAGCGTGATGTGGAAATGAATACTTGTTATTGAGACATTTCGTTCTTTATTGAGAGCATCGCTTCATTCATTCCTTCTAGGACCAACGCTCTCTTCCTGCACGTCTCTCTCTGCTACCCCTGTCGTAATCTTTCTATTCCATTCTCTCAACCCGTTCGCACGTACCGACTCTCAATCGTCCGGGACGAAGACCATCGTTGTTGCATCTCAATTGTCTCAAGCGACGACCGCAGGCGGTAAAACTCCAGTCCTTTAATCATTGTCCGAAGCGAAGTACCAGAATGCTTCCCACTCACTGCCTCTTGCTGCTGGTCAGCGCTTTATTCCAAACCACGTTCGCTACCTATCAATTAGTGCAAGACTATACCGGAGACGCCTTCTGGCAAGGCTTCGAGTTCTTCACCGAAGCAGACCCCACCGACGGTCTCGTACAATTTCAATCCTTGGAACAAGCAAACGCCACCGGTCTGGCAGGATTCATTGAGTCTGGAAACTCATCTCTGGCGGTGTACATGGGCGTAGATACAACAAAGGTCGCGCCAGAGGGACGGGCCAGTATCCGCGTCTCGTCTACCCAAACATTCCAGCATGCCTTGGTCATTGCTGACATTGCGCATATGCCGGGAGGGGTTTGTGGAAGCTGGCCAGCGTTCTGGATGGTCGGATCCAACTGGCCGAACAATGGAGAGATTGATATCGTGGAGGGTGTCAACGACCAAATCACCAACAGCATGACCCTGCATACGAATGAAGGTGTGGTAGTCAGCAATAGCTCTGAGTTCTCAGGCGAATTGTTCACGGCCAACTGCGACATCAATGCTCCAGACCAACCAGCAAATGCAGGTTGTTCGATCGCCGATACCTCCAATCTTACATTCGGAACCGACTTTAATGCTGCAGGAGGAGGTGTCTATGCGACGGAATGGACGTCCGAATCGATCAAGATATGGTTCTTTCCCCGCGGCAGCTCCCCTGACGACATTGCAAGCAGCACCCCGGACCCAGAAGCTAACTGGGGAACCCCAAACTCCGTGTTTCAAGGTTCATTTGATATGGACGATCATTTCAACAACCTATCAATCATATTCGACACAACCTTCTGTGGACAGGTTAGTGCATTTATCGTCCTTTACTTTCGGAGTCTAACAATTTGTCTTACAGTGGGCTGGGGCCATTTGGAATACCACGTCTTGCGCATCTTTAGCCCCAACCTGTGAGGACTACGTGGCCAACAACCCCCAGGATTTCAAGGACGTGTTTTGGGCGATCAACACGCTGCAAGTCTTTCAAGATAATGGGCAAGAAGGATCCAGTATGACCAACTTTACGGGAGCTGGCGGAAGTACTAAGGTCAGACGTTCTCACCCGGGTGGACCGAGATCAGGTGCACGTGTATTGCCCATGTACTCTTGACCGCAACACATCAGTCATGTTTTATCAGCAAGGTGTTGGGGACTTCATTGAGGGCCGGTTCATGCTAAACAAGCGGCTTTGTTTACACATGCTGGAGAAGGCGTTTCAAAGGTCGGCCACAGTTCGGGCACACGAGCACGGACGAGATATTGCGAGCAGGGCTTTCTTGTCAATTTAGATCGAAACGCGGGTGGGCGGTCGATCGCCGTGTGGCATGGCTGGCATGCTAGTATGCTAGTCTAGCAGTGTGCTTAGCAAAAACATGGCAAAATAATGGCATAGTCGATGTCAGATCCAGTTTTCTTTTGACCATTTGTTAGGCCCTGCTCACGCGCCAGATGAAGTCTGCATCGAGTATTACGATTGGCTCTGAGTATGCCCTAAGATAGAGGAATGTGGATTGAGGTTGCTTTCTCGTGTGTGCCGAACACCGAGAACACCGAAAATTGACATGGACTTCGTGGATTCAGTCTTGGCCTTTTGAAGATCGACGTCATGTTCTAAGCCTAACACCTGGAGTCGCAATTTGGCTTCGAAACTCAAGGCTGCCCAGATGGCTTGGTCCAACCAAGCATTCCTCGGTCGACGGCTGTTGATCAAGTCCCGTGCTTCTTATGTGTTGATGCGCAGAAGTACAGCATGACTGAGACGTTTATCTTCAACATGGCGATGCAATGAAAATGAATATATTGTCTCGCTAACATACTGACGCAATTAATAACCCTCTATCGGGCCTTATTGGTGCATCTACCACCTCCTGCCACTGTCACTACTAATCAGAGCCACTAAAATCTACAGTCTACCGCCTATTTTCAAGCCCTTCCCGCCCTCGCCGCCCCCAGCGAACTAATGGCGCCTGACCAAGCGAAAAAAAGGCTGTGGGAATCAACCCAGTTCTGCGTCATCATGCAGCCAATTGTGACCTTGGATTTGCGCCCGCAAGTTTCGCTATCCCTTGCTTATCCACACCATCGCGACCAGACGGCCACCCATTGATATCATCGCACATGTAACATTTCCGCATTTGCAAACTCTATACTCGGTATACTTAATGGTACACGGGCGCATCAGGCAAGCACAGAAAACCCTCCCGATCTACTTATTGCACAAGCTGTCATACAGGCCTTTTCCCTGCGGTGCGCGTTTTGTCACCCACTTTCACTCTTACACATGGTGTAACTAGATACCTTTGTTTACCTACTCGTCTGAGCCACAATGGCTGCACCCAACGGCCATGATGGCCAAGGTACTTTCAACGCGGCTGCGACCGATCCCGCACGAGGACCAACTCAGGAAGCCAGGGAAGAGACTGGAGAATGGGAAAAAGCTTCTACTATGAGACCTGATGATGAGGCTACTGCGGCCCCGAAGAATGGTAACGGCGCTCTACAACAAAAAGAACACGTTGGAAGACCCAATATAGCCGGGAACGTCGAATCAAAACCCGAGAATTTTGACAAGATCGAGATCACAGAGGAGGATTGCATGGACGAGCTGGGCTATGCTTGGCCAAGTTGGAAAAAATGGACAGTCCTTACCGTCATTTTCTTGGTCCAACTGTCCATGAACTTTAACACCAGTTTGTACTCGAATGGTCTGAAGGGCATCTCCACAGAATACGGCGTGAGCGCCCAGGGTGCTCGATGCGGTGCCATGATCTTCCTGGTGCTTTATGCTTTTGGTTGCGAACTTTGGGCTCCTTGGAGTGAGGAGTTTGGTCGATGGCCTGTTCTTCAGCTTTCCTTGACTTTGGTCAACATATGGCAATTACCCGTGGCTTTAGCCCCAAATTTTGCCACGCTTATGGTAGGCAGAGCTCTCGGAGGTTTGAGCTCTGCTGGAGGTTCCGTCACACTTGGAATGATTGGTGAGTTATCTCGTTACTCCATGTATGACTTCTATACTAATCATTCGCAGCCGATCTGTGGGACGCAGACACCCAGCAGTACGCTGTGGCTTATGTGGTCTTTTCCTCCGTCTTTGGCTCGGTCCTTGGCCCCATCGTTGGTGGCTTTGTTGAGCAATATCTCGCTTGGAGGTGGACCATTTGGATTCAACTCATCTTCGGCGGTTTCGTTCAAATCTGTCATTTCTTCTTGGTCCCCGAAACTCGCACCACCATCCTCATGGACAAAATCGCCAAAAAGAGGCGCAAGGCCACCGGTGAGAACATTTGGGGGCCCAACGAGCTCGAACCTTTCAGAGACCGCTTCTCTGTTAAGGAAGTCCTCATCACCTGGATGCGTCCATTCAAAATGTTCCTCACAGAACCTATCGTCCTCACCCTCTCCCTACTCAGTGGTTTCAGTGACGCTTTAATCTTCATGTTCATCCAGTCCTTCAGTCTGGTATATGCGCAGTGGGACTTTTCCGTCTACCAGGTTGGTCTCAGTTTCCTTCCCCTCGGTATCGGATATTTTATCGCATGGTTCTCTTTCATTCCAGCCATAAGACGAAATATCCACGCTCGAAAAAGCAACCCGGACGACGAAAAGGCTCAATACGAATCACGTTTGTGGTGGCTTCTATGGACTGCTCCCTGCCTGCCCATTGGATTGTTCGGCTTTGCTTGGACGATTCAAGGCCCGCCGATTCACTGGATTGGATCAATGATCTTTGCTGTCCTGGTCGGTATTGCCAACTACTCGATCTACATGGCCACCATTGACTACATGATTTGTGCTTATGGTCCATATTCTGCTTCTGCCACCGGAGGTAATGGCTGGTCCAGAGATTTCTTGGCTGGTGTGCTCACTATCCCGGCGACACCATTCTTTACAAGTATGTGACTATCAGTCCCTAAATGTATATTTGACTAAATCCTTCTCAGACATTGGTGGTCGCTACCATCTCGACGACGCTGTTACAATCCTCGCGTGCATTGCGACCCTGCTTGTTGTTGCAGTCTATGTGATTTACAAGTACGGACCGGTTCTGCGGAAGAGGTCGCCTTTCGCCCAATCATTGGCTAATGCCAAGGTCGACAATCCCGGTAGTCGACGTCCGTCGTACCTGCGTGCGTACTCCGGCACAACGCAGTCTAGAAGGGCTTCGCGGGCGAATCCGGATACCGCTCGTGGACTCAACTCGCGTCGACAGAGTCAAACTTCTTTCCACAGGCAGGCCATGACTCCGAGACAAGGCTCATTCCGACAGGAATGAGGTTGACAAGTTTTTCACCAGAATACAACGAATTGTATCTTGAGACATGTTAGCCTATTGTTAGGTCTACTTTATACGAGTACGATAGTAATGATCGTTTATTTCCCGTTGGTAAACGGGTCAACGGGATACTGTACCGCGGTTGGTACGGTTTGGTTGTATCATGATTTGCTCAAGAATATACTTGTACTATTAGCATCAAAGAGACAATCCGATTATCAAAAATGGGTCACCCTTGACCTCCCAGCCCTTGTCCCATCCGTCTAGCTCGAGCATATACATAAGTGGAGAGGAGGGTAAAGGCCTCCTTGTCGTCAAGCAGGCGTTAGAGTGTGGCATGCCTTGATTCTTCTCGACCGAGAGCACTGGCCTTGTCATACCTCGCTCGACTCTTCATGGTTGATGGATTTGCTGATAGATCCTCGTCTGCCTTTCTTCGTCGACCGACCTGAGAACCGGGCATAGGTCCTCGACGTCTCCCGAACTCGACGGCGCTGTTGTTGCAATCGTTATTACAATGCCCTAGTACTGACTCATACAACTTACCTATAGTCTTATAGAGTCGCGTCTTCGAGATTCTTGAAGGTGTCAAGAACGTCGACACTGTTCAGTAAGTCGTCGGGCTCCATCTTGATCTTCTTGCTAGCGGTTGACTCAGAATACTAACGATGATCATAACGTTAGTGATATCCTTTCGATATTCGATCTGTAAGGGACTTACTCTTCGACAGATTCCTCTACCGTACTCGTGTTTCGGGCCCATCTTATTGACAGCGCAGGGTGTAACAGCGCGTAGGGATCGACTGTGTATCCCCAATAAGGTTGATAATATACCCTGGAATGGTTGGCTTTCATTCGTGTCTCCCCATGATGTCCCATCATTTACTTATCTCCACACCTGCGCAGTCCGCCAGCATCGGACCCACTGCTCGAGCGCCTTCATGAATACCTCCTTGTATCCCTCCTTAGTAGGAACTTGGTGGTTCGCAGCATCAGCCGGAGTAGTTGAATTGGCGTCAACGAGAAACGGATACTTTCCCGGATAGCCATAAACCCCTGCGCCTGTGAAAAAAAGACGTGAAAGTGAAATTGTCCTTCGGCAGTAGCAGCGGTACTCTCCTGAATACGCGAAGTCCAGATCTTAGCGTCCCATTGTTCATCCGTTCCAATTGTTACTCTCATCATTCCATCTGGCGAATCTGCAGCATTTTGTAGGATTTCCACCAGACCGAGCGGCGCGTTGTCTGGTCTCTGTTCTGGGAGGTTCAGGTTGGGTCTCATGCGGCGCAACTCCTCATAGTCCAGGCGCTGCTGCTCTGCTCCAAAGGTTAATCGCTGTATATGTCAGCGATATTCCATAGGAGAGTCCTCATTGGTCTTCTTACTGTGCTTCCTTGCACATTGTGCACGGAAGCTTGGCGATAAGACAGAGGACCGCTGGGAGAAGCCAGGCTGAGGATCACATAGAGTACTAGACCACTGAGGATCGGTGATTGTGTTCTTGATTGCAAGACTCCAGCGCGGATTCCTGGCGCGTAAGGATGGCCGATCCGGCGGAACCGATGTTTAAAGATAAAGATCAGTCGGATCTCTAAGGTTGATTGCGCGCGAGCTTGTTAAGCTTCTCTCTTTTCCAGGCCTTGCTCGTCGCGGTGGCCACAGTGTAGCCTGCTGGTAGGTATCCAAGTTAACAGTTGTTGTTGCGATTTGGTTCAGAGTAAATACATGGATATCGACTTGTCGGTTAGGTAGGGCAGATAATAGTTAATGTCACATAACTCATGCTTGTTGGAGCCAGCCTGCAGACGGACCTGTCTTGACATTGGATGTCGAACATAATTGTTCGTGACAAGCATGTTGGAGGTCCAGACCACATGAATTCATACTGAATGATGCGATGAGGACCAGGGCCTGGGTCCCCACCGTGTGACTGAATTGGGACACTAAGTCGTCCCGAGCCTCCTGGCATTCGACAGGTCGTGTCTGGCTTGTGGAGTCTCTTGCCTGGATGCCATAACCTTGTCGTTGTTCCTGGAAAACATGAGTGGAATGCCGATTTCTGGCGGGTGTTGGACAATATCCCAGTTGTGGAGAGGTCTCTGGGACTAGTCTTGTTTTGTCTCCCGTCAGGGTGTGATCATAGATCTGCCTAACCTCGTCTCCCTCTTTTGAAGCTCGGTGCTAAACCTGCTGATGGAGTCTAAGACACCGACTTATGTTCTCGGAGGTGTCCTTGCGCATCTGAGCAAGAGCTGCGGCTCCTGATACACGAAGATGTTTGACTGGTCCAGCATGACGCTGGGCAGATTCATCAAGACGTTGAACAGATTTCTGAATATGCGTCAGCTGGCTGTCGGCCAAATGAAGAACAATGCGTTCTCACCACTACATCGCCGACCATGCCTTGGGTTCTCTCCTAGTAGGTATAGACAGCAAGACGGTGCATAACTGCGAGAAGTCTCGACCATGGACGCGCGACTCGCGGTCTCGAACTGTGGACGCAACTAGGTCCTACTGAGCCGTAGAGCAGGTCCTAGAAGTGAGATTGCGGTCTGAGACGAATTGGTGATACCGTCTGAGTTCTGTTTCGACCGCTCCAATCGGGTTCTCAATTGTTTGGGAACTTTTCACAAGCATGATATATATATGTATATATATTGGTGGTGTTCTGAGGTAAGTGCGCCCGGACCGGTGTCAGCTGTATCTGTTCCACTGATACAGGAGCAGAGCTCGCTGAATCTGCTTCTTGAAAATGGCCTTCGTGGTGGGCGATCCTGTCCTTTTATGCTTGATATCTTGTAATACACGGGAATGGCTTATGACTCGACGGTAAGACAGGACGCACCTTGAAAACTCTTTCACTCACCTTCAAGACATGACGCTGGCGACTCCTGTGAAACCTAGGCCAAGTCGCAGCCTTGCCGGTCGTCCCCGGCGGCTTATTTGGAAGTTGAGTCAGTGATTAGATACCTTCATTTACCAAAGCAAATATGGATGTATCAGGAGCATGACCTGCAGGTGCCTCGTAACCGCTAACGGGTTTCACTGTCCTGAGGTGAGTGATGAAGGTATTTGTCAGCTGGCATTTGTCATTTCCCTTCATTAAGAAAGTTATTGTATCCTTGGTATGCAATGCAAGCCGATGTCGCCGCATTTCACCACCCTTCTCCATGATTGGATGAGAGCATTGAATGACGATCATGAATCACGCTCGTCCGTCCATCTTGCCTTTCAGCTCTTCAACAGCATCAAATGTGACCATGAACAACGTTGGTGACGGGATGATCATAGGACCGATGAATGACTTGCGGACCAAGTACGGACGAAAAGTACCTGGAAATGGGTCTGTGGGGCGGCCCGGATAGATTGGACGCCCGCGCACGAGGCCACCTCTGAAAACGCTGCATTGCGAGCTCTAGCGCGGTGGATTTCATAAGACTTTTGGGTTACACACTCTTCAATGTCAGAAAGTCGACGTTGGAACGGCTACTTTCTGACGATACATGCATGAATATGTTTGTTCTTTGCTTGAGAGGGACGGCTCCGTTAGTGGAGCTTTAGATCTTCAGGGATGGGTGAAAGGAAATGTATAAAGGTGACCTCCCACAACCAGTCTTGAGGTGAGTGTCACGTAAACCTCAAACATGGCATCAACCGTCGTTTTGATCAGTGGCGCCAACAGAGGCATCGGCAAAGAACTTCTCAAACGGTACATTGCCAGATCGAACTATACAGTCATCGCAGCGAATCGTGATCCTGAGCATGTGTCGTCCAAGGAGCTCGCCAACCTGCCCCGAGGCTCGAACAGTCGTCTCATCGTTGTCAAGGTCGACGCCGTGAACGATGAAGACGCTTTGAATGCAGCCAAAGAGCTCGAGAGGCAAGGCATCGAGCACATAGACTTGGTCATCGCAAATGCAGCTGTCGCGTATGCCTTCGGCAAAGTGTCTCATATTGCCATCGATGTTATAAAAGGTCATTTCGAACCGAATTTCTACGGCGTGATACGGCTATACCACGCCATGTTGCCGTTGTTGCTTAAATCGTCGCATCCAAAGTGGGCGACAGTGGGCTCCATCGCGGGGAGTATTGAGGTACGTCTTCTTTTCTGTTGTAACGATTAAGGTGGCTTGCTGACATGTTCTTCGTGTAAAAGTAAGTTTTGCGCGTCCACGAATTGAGGGTCTACTCTTATTTGTGTGCTCTTCTATGTCTGGGTCGGACTCTGACGGTGGACAGGAAACAACCTCCAGTTCCCAACACTCCGTATGGGACGACAAAGGCTGCGGTGCATTGGCTCACCAAGAGAATGGATGAGGAGGAAGAAAAGCTCACCGCATTCGTGGTCACTCCTGGGTAGGCTGATCTTGGCCCTGACCCCTGTGTGTTCTGAATGACTAATAGTAGTGCCAGCTGGGTTACGACAGATATGGGTAACATGGGTGCCCGCGAGCTTTTTGGGCTGGAGCAAGCTCCGGACAATCTTGACGAGTCCTGTGATGGCATGGTGAAGCTGTTCGATGAGGCCACAAAGGAGACACACGGTGGCAAGTTCTGGCGGTATACTGGCAAGGAGGAAGCATGGTAGATTCGTAAGCTCTTGAAGGGTCGACTGACTTGATTGATTTCGAAATGGTAAAATCATGTTCAAATGTCCCAGAGAAGCGGTGGGGATAACCAAAAAACTCCGTCTCAAATTGGCCTGACCCGATCCGGGAATGAATGAATTCTGGAGTGTATCTTCTTGCTTCGGGACTGTATTACATAATGGGTCAGCCAGGCGTGGGCGCGCCACCAGCAGCTTTCAGCGGTTCGGGGCCGCCCCCTTTCTCTGCCAGCCTTGTCACATCCGGGCTTGGCATCGATACTTGAAATGCCGGGGTCCTATCGACATAACAGAGCATCGTGAGTGGAAGCCACAACGAAGATGGAACCACAGATTTTCAAGCAATTCATAGGGATCCAATTTGGACACTGCTGTCAGAGGAGCGTGTTTTTACTACCATTCAGTCCCTGCACGCAATGCACTCTGATCTGATGAGGGATGCTATAGCATGTTGCCGTACGCAGATGCTCAAGAGATATACCATTGCTGAGGAGTATACACAATGCTCATGCCAGGGGGCTCGTTTGTCCCATGGGGCCGCTTAGCAACTCCCGTTGGCATCTTTCTCTGCAAATCAGCCTCCGTCGGCGTGGAGAGGACAACTTGACAGAGATAGACACAAAGGATCGCAGAACGATCTTCTCCGAATTTCTCCTTCAGACTCTTCTTTCTCGCTGGAATGGACACCAACGCCGCCGGCACCTGCACTCCACGTGGGCCATGGCGAAGAACATCCCGCTCTGGACATAAAATGCCGAGCTTCTGCGGTTCACCAACAGGCGTCGGCACGGTGAAAGCGGCATCATATGTCGCCTTGAACCAGATTTTGTTGTGCACAGACTGGAAGACGATATAACCAGGAGGCAAATGCAAAGGCTGCAGCTTAAATCCTTGAAATTCGACTCGCAGACCCAACCCTTCCTTGATCTCACCTACCTCATTGTCTTCCCGGTGGACAAATTTGGACTGCCAAAACGAAGTGCATGCCCAGCGATACCCGTCTTCTTGCAGCTTCTCACCGGGAGAAAAGATAATATTCTTCGGCAGATATCTGATCTTGGACAACATTTTGCGCGTCCTTTGATCCACGTCTGTAGAATCAAGCTCCTTGATCACATCAGGCTCAAGGCCCATCATACCAGCAAGACAGATGTATGCATCACCTTTCTTCGTCGTTGAACGTCCATTCAAGATCCTTAAGGAAGCTGCCATGGCCGGGATCCCGTCTCGCCAATAACTCTTCGAATGTGCTTTTCGGAGCAAATCGAACTCCTCGTAGAATATTGTTGCATCTGTCTCGATGAGACACAGTGCCAGATTCTGCTTGCGAGCGGCCTTCCTCAGCCGATGCACTGCCGCGGGGACGTCGACAAATCCGAGTCCGTCTCGTAGCTGAATCTGGAGACCGCTGGCACCCAATGCACCTTCTTGCATTGTCCACACACGCCTCATCCAGCCTGTGCCGACCATACGCAGGATCAAGTCTCGTTCCGGAGTCATCCGGGGCAATGCTAACAGCTCCGAGTCCAGAATCAGGACTCTCTTGGCGTTGGCGTAAGTCGCACTCATGCGAGAAATAGCCAAGCGACGGTGAACCTTCTCTCGGGGCACACAAAAGGTGTCTATCCACAACGCCATAGTCGAGGTCTCCTTCCCAAACCTCTTCTTCAAGGACGAAAGTCCGCCAGACGCCACAGGCTGAAGTGCATTGCAAAGTCCGTTCAGACGGAAGATCTGGCAGCGTGGCAGAAAGTTTCCTGAAACACAACCCAGACCGTCGGCCCAACAGTGAGAAAGTGCGACATAAGGAGTCTTGCGATCAGAAGACACCTCCAATTCAATAGTACTAGCACCTCTTCCACCCGTAACTTCCTTAACGATGATGACCGGGATATCGCCCTTCTCCAGCACCTGTTTGACCTGCTCAATGGGGGAGGGAACGGGCTCACACCGACATCCGTCCTCAACATGCATCGTCTTATAGGTCTTTTCGTCGATATCCCTTGCCGTGCACCCCTCAACACTACACGCCCCATGCCTCTTCGGCGATATCACCTCACAGCGTCGAATACTCGACGCCACCACAGCAGTCGGCACGCTCACCGTATCCAACAACCTCCGCACATCACTCACACACCACCCATTCCTCATCAACTCCTTCTCCACCAAGACCGACCTCCCCCAATCCTCAACGATGGTCCTACTTCGCGGCGGGAACCGCTCAATCTTCACTTCGATAGCGTTCTTTAACGTCGCTCCCAACACCATCACCGCCAACAACGCCGCTTGCGAAAGCGGACTCGCCTTCCCCGCCTCAAGCAGACACCGCACATACCCTCGCGCTTCCTCCAGATCGGCATCCATGTCCCTCGCCCGGGATACCTTGACCCCACGGGCCCACCGATCCAGATACTCCGGTAGACGACGCGATGTCAAGCGCGATGGCGTGCACGTGCGGTCAACGAAGTCCTCTGGATCTACACGTACGCCGCCGCCATGATCCAGCACCCGTGTGATGAGTCCGAAGTACAGCCATGTCTGGAGGAAGGCGGCTGTGTGACCGAGCTTGTGCTGGTTGAAGTCGTGGGCGAGGAAGCGCGTTTTGTCGAAGCCGCACTGGGCCGGGTATTCTGAGAATGGGCAGTTGCGGTCATAAGTGTCGACGCTGAGAAGTGGGATATGGAGCGCGGCGAGAGGGGGACTTGTGTTGTTCTCTTGTGGTGTGAGTGCTGTGCAGAGGTGGTCCATTTTGGAGGTCGGATCAGGCTCTATTCGCGGTGGGATATTAGTATCACGGGCCGAACTTGGGCGCCGTATGATTAGGATATATGCAAATGATAGTCGTATGATTGCAAAAACAAAAATCCCGTCTCAAAATTACCATCGTGAGGCTGAAAGAGGCCCCCGGACGAAGGCGGTCACGTCGTGTCGGGATTCTTAGTATACTACTCACCGCCTTGTCAGCCAGTCTTAGCGTCGTTGGTTTAGCCACTGGGATGATATATCGCCCTTGTCGCCGAAACAATTCTTGAAACCACCGTCTCCAGCACCAAAACGAGTGGAGTAGATTAAGCAGACCATGCATGCTCGGGGACAACGAAGCAGTGATCTTGGCACCTCCGCTCGAGCTAGAGAAAGGCCGGAAAGTAAATGTTGGTAAGGCATCGAGTGACTTCCCTCGTTCGAGTGGTGCTGTGGTCCTCATTTGGAAGAGTGGAGCCTAGATAAGATAAGGAGATAAGATTAGATGCATCAAGAAAAAGTCACTTTTTTCAACGACGAGAAGCGCAACAAGAACATAACCCTTAATTTCGAATTAGACATACAGTCAAGAGCTGAATGGGTACAAGATGTCGCAAATGAAAGACGAGAAACCGATCCATACCATCATCCTCGACGCCTCACCTCTCCTCCTCAATACCCCCGGCATCTCCACCCTCCTAGCCAACGGTCATGTCCTCGTAACGACCCCTTCAGTCCTGGCAGAAATCCGAACCGAAGAAGCAAGAACAAGAGTAGAGACGCTTTACAAGCCTTTTCTCGAGATCAGAACGCCGAAGCCGGAAAGTGTCAAACACGTCAGAGAATTTGCGCGGAGGACTGGTGATGGCGCAGTACTCAGTCAGACAGATTTCGAAGTGATCGCGCTGGCCTACGATATTGAGTGTGAGCGAAATGGTGGCGACTGGAGATTACGTGCGGTGCCTGGCCAGAAGAGGGTGAATGGTAGTCCTCCCCAGAAAACAACGGAGCAGAGTGATGAAACGAGCGATCCCACACCCGAAAATGCCACAGCAGAAGAACCACAGGGGAAGGTTGTCCAGGCATCGCGGGAAGATGAGGAGCAGCCAGGAAATCTCGAAAGTCAGGTACAGTCTTTGAGCCTACAAGATACAACTGCGGCAGAGCAACAATCGGAGCAAGAAATTGAGGTGATTGAGGTGGTTGAGGATGGCGATGCGGAGCAAGATGGCGAGACTCAGCCAGACGAGGAAGAGCCTGATTCAGACGAGGGCTGGATCACGCCATCCAATATCAAGAAGAAACAGGCCAAGGACGAGGCTGCCAATACAAAGTCAAAATCGGAGACGAAACATCTACAGGTGGCCACGATGACAGGCGATTTTGCCCTGCAAAATGTTCTCCTGCAAATGAACTTGAACCTCCTTTCAAGCAAAACATGCCAGAGGATCTCGCAAATCAAGCAGTTTCTTCTCAGATGTCATGGCTGCTTTGGCACAACCAAGGAAATGAACAAGCAATTCTGTCCCCGTTGTGGACAGCCCACTTTAACCCGGGTGAGTTGCACAACGAATGACAAGGGCGAGGTCAAACTCCATCTCAAGGCGAATATGCAGTGGAACAACAGGGGCAACGTGTACTCAATACCGAAACCCATCCACGGAAGTGCGAACCAGAAATATAAAGGCCCAAGACAGGGAGGAGGTCAAGGTGGCTGGGGCGATGGCCTGATATTGGCGGAAGACCAAAAGGAGTATATCAGAGCCATGACGAATATGAAGCGCACGAAGGAGAAGAATCTTATGGATGAAGACACCCTGCCCAGCATTCTCACAGGAGATCGAGGACAGGGTTCAGGAAGGACGAGAATTGGTGGAGGCCGCACTATCAACTCGAGAAAGCGGTAATGTATTGCTGTAAATCCGAATTTATGAAGCCATGACCGACCACATTCCTGCTTGGGTATTCCTTTACCACTCTTGACGCCAGACACCGTAAAACACCATGACAATTTCTGTTTCCACTCATTTCTTCTCTTCTTCTGCAACTGTATTAGTACTTGAACAGGTACAACGCGATTGGGTCGCACATACTTTGTTGAGTAAGGAGAAGGCCGTATCGCTTCTTGAGCGTCACTCGGTGCCTATGAACGTGTCAAAAAGAAATCGTTGCCGTGTCAGAGAACACAGTCGTACCTCGAGTACTTGTCGTCTGGCGAAAATCTTGCAGGATGTGCTGATTTCGTGACCACTCCATCAAGAACCTTCTTCAAGGTGTAGACTCTTTTCCCCGTGTCCGGGTCTTGGTTGTACATGAGATGCATTTTGTTGATGTTCTGTCGACGGTTGAATGCCCTCTTGTGTTCTGCGTGTCGTTTGAATCGTCTGCGCGATCTTTCGATATGTGAGCGATAAGAATTGGCGCCGAAATTGCAAAGATGTGGTTGGAGAAAATCCACTCGGCAAGATCAACTGCGACAAAAAAATTCCCCGCGGCCGTTGAAGCAAAAAGCAAAACCATCTGATCAGCCAACAGATGCTCGTTCCACACTGACCTAATTTGCTTCTCATTCTCTTCAAGCAATGCAACACACACCTCACATCGCTACATGCGTGGTTTGATTTTCTCTTTCTCTCCCCCAGTACGGCTGGTACGTCTCTTGCGGGGCCTTTTCTGCTCATAATCGAACGACTCACACCTCATCCCGACCTGCGGCGTAACGGAAGTCCAGTAAGTGTGCCCAACGCGCTGAGTCACGTTCCTATATTCTCCGTGATGATCCTTTTCTTGCCTAGGAGGAAGCACTTTGATTTCTAGCTTCCTCGGATGCGGGCCTTTGTATTAGACTACAACGGTATCTGAGAGACACAAAACATCTGCCTTTGACTGAATTGCACGGTAACGAGGCACAAGCTGACCCGAGCATCGCACAGATATAATGCACCAAGCATTATGGCTTCTCCTGCAACTACAGTGAGAAATCACGCTGGACCAACAACGTCGACGAAGCCGAACACATCTAAAACGAAACCAAGACCACGCCGACCCAACTACAATCACATCCATCGAAACCTCTTACCAGTAGAAGTCCATCCTCTACCGGTTCTCATACCTCATAATCCCTTGTCCTTGGTCGCAATTGCATTATCCTATCTCGCTCAACTCCTTGCTCCACCAACACGACCTACCTACAAGGGCTACTTCTCGTCAGCAACTTCCTCCATTCATATCACAGATGCAGAAACGATCCGGAAATTATGGGAGATGGGCTTCTTCGGAAGAGGCAATCTAAGTCGAAGCGAACCGACGTGGCTAGAAAACCGCAAGAAGAAGGGGTTGACGGCAGAAGAAAACACAGCCCAGCGTCGACAGGCGAGAAGGCAACAGAAGCAGGAACGGGCGCGGAAAGAACAGGAAGAGATAGAACAACAACTTGCGGAAGAAACTCAACAGAATGGTACCCCTAATGGTCACTTGAATGGTGTGCTGTCAGAGAACGTTTTAAAAACAAATGCCAGAGATCTGAGTGACATAGCCAGTGTTCTGGAGTCTGCCAGCGGCACTGCGACTCCTCAAGACGAAGAAAGTAAAGAAAATGGTTCTCTACATGAGTTCCATGAATGGAAGAAAGCCATTGAAGCGAATGGGATCCCTACGCCACCTCCAACATCGACATCTTCGGATGCTAGTCACGCCGAAGGTCAACCCGTGAAAAGGTTACAGAGGACCAAAACCGTGCGCTTCTCACCCACAATTGAAGCGAGAGAATTTGATCTAAGCTCTCCGATAATTTCGCCTATCAAAAGTCCGGGCTCGGCACCACTAGAAACCGCAAAGCCTGAAGAGCCGCAAGTGCAGGAGAACCAAGAGCACTTGAATCTGTCACTTGAAGAGGCATTCTTCTTATCATATGGCCTGGGTGTCCTCGACGTATACTGCGATGACAGTGACGCGGTCCTTCCACCATCTTCTCTGCTATCGCTCTTCCGTCGGCACTCATACTATCCTCCTCGGAGTCTTTCAGTATCGGCCGAGCCTGACGACCCCTTTATGCTTTCATATGTTGTATATCACCACTACCGCTCCCTAGGATGGGTTGTTCGCTCTGGCGTCAAGTTCTCGACGGATTACTTGCTTTACAATCGGGGTCCTGCATTCTCTCACGCCGAGTTTGCTATCGTGATTGTACCGTCTTACAGTCAACCACTTTGGACGGACACTCCAGAGCGCAGGAAAGTGGTCGAGAACAACACCAAGAAAACGTGGTGGTGGCTTCATGGTATCAACCGTGTACAGGCGCAGGTACTTAAGCAGCTGGTTCTGTGTTATGTGGATATTCCGCCTCCGCTTGCGGGCGAAGAGAAGGGCAAGGACGTCGACATTGGACTGCTGCTTTCGCGGTACAAGATCCGAGATGTGAATGTTCGCCGCTGGACACCGAACAGAAGCCGAGACTGAATGTCGGCAGAGCGGTACAATAAGTGCTGGTTCACCATAATGATCATCACAAGCCTGAAATGACTAACACCACAAGAAGACTGTAGCTACTTGCTTCCCACGATCAGGCTCCGTCCCTACATCGTAGATTGATCGTCTCATCGTTATATGGCTCTCCGCCTACTACGCACACAAGAGTCTCTGTACCACGACACCGGTAAGGCTCGATTTCCCCACGAACGAGGAATTGCCCGAATTGGGTCAGAGAGTTTCCCAATCAGGAAGTCACTCATACTTTTCACCTCACAATGACCGATTGACTCGGGAGCTATACGCCGGATGACGGCGATTGACCGATTAGTCTGGCATGTCCTTTTGGTTTTGGTAGAAGTACAACTCATAATTCTTGATGTTTCCTTCCTGCTGCTACATGCTCTATGAACCTTGTATCCCGCAGCTTGGAACATGTCAGGCCGAACAATCTCTTTCATGATCTTCGAACATAAGTAGTAGCGGACTCTTGTTCATACACGATTGTCTCCCGCTTCGAAGACTCCTCCCAACAGGGGTTGCACTTCGCTTCTGGACATTCGATCGCGACGACAATATTCCCACATGGTAGCATACATTCGCCGCAAAAGAAGGCCGCTGCAACGGCTTGTCTTGTTGCACTGAAGAGCTCAGTCAACGTAGTCAGCGTCCTCTTCACCGCTGCCCTGTCCCGATTTTCTCTTTTGCTGGTCTCCATGCCGTGGGTGAGGGCTCTCCTGAACCCTCCCCAACGCCTCTTGGTCTTTCCGCAACAAGGCTATCGTTCTTTTTCGCTCTTCAGATTCAAGCCGCATGACATAGTCACTCAGGAACTCGCTCTTATCCCATTCAAATGCTTTGTGGTCCTTGTCCACCAACCAGTCCGCTGGGAACAGAAATGCGCATCGTCGCTCATAACAGGGATTTTTATCGTCACATTCCCGGTCTTCTCGTCTTCGATGCTTTGACATGGTCGAGGAATCTGCAAACGCCTTCCCGCAATGATTGCATATGATAACAAGACCCGCGGTGTCGAATGTAACATGGTGTGGAAGCTTATTATTGTGGTAAAACTTTCTCCTCAATTCGTTTCTTTTGTCGTCATCCATCATTGCCTCAGTATCAATTCTCTTTATGGTGCTCGCGCTAATTGCATCGACGTTTCCCTTCACTAGAGGTGGCATCAGATATGTTCCATGTGTGCTTTTGATCTCTGGTATTTGTATGCTGGATCTGTCTTGGGACGAACGGTTTGACGGAAGGACATCTACCACAAACAACGTGTTAACAACTGATCCTCTAACTACCGAGCACTTCATACCGATATCTTTGAGCCGATCGACTAGGTGACCGCCACCCTGCTCCACTAGTATATTATCCTGTTCATTTAGCCCTTCGGTTTTCTCGATACCGGCCTCATTCGTCCGATGAGTTAGTGGGTGCCAGCGACTGGTGGGTGTAATATCATGCGTAGGAGAAGAAGACTGCTTCCTTAGAGTTCCTATCTGGGATAGGATACTGGGAGGGTCGTATTCTCCAATGAAGACATTTTTGACACTCAGAGTAAGGGCAGGATGAGGAGAGTGCTGCGAATCCCCTGAAAGGGCCCACTGGGAGAAGGTGCCGGATTGCCATGGCTGGTAATAAAAACATTTCTCGCGTTCACTGTTACAGAAGATCCGCTATCGCTCTCGTGATGCAGCTTTTGTCTCTTTGAATGCGACATGGCGAGTGAAATGGGACCAGTTGAAAGGAGTCTCGCAATGATTTCAAAGATGCCGTGAAGCCCAACAAGAGCTCCGTCACAGGTAGTCTGAATACAGAGTGAGAGGAAAGCGTAAGCCTTCGAGCATGAGGCAGATGGGAAGTGCAAGTGAAAAGGAGAACATGCCAAGGAAGCAGGCGTCGAGGTGACCAGGGTCGGCTTCTGAGCAAACATCTTCAGCCTGACTGATGCAGTCGGAGAACAAAGACCAGCAAGACTGATATCAAATTGACGAATGCTGGCCTCCCTCTGTGGTTTGATTCAAAATATGACAGTCCACACTCGGCGCCCTGCAAATTCATGTGACAAATCGCATTGCACATGAGAAGACGAGATACTGTGGTAAAAGACATTCTATTCTCCCACTTACGTGTTTCGCGGATTTCAAAGGAGGGGAAGCATTGCATAAATCACAACAAGACCAACAACAAAGGCATGAACGACCTCCATGCTCACCTCATCAACATACCAAGATAGCTTGCCAGAACCCACACCTTAACCCAGATTCCCCACTCAGCAAACTCTAGTAGCCTCTCTCACCAATGCGTGGTGCGCCTCCCTTCCAGTCATATCGCTCGTAGTGCCGGAAAACCAAGTCGTACCCATCAAGGTCATGAACGATACGATCGATCCGACGATAACCATTGATAGTGTCCATCTTGGCATTGCGGCGGGCGACCTTCCTCTCCAACGCCTTGATCTGTGCCAGCTCGTCATGGTCGGCATGAGCACGCTCTTCGAAATCGGTCTTGGCTTCAAAGAGAGTAATGCTGAACCGGCCGGGCCTGAAAATGTCCACGACATGCTGAATGACTTCGGTTGTCTCTCTTCCGTTTTGGCCAACGGGAACGTTAGTCTCGAAGGAAGCGTAAGAGCAGATGGGTTCTGGCGTCACATGCACGGTGAAGTAATGAGTGCCTTTTTCTCCGTGAGGTGCAGGAATGACACCGTTGGCCGAGAATCCGCAAGGCGTAAAGAGGTAGGCATCCACACGAGCATCCGGGTACTTTTCACGCGGGTAGACGTTAGACAAGCCGCACGTGTCGGAGACCACAGTACCAAGTGCATGTCCTTCAGTGGTGAGTTCTGTGGGGTAGACATCCTCCTTCAATGAGATATCACCGTCCGATGAAGCATTACTGAAAACATCGACGTGATCGTCTTCTCCTCCCTGAGATCCTCTCCACTGATCCTCTGCGACCGCACTCGCATGGTCAAGGTAGAATTGCTTAGCATTCTCCTCGTCCAAATCAGTCATGAGGATCTCAAGAGTCTCATCTTCACCTTCGCACACCTTCGAGCCACGGTCGACCACTAGAGAAGTTGGCAAGTCCAGCATTTTGGTTTCCGTGCCTGGACTGTCCATGCTATGTGGACTAGCCGGTGGTGTCAACATGGTATATGGTTCCGTCAGATAGAGATACCAATGCTCGCCGTTCATCTTGCCAATCATGTACGCGCTCCCACCAACGAAGAGCTTGTCCAAAGCATGAACCTCGTCACGCCAGCTGCGATGTGGTCCTCGTTGGCGATCAGGGAACAAGTAGTTCTTGCGACTATAGAAGACGCGATACGGAGGTGCTGCGACTGCGATGCCACGGGACGGTGGAGCAGTGGAACGTTGGAAGCCTCCGAATAGAGTGGCAACCTCGAGGATTCGCGGAAGACCACAGAGCAAAGTGGTAGTGCCGCATGTCTTCAGGATGAGCTTGTGAGGAAAGACAAACATGCTCGATTCCGAGAGCAGGTAGGCATCGACATCCTCGGACTCAACAATTGACAAGACCTTGCAATTGACCAAGTCGAGCATTTGTTTCCAGATCTCGGCGGGCACGGCCTTGAGACCGGTTGGCTCGGTGCAGCCATGCAAGGCATTGGGAGATGGACTAAACCATACTTCTAGTAGCTTTTCAGGACCTTCAAATGCATTGCTCGAGTCCAAGTCCACTGCGACTTCATGATTGATAGTCACTGAAGGCGTATGACTCAAACTCGATGGTGAAGTAGTATAGTTTTGGGGGATCCCAATATGTACCATATCCTTGTCGAGGATATGGACAAAGTCCGCTTGTTGTGGAATAAAGGCAGGAAGGTGAGAGGACACTGATCCGAAGATTCAGTGAAGCACTATCTGCCACCCAGACGAACAATGCGGTGTCCGCCTGAGAAGAGAAGGCCCACTAATCTGTGGGAGAATTGGAGGCTGGCTTGAGCCAGCAGCAATGCGTTGATGTGTATGAATTCCCTTCTGAAGGGTCGTTATGGAGGTCGGGAGGAGGAGAGGAGGAAGAAGATTTCCTGCACGAACGGAATTGTGGGCAGTGGTTTTTCTTCCTCTTTGATCAAAGCTCGATACCTTTCACAGTATCGAAGGAGATGTTGGTTTCGTTCGTGAGGTGTATAGACGTTCGATCGATGTTGGTTTGATATAGTGGTACTCGCAAGTAGCAGGTGTTATCGAGGCCTGGCATGGTTGTCAGTAAGAGGCATTGAGAGAGAGACAATGATAGCAACATACTTTGCAGGCTTGGACAGGAAACGTAGCAGATCTTTGCGGCTCATAGAAGACGTTGCGAGGAACTGCTAAGAATCAAGTTCGGCTATTACAGCCTGTAAGAAATTTGTATCGCTGAGCTGGTGGAATTCGCCAGAACTGCGACTGTAGCAGGTGGATTTCTCGAAGGTTGAAAATGTCTCAGCAGGAAAAATCTGACACTGCTTTGGGTCGGTATGATGCCTCGGAAGAGTCGAACAGGAGTTGCAGGCTCTGATAGCAACCTGAATATGTTCTGGTGAGTAATGTTATAAGACAAAGATCAATCCAGTGCAGGAGGATTAGATCGCATGTGGCCAAATTTTCTTGTTTGCGGTGACACCGAATGAGGCTGCGTTGGATTGTTGTGTGTGTGACACGGTGGAGCGGCGAAATTTTGGGCGCGGGGATTTGGATAGGCGAGACAATCCTCTAAGATGACGCCAATGGATTGACCCGATGACGCCCGGATTGATCTTAAAATCTTCTCGCTACTGGGCACTTTGGGAGAGCCGGCAATTTAAGCCGGGGGGATACATGAAACATGCCCGCAAAACTTTTGACAACGACGAGCCTGAAGGTGCTACACCTTGCTGAAGCTCATTGCTGTTCGAATAGACCAATGTCTAAGTACTCGTCCATGTACTGAGACAACAAACTTGGGTCCCTATGCAATTGAGACGTGTGTGAAGCATTATTTTGGCCACGAGGCTGGGATTCCAAGCCTATCATTTCGCGGTGCCTGGAAAGCCCTACGCCACCCCCGCTTATCGGCACAAAAGGCCTAAAAGTCCACCCAAAAACCGCCCGACGAGGCTCCGAAAAACATCTGAACCTGGCAATGACGCCACCTGCGGATTTGGCCGAGGCTGCTTAGAAATTATTTTGCATGTTCGACAACCACGAACTGCGTTGACAGATATCCGACCTCCACCTCAGCACGCAGTCAATCATCCTTACACCTGCTACGGCCTTCATCATGGGCTTAGAAAAAGTCAAACACGTTGTGCTCATCCTTTCCGGCAAAGGAGGCGTCGGCAAATCCAGCGTGACCCTCCAACTCGCCCTCTCACTCTCACAACAAGGTCACAACGTCGGCATCCTAGACATCGACTTGACAGGACCCAGTATACCACGCCTCCTCAATCTCGAAGATAAAAAAGTAACCCAAGCACCTGGCGGCTGGTTGCCAGTCAAAGTCCACGATGCCATTCGGGAAGACTCAAACGACGCCACCACATCCACCTCCTCCTCAAGTCGCGGCTCCCTCCACGCCCTATCGCTAGCCTTCCTCCTTCCATCGCGCTCGTCAGCCGTGATATGGCGCGGACCCAAGAAGACTGCGATGATAAGACAATTTGTATCGGATGTGCTATGGCCTCCAAATACAGACTATCTCCTCATCGACACCCCACCTGGCACGAGTGACGAACACATCGCAATTGTGGAAGAACTACATAAACTCGCTGCGGAGGTCGAACCGATCACGAACGGCAACGGTAACGGTCTGTCCCTACACATCGACCACCGTCCGAAACTTTCTGGCGCAGTTGTGGTGACCACTCCGCAGGCCATATCGACAGCCGACGTACGGAAAGAATTGAACTTTTGTGTCAAAACGCAGATACCCGTACTGGGAGTCATCGAAAATATGGCGGGATATATGTGTCCATGTTGTGGCGAAATAAGCAATGTCTTCAGTAAAGGCGGTGGAGAAATCATGGCCAGAGAGTGCAATGTTCCTTTTTTGGGCTCAGTGCCTATAGACACAGGGTTTGGCGCCATGGTTGAAGGCGCGTCGGCAAGTCAACAGGCAGCAACAACTGATACGACGAGCCCAATTTCTGAGAAGCCGACAGAACTCGTGGAGCGGTACAAAGAATGCGGACTATGTCCTATTTTCGCAGACTTTGCGAAGCGGGTAGATGAGAAGGTACAGGCTGTGACGACCTCATGATATCCATCTTGTCTGGACACTATCTTCCTGCGCATCGACTCTTTGGCATCTCCAGCTCAATCGAGGCCAACGGCTTCTGGTTCATCGATCGAAGAGGCATTATCCTGCCAACTCCACGTTGACTGTTTTGTCAACCCCTCTATCACAGGGAGGAGATAAAATGTCCCGACCTCGCCTAACCCTTTCAGAGCGCTCGAAAGATGGTACTTACCACGACTGACTCCTGTCCTACCCTCAATTCCCCGGACTGGTAACCCCACGGTTAAGGGCGGGGAAACTTCGAGCGGTGTTGGAACATTTATCGGCAGTTGACAAGGAGTTTTACATCGGCGATTGCTTTGACGCGATACACAATTCTGCAGTGGAGTTGTACTCAAGGTCGATGCACCAGCAGTGATGGCAGCGTCGAGTCGTGTTCAGCTTTTGACAGAAGCAACGGGACAAAAGTCCTCGAGAACGAAGACAGAGGAAGAACTGCAACTCGGCAGACTTTCCCTTGGTCGCGTTGTCTATAAACTTCCTAAACAATGCATCACCAACAGGTTCTTGTCCATCATCTCTTCTCCCTTCTCCAAGTCTTGGGAGAACTTAGCATGTGCCAAAGGAGTCCCTGCATCACGACTGGAAGCATGCTACGATTTAGACTGATACGAAAGGCTCTTGTACTGCGGGGTATCACCATGGGGCATTGGCTCTTTTTGGAAAAGCCTCTACAAACAGTGTGGAGAAAAATGCTGTACCTGAAGTATACAAAATGAGTACACAGGGACACGAGTCTGCAGAGGAATGAGATCGTTGTCCTTTTTTCTTCATTCCAGACACGCAAAATGGAGTCTCAACTCGCTGACCTGCAGGCAGAAGTCAAAAGACTTCACGACAAGTTGCAGAAGGTCGAGGACGAAGCAGAAATCCGCAAGACCCATTTCAAGTATGGATACTACCTTGATAAGTGTCTTTACAATGAGGTAGTAGACATGTTTGCCGACCACCCAGACGCCTACGTAGAGTTCCTGGGCTCTCGCTACAGGGGCAAAGAAGGTATCAAGCGTCTCTACCAAGGACGATTCCAGACCTACTTCGTCAACGGTCGCAATGGCCCAGTGTACGGTTTCCTGCTTGACCACCCGATGCTCCAAGACATCATCGACCGCGACACTGAGACTCACGCCTGGGGTCGACTTCGCGCACTGATGTCTGCCGGAACCCATCAAAGCATTCAAGAAGAGCATCCTCGCGGCCATGCCCAATGGTGGGAAGGCGGACTCTATGAGAACGAGTACATCAAGGAGAATGGCGTCTGGAAGCTGTTCAGGTGAGTATTTCGGCTTCTCTATCAAGCCTGACGGTCATTGACGCGTCCAAGGTACCGCTACTTCCCATTCTGGCACGCCGACTTCGAGCGCGGCTGGGCGCATACCAAGAAGAACTACATTCCCTGGCCGACCAAGACATACCCAGAGGACCCGAGCGGACCAGATGAGATCATCGAGCAAAAGATGTTGTGGCCCGACACCCGCGTCATTCCATTCCACTACCCTCATCCTGTGACGGGCAAACAGGTCAAGGACGATGACCTCCGCGCACCACATTATGGACAGGATGTCAACACTTCCGAGCCGCCTCTGACGCTGGCTTTGCCCAAGGATCAGCAGGAAGCGTTGGCGAAAGGAAAAGGGGGTGCTGAACAGGCAGTTCTGAAGAACGGAGAGGTTGCGGATAGTACACCTGCTTGTGCCGAGCAAGAATGCGATCAGAAGGGCAGCATTGGTGAGCGCGTCGAAATGGGGAAACGATGGTAGTTGTAGTCTCGCAGGCAGTACCCATCAAGACTTCGCTAGTAGAAACTCCTAAACACGGTACTCAGATGATGCAAGTGCAAACATCCTGTCAGGCTTCTGCGGACAGTGAAATATCCTCCAGAGCATTTCGTACAGTAGTCCACGTCCAACAATCAACGCACGTTCATTAAAAGACGAAAGTCCGAGGAGCAGAGGAGAGCGGAGGCGGCCAAGACCCCAAAAGCGGAGACGCGGGAATTTAAAACAACATCATATTCAACGACGTATTTGTATCCCTGCCTAAGATCTCTAACGAGGTGCATACAGCTAGTGATGGAAGCGACAACGAGGTCCTCATCTAGCGGCGTGGTGACAAGATAACGGTCACTTGTGACTGGGTGCCGGGCCGGTTTACTCCTCAAGGTGCCGAGGGAAATGCAGGGCTTGGGACGTTCAGGGCCGGGCCCAAAAACCGAGAATAAGAGCAAATCCAGGGCTTCACAGACCTTGAGGAAACTTGGGGCCTGGCCCAAAACCGAAGAAAGAGAAGTCTCGGAAACTTGGGGCCTGGCCTCAAACCGAGGATGAGAAAAGTCTAGGGCTTTAGGAAACTTGGGGCCTGGCCCAAAACCGAGGATGAGAAAGAATTCGAGGCTTCACAGGGCTTTCAGGAAACTTGTGGCCTGGCCCAAAACCGAGCTTCACAGAGCTTTCAGGAAACTTGTGTCCTGGCCCAAAACCGAGGATGAGAAAAAATTCGAGGCTTCACAGGGTTCCCAGGAAACTTGTGCCCTGGCCCAAAACCGAGGATGAGAAAAAGTTCGAGGCTTCACAGGGCTTTAGGAAACTTGTGGCCTGGCCCAAAACCGAGCTTCACAGGGCTTTCAGGAAACTTGTGGCCTGGCCTAAAACCGAGCTTCACAGGGCTTCAGGAAACTTGTGGCCTGGCCCAAAACCGAGCTTGAGAGAATTCAGGAGTGAGATCTGGTGGCCGTGTGCCTCACCTTCTGGGCCTGAATCTGGCAGGAGGCCAAAGAGTCCTCGCCGAGACCGGCGATGTTATCACTGGCAGCTGTTCTGCATGTTTTCATTCTCTACTTGAGTTGCTGAGGGTCAGGTATTCGTTGGTACCGTTCCGCCCCCCTCGGCCTGGAGACACAATACAATTCGTCTTCTCGACAACAAACAACCACTGCCCTCGACTTGTGTTTCTTCATACGATCACACCGAGCACATGTGCACACTTCGTTCAGGTGTTGACTTCACACCGAGGTTTGATGCCATCGACATATGGGATCTCCGGGTAAGTCGTCATCATTAGTATGAAGACCTGTCATCTTTCACTTCGTATTCTCAACACCCTTCAGTTCTGCAATGTAGCGTCTCAGACACTCGCTCTCATCCCAACGGAATTTCTTGTCTTTCTCGACATAGGATTTGGGAAGTTGGAATGCAGCACGCTTTGAGTAGCATTGCTTCAATATCCTGCCATTGCAACCTTTGTCTTTAAGCTTTCGATGTTTTGACATGCCGCTGAGACTGCTAAACATACCGCCACAATGGAGGCACAGAACAACAAGGCCCGTGCTGTTGAAAGTCAAACTGCCTGTAAAGCCTGACTTGTCCAATCGATCTTTTTCGCCCTTGCCAAAGAAAGAGCCGACATCGATTTTCGCTACGACGTCCTCACCAATCGACTCGACGTTCTCCATGTTGTCGGCCGGTAGATTGTAGGCACCATGGAAAGTACCTTTGTACCCATTTTCCAGTCTATTCCGTCCGAGACCCGGCAAGGGCCCTTTGGCTTGCTGCTCAGTCTTCTCAACGGGTTCGTTGTTCTCGACGGCTTCTTCCTCATCATCGGACTCTTCGACTGTGATCTTGTTGGGGTTTGTACTCGCAATGAGTGCATCGAGCATGGTTCTGGTGGCAGACCGAGTCGCTGGATGAACTTGGTTGGCCGCTCGGAATTCGTTGTCTCCATTTGTGTTTGCTTTCTTGCTGATGACCTCGTTGGTAATAACGAGATCGTCGTCTGCATCGGCTCGCTTAGCGGCGGTAGTGGCAAGAACATCGAGCTCGCGGTTCAGGGGAGGTGTTACAATGCCATCTCCTATTAGTCGGTTAGTAATGACGCCAATCAGCAGCTTTTGTAGTTCCCGTACCATTGTATCCAACGTCAGAGGAAGGGTCGTCTCCATTGAGGTCATTCGGGAGTGGATTGTCTGGGAGGACGTTGGTTGGAGTGATGGCGTCTGGGAGAGTGTTGTTGGGGTGACCGGTAATTGGGAGAGCGGTGTTTGGAAGAGGAGTGTCTGGGAGAACGTTGCTTGGGAGGATATCGTCTCCGAGGGCATTGTCTGAAGAAAAGCCTCCATCTTCATCTTTTGCAGTGTCCATCTCTTCAACTCTTGCAGTGTTCATCTCATGTTCAGGACTCCCAACAATGACACCAGATGAAACTGTGACAATGAGGCCAGTCCTTGACCGCATTGCACAGGCCTCCACAAGTCTATCGATATGTTGCTGGTCACACTTGACTAGATTGCCTGCCTTAGCTCTGATAGCGAGTCCATTGGGTCCAACAAGGTGTGCAAGACCGTCCTCGCTATTTTGATTGTTGACGAAGACGTCGCAGATATCAAATTCGATGCCGGGAGCAGGTCTTGGGCGCTCACTACCATCATCATCGTGCTTGCGCTTCATCGCCATGTTGACGGTGCTTGAAAACTGGATAACGAGAGGTCTGATGGAATGGAACGGGAGCAAAAGATGGTCTGTTCAATTGAAAGTGAACTTGAAAGTAAACATTGAGAAAGCCGCAGCAGCGTAGTGAATGACTAGGCGAAACGAAGTGAAGTTCGAGGCAGTGAAGCGGCATTGAAGTGACGGAAACGCACCGTGACAACTTCTCACGAGGCAGTGAGTGAAAGCAGGGTCGCACACCTTCGACAAGATGATCGAGACAGCACTATCGCGACGGCGACCTCCCTGGGCGCAGCACCACTGTGCTTCAGGACATTCGTCCGGTCCCCGCGGCTGACAGGCCCCAAGGCTCATCGTTATTGCTGGCAGACCGCGGGCCATAGCATGGACAAGACATGGCTACTTGATTCGAATCGTCTCTCCGTGCGTAAAGCAAACATTCTGTAGTGTTCGGTGCGAAGAGCTTCGTGGTGGCATCACCACCGGCCCTCTGCGATGCCTATCTGCAGGCTGCTGGTAGCATGGCAGTTCCTGGCAGCCGGATGTGCATTGAAGAAGTGGTTGTCGTCGTTGATATCAATCCCAATGAGGAAGACGTCCCTCACCCCACTGACCGGGGGTGTTTATTGGCCAAAGGTTCCTCAACCCCGCTACCCCAGATTTAGGAGACTTGGAGATCCGCCGGCCAAATTCCAAAATCTGGAAATGGACTTTTTGTAGCAGAAAACCGTTGGCAGCCGGCAGTTGAATGTGTGGAGCATTAATACTCAGCCTAGTATCTTTCGGTCAGTCCTGAACAGTCTCACAGATGTAGAAAGTCCTGGCACTGTCGACGCCCTTGATACTGCTCATAATGTAGTCCTGAACCTCCTTGCCAGGGTCACAAGCAAAGTAGTTATGGCGCACATATTCGACCTCGCACCACAAGTGGTGTCGAATTATACCGCTGGCCGTAAGACCTCAGACCAGGTCAAATACCCAGTTACAGGTGTATTCGACGGCTTCAACAAACCATCCCGCATAGAAGGCGACGTGTTCGACCTGGAGTTCGACGGCTTCATCCCGCCAGAGATCAATGGCACATTCTACCGGATCCAGCCTGACCACCGGTTCCCACCAATTTTCGAAGACGATATCCATTTCAACGGCGATGGCAGCGTGACCGCAATCAGAATTCAAAACGGCCACGCCGACTTTAAGCAACGGTACGTCCAGACAGACCGGTACAAGGCCGAAACCGATGCTCGACGAGCCTTGTTCGGGAGATACCGTAATCCTTACACCGACAATGAGACAGTCAAAGGTGTCATTCGCACGGCGGCAAACACCAACATCACTTTCTGGAGAGGCGTGCTACTCGCTTCGAAGGAAGACGGTCCACCTTTCATCATGGATCCGGTGACGTTAGAGACAATAGGCCGATATGACTTTGAAGGACAAATCCTTACACCAACGTTCACAGCACATCCCAAATTTGACCCCGATACAGGAGAGATGATCTGTTTCGCGTACGAAGCAGGTGGTGACGGGCACGATGGGTCCAATGATATCTGTGTGTGGACGCTCGATCGCGATGGCAAAAAGACCGAAGAGTGCTGGTACAAGGCGCCCTTCTGCGGGATGATCCATGATTGCGGAATTAGCAAGAATTACCTCGTTCTGCCTCTGACGCCGATTAAGTGGACTGGAATGGATAGATTGAAAGGCGGAGGCAATCATTGGGCTTGGGACTCTAAAGAAGATCAGTGGTATGGAGTGGTGCCAAGGAGGGGTGGAAAGCCTGAAGATATCGTTTGGTTTCGTGCCGATAATGGTGAGTTGGTCGATCATCTACCGTTCGCAAAGTCAAGCCATGCTGACTAAGTAGCCTTCCATGGGCACATTGCCGGGTGTTACGAGAACGAGGACGGCCACATCGTCTACGATCTCACCGTGGCTGATGGCAACGTGTTCTTTTTCTTTCCACCGGTTGACGAGGAAGAATCACCACTCGGCAAACGAAATCAACTTCGCAGCCCAACCTGTCGATGGATATTTGACCCGAAGGCCAAATCAGGTACGAGAGTGACTCCCGCGGACTCCTGGATGACCAACGGTGAGTTCTCTCGCATTGACGACCGATGGGTGACGAAGAAATACAACCACTTCTGGCAGGCAAAGGTTGATCCAACCAAGCCTTATGACTTTGCCAAGTGCGGCTCACCAGCTGGAGGATTGTTTAATTGCTTGGGCCATTACACCTGGGACGAGCGCATTGAAGATGTGTATTTTGCAGGCCCAACCGCAACATTCCAAGAGCCGTCTTTCATCCCGAAAGATGGAGGTGGGGAAGGAGAAGGATACATCATTGCATTGCTGAACCAGCTAGATGTGCTGCGGAATGATATCGTGATCCTGGATGCGCTGAACGTCGCCCAGGGTCCATTGGCGGTGATACACCTGCCCTTCAAGTTGAAGTTGGGCTTACATGGTAATTTTGTGGACCAGAGGGATATTCTTGAATGGCAGAAAAGGAGGTCAGAGTCTGGCGACCTAGGTCCCGCGCAACCTGCGAAGGACCCTCTGCCATGGCAAGTGCGACAGCGAGAAACGGAGCCTCATGCAAATGGCCACGGAGGTGCAAATGGTTCTTCGTCGAACGGACTGAATGGACACCAATAAGATGAATACCGGAAATTGGTGGGAGCGAGATCTGTTCTGGTACCAGCAGAAGAGGTACTTGGATACCGAGGCTCACTACACAGTAGCCGAAGGCTGTCGGTGGAATGAACCTTGATCATAATCTTATCAGCCCCATCTGCCGACCCCATCTTGCATTGCCAAATCGAGGGGCCACCTCCCAAACCCCACACAGGCAGTTCGAATTGTTGAATGGTCGCTGAGTGACAATCCTGGTGTCAGAACGTTTATGCGGCGGTTGTATGTCCGATATGTACCAATCGGCAGTTGCATTGACAGCCTCGTGGTCGAAGTAGAGCAGTCTTCGGTATGCATCCAAATCTCGCGTTTTCTTTTCTTTTCCAGATCTGAACAATTACCAATTGAGAAGTAATCCGTTTTTGCAAAATCCAAAATGGGGTCCATAGAAAGAATTGAGACAAGACTGTTCATCAACGGCAAGGTATACATCCACTCATCATACCAGATCCGGTGTCCACGCGACTAGAACTGACACTTTCTAGTTTGTGGAATCTTCAGATGGAAAGACATTTCCCATAAGATCTCCCACCACAAGGGAGATCATCGCTGAAGGTTAGCCTTCGAGAGCATATCCGTAAATGCAGTCGTCATCTGATTGGTGGTAATAGTTTCGGAAGCCAGTGAAAAGGACACCGATGCTGCCGTTGCTGCTGCAAAAGCGGCGTTCCCAACATGGTCGGCGTTGTCGCCTGAAGCAAGGGGCGCATACATGAAGAAGTTGGCGAGTCTGTTGAACCAAAAATACAAAGAGCTATCCCAGCTTGAAGCCGTGTCCATGGGCCGACCAGTGTCGACATACTTTGACAACTATGCCGCCGCGAGCACATTCGAGCACTACGCCGAAGCAGGATACGAGGCGCAAGGCGTCAGCAGTCTGAACACACCAGGATTTGTCAATATGACCTTCAAGCAGCCATACGGCGTCGTTGCCGCTATCATTCCATGGAATCTTCCTTTAGTGTTCTTCGGGAACAAGGTGGCTCCAGCCATAGCAGCTGGCAATACTGTGGTGCTGAAGAGCAGTGAAAAGGCCCCGCTAACAGTACGTACAACAGTCACAAAGTGTCGGCGGTACACGCCCATAGGATATCCGGCATTCGCTGACAAGTTCAACAGTCTGCCAAAGTCGCCGCATTGATCGAGCAAGCAGGCTTTCCACCGGGAGTCATCAACGTCCTTTCAGGCCATGGTCAAACGTCAGGAGCCATTCTGTCTTCCCATATGGACGTGCGAGCACTCAGTTTTACCGGCTCATGTCGAACAGGTCGAATCATTCAAGCTGCTGCCGCAAAATCCAATTTGAAGAATGTAATTCTTGAGCTCGGCGGCAAGTCACCAGCGATCATTTTCGAGGACTCTAATCTCGAAAATGCAGTGGTCGAGACCCAGTCCAGCATTCAATTCAATAGTGGTCAGGTTTGTATGGCCAATAGCCGCATTTACGTTCAGGACACCATTGCCGACAAGTTTGTTGAATTGTTCAAATCCAAGTTTGCTGCAATCTCTGCTGGAGACCCTCTGGACCCGGCGACAAATCATGGTCCTCAGGCTGACTCAGCTCAATGGGACACTGTTCAAAAGTACCTGACTGAAGGCAAGAAAGCTGGCGATGTCGCTTTGGGTGGAAAGACAGAGGTCAGTGGTCTGTCGGAGGCGGCAAGCAAAGGCTACTTTGTCGAGCCCACGATATTCCTGAGTACGCCTGAAGATGCGGTTGTCATGAAGGAGGAGATATTCGGTCCTGTGGTGAACATCAACACCTTCAAAACGGAAGAAGAGGTGATTGCCAAGGCAAACGACAGTGAGTTTGGATTATACGCAGCGGTGTATACCAAAGACATTAATCGTGCCATGCGTTTCGCCAAAGCCTTGGAGGCTGGTACAGTGGGTGTCAACTGCACAAGCCCAACGGTGGCCAAAGATATGCCTTTTGGTGGCTTCAAGAGCAGTGGTACCGGAAGAGAAGGTCTTGGTCACAGTCTCAACAATTTCTTGGAGACCAAGACTGTATTGATCAAGATCAGCTCATGAGAAAGCTAGATTCTCGGCAACTCATTCTTGATATAGATCAGTCTCTTCTTGTATATCGCTGTCGTGGTCTTGTCCAATGGAATGTGGATGTCTGTTCAGTATTTCTCTTAGTTGTGCTTCTGCTGTTACCACTGGTTGGTTGCGTCCATGCACCCATGATAGAAGACTGGTTAGATCGTTCCCCGAGACGAATGACTGCAGTCTCTCCCTGATTGTCGTTCTAGTAGGAGACATGTCCATAGAAGATCCTTCGAAGAGATTACTTTCATCAAAACTGTACAAGGGATATTGGAGACCGCCTTCAGACCTCACTGGTGGTTCTAGGTCCGATACAGCCATCGCATTTGCTGCAGCGGAGAGATACGTCTCTGACACAACCGCATCTGTGGTGGTGAGAGGAGTTTCTTGTCCGGCTCGTCGACTTCGCAGCAAGCGTCGTGGTGTCAGCGGTTGAGTGGGCAATAAACCGTGGTCGGGTACTTGCAGCACTAGAGGCTCTATTGGTGCCGAGTCGTTGTGATTAGGACCGGTCTCGGGTCTAGAAGTAGCCTGTGCTGAAATCCCGCCCGCTGCTTCCCTTGTTAGTGGATGAGCTTGTGCCCTATCCAGGACACGAAATGCTGCTGAGCCTGTCAAACTCCCATCCACGAGACTGGCATCTTCTGCTAATATGATAATGTCATCCATTGCTAGTCTTTCATTGCTTGAGCTCGCTTCCGCCACGGCTTGTAAGTGATCATTCGAGGCTCTGATCTCGCCTTGAGGAGGTAGTTGGCTGTCGTGCTGGTCAGCAAGTACCAGTCTGCTTCTCCCGAGTATTTCGGATATTGCATTGACATCCTCTTCGATATCTTCACGAACGGTTGCGAGGATACTTTGGATGCTATATTCCTGTATTGGTGGCAGCTCTTGTTCCCTATTCATGACTTCTCTTCCCTTTCTCGGGCGATTTGTAGGATGGATTTGGATAGACGCGGTGTTGGAATGTACTCGAAGCAGGACGGGCTGGGAAGGAATAGTTGTAGAAGTATCACCAACGGATGGAGCTGGGCCATTTCTAGGTAGAGAGGATCGGGAAGCATTTAACTGATTGATATGCAAAGCGTTCGACAGAGGGGATATGTTACTGCGATCGCTGCGAAGGTAAGTGGAAGATGGTGGAAGGGATCTTGCTTGCCCTTGATGCGTAGGAGTGGAAAGAAAAGCCCATTGTCCCCCAAAGCGGCCCGACGACGTGTCTGCTCGAGAAGCCATGAACTATGGTAAACAGCGCATCAGGATCGGAAAAATGATGAACGCAGAGCTGCCCTACAGCTCATAACAAACCTTCAAGTGCTCTCAATGCGTCCGAGGTGCAAAGACCGGCATGTAACACTGATGGCGCAGATCGGAAGCGGGCACACGTGTCTCAGACAACGACGATCTGGCAAGCTTCGAGTCCAACAGCATATTGGCAGAGATAGCAAGGCGAGAGGACGTTGTTGTTCTACCTGCAGGGAACATGTTAGGCAAGGAAATGGAGGAGGAGGTTTGGAGGGCGGAAATGGGGGTTGACAGGGTTCGATTGGCCCTTGCAACGATGGGCACCGTTTAACGTTAATCGTCATGCATCTGACAGATGGCGGTGAGGTACTCGACACATTCCAAGAAATTTAACATTCCGAGATGCATGGCATCCCTAGATCGGGACCTAACTTAAGAGTATGTTGCACAACATCGATCCAGCATCGTCTATGCAGCCTCAATGCTTCAGGCTGGTCCAGGACGGGGCGTCATTGTGCGACGATGTGGTTCGTGAAGCGCAGCTTCTCTGTACACGATCACTGCGCATGCATACAGAGCCACGATGAATGCAGTCCGCCAGTGTCTATATCGGGTCACGACAGCACTTGGAAGGCCGCTTCGCAATTGTGCTAATAGAGCCTCAGCCTCGTGTATTGGTGTCGGCGTTGTCGAATGGATGCTGTGGCGCAGGACGATCGAAGAAGCTACAAGCGTTTTCTTTGGCGTCTTGGGTGAAGAGCTGTGTCAGGAACAGGAAGAGGTGAGTCGTCGTGCAGGCAAGTCTCTCGCGCACGACTCTCGGCGTCGAGCGATGATGTCGTTTCACGACACAGAACGCAAAACGCAACGCGCGACATCCCACCATCGCAGGCAGTGAGTGACTGCCTACCTTCTCGGCGCTGATCAAGGCTTCACATTCTCTTTTCCCTTGATCTCATTCCTTCTCCCTACACACCTACTTTCTCTCACGGCTTCTATCTCGCCACGATGTCTCTACCGGGACCTCTCGATGGTGACTCGTCATCCTCTCTTGAAACCACACAAGACAGACGTGATTCAGGTATCATCCTTCCGCCACCAGCACCACTTACTCCTAAACCTGATGCTTCCTCGAAATCTCCTGTCGCAGTGGCTTCCACCAGCTTGGAATCATCGGACACCTCAACCACATCAACCCCACTCGCCAACGATGAGAACCTCACACCAGCGAAAGGTCCACACCTCCTTCCTCTAAAGTTCAGGATTGAATTCTACATGATCTTGGTTGTTGATCATCAAATAATAACTGATGATGATAAGTACATGGAATACATGATTGGTCACGATGCGGACTGGCAGAGTATGCAGGAGGACATGCGAGAAGAAGACGAAGAAGGAGGCAACCCAATGTACCAGGCAATGGAAGATATGTGGAGCCAACGCAAACTCGACTTCTTGCGAGGTATCCTCGAGTTGGAAGGGGGGCTCGACGTCTGTCTTGATAAACCTCGTCTCGGCTGGGAGAAATGGCACGTGTTTTACGAGTCTGAGGTAAGTCTCTCTTTCTGTACCACCATGACAATTTCACCTTGACGGGGACAGTTTGCTAACAATTTAGCAGATGAACTTTCCCGAGATGTATGAGAGCGATGAAGCAACCCTTAACGAAAAGCGACTACGTCTCCAAGAGGAGGCGAATTTTGCAGATTGGGAACCCGAAACGTATGATGCGCCTCTGCTTGTCGATTCCGTTGGTGTCCGCCTGGCGTCCAGATACCTCGAATGTCCTAGCTGGGGAGATCCACCACTCTCCTCAGGGGGTTTGCATGAGGTCGGAGAGTATCTCGATGTCTTGAACGAAAATTACGAGGACGACAAACCATGGGATTGCAAACCATGGCAATGTCTCTCGATTGCGCAACACGGACGAGTACCCGTGACTATGGGTCTACCTTCAAAAGACAGCTACGCAAGCATTCCACTACCTGTCCTACAACACCTTGCTTATCTTGTCATAAAATATGAAGATATCATCTTGTTGTTCACATCACCATGGCGAGCGGGCTATGCCGATACGAATTCTGAAGATGTGGAAAGCAATCGAGTTGGTATCGTGGAGAATGGCAATCATGTCTGCAGCAAGTTCTCTCTCGGTCCACTGGAAGAAGTCAAGCGCAAGATCTTCTCCAAGGACATGACGCCGGCAAAGCTGACGTGGCTCATGAATGCTGCGTCTTACTGGAACTACTGGAAAGAGCCTGAAAAGAAACCGAGATGGTGGACTGACAAATTTGTCAGTTTCGGCACAAAAGCGGTCACCTTCCGCCAGCTTCATGGCACCATGGATGATCAGATAGATGATTGGGTTCGATTCGTCACGGCTCTCATGCGTCTCGCAGAGAGAAAAGCCATGGAGCCAGTCCCAACAGCATCTGCGCCTGACGTCTGTCCCGATCGAGACTGGGGACTACGAGAAGGCAGCAAATACAACAACGTCTTCGGTAGCAAGGACGAACGCATGACAGAATTGTTGGACCTGCTGGAATTTCAGGGCACTTGGCGAAGAACTATGATCGGGTACTGGAAGAAATGGCGATCCGACACGAACACGGAGTTCAAGAATTACAAAAACTGCCCTGCATGCTTGGAAGACGATTCGTCCGGGGCAAAGCCGTCGGAACACAAACGCTACTGGAGAAGACGGGACTACAACGAAAAGCGTGGTGACTCCGTGCCACCAGATGATCTGGACGGAAACCGACGCCCAAGAACGCCTCTTCCAGACCCGCCAAACATTGACAGAGACAGCGACGCTGAGAGTGATTACGACTGGGACGGGGAGCGTGTCGATGATAATGACACAAACAGTGCTAAGTCGGAGGATATGAACGCGGGCAAGGATGGCGACGAGGTAGTCACAGAGAATGACAAGATCCATGCTCAGGAAGAAGTCCCGACAGTCGAGGATGATCTCATGGTGCAAGATGGAGCATTACCTGGAGAGAAGAGAAAGCGTGAAGCAGAAGGTGATGCTAACGATGAGACCCATACACCACCAGCGAAGTGTGCAAAAGAGGTTTGAAGGCGATTATGGCGGCTTCCATTTGACTCTGTGAGGGTATTTACCAAGCAGCAAGGTTCATGCAGAGAGCTGGAAGACTTCTCGGCCACGCAGTCCAAGAATGTGCTGCATCAAAACTGTGAGAGTACCTCACACACGGGCTAGCCACCAAGCTGAGGCATCAGAGGTCCTATGACTTCTATTTCTTCTAGTCTCTCTCTTCTAGCAATCGGGCTGGTTATTAGCGTTAGCAATGAGAAAAAGAAAAGCACAAAAAGCCCATACTATAAGCATCACAAGCATTTAGTGTGCTGAAAGCCTAAATTGATAGTCCTGAGCTTCGCAAGGCTTTTTTCTCCAATGGAACGTCTTTATCAAATCGGGCCATTCATCAACGCCACGTGCATTGGACCCTTCAATGTACTTCGCTCGGTTCATGACAAGCTTTGTTGACCTCCATCATGGGATCGCTTCAAGCCGTATGGACGCCCCCGCAAGATCTTGGACCGTTACCCTGTTCTAGGATCGTGATGAGCCTTTTTCGGCGCTGCTCGAGGGTCGACATCGACATGTCATTCGCAGGAGAGCTTGACCTGGTGAAGTTTGTTTTTCGTGGGCTTACATAGCTCCATCCGTTCGTCATCAGAGGTCAGGAACCGGAAGGTAGAATTGTAAGTAGAAAGGTACTGTGCACCGACCATGGATCGTCTATCCTTTGTCCGTCCTTCACCTTTGACGACATCCTTCAACTCGGAGTCAAAATGCTCTCTCAATTCACCACCGTCCTAGCGTTTTTGACGGCTCTAGCAGCCTCGTCGCCATATACCCCCAATGTTCGGCACCGTCGGCAATCCTCCAACTCCTCATCTTCCACTAACTCTACTCTGATTACGGATCTGAGTATCATCCAATCGTACTGGGGTCAGATCACACCTTATGCCGATAATGCAGAGAACTACTTTGGCGTGAATGCCACAGGACTACCAAATGGATGCCAGGTCGAGCAGGCACATTTGCTTCAACGTCATGGTGCTCGTTTCCCAACCAGCACCTTTGACGATGGAGCCAATGACGAGAATTTCGCTGCCAAAGTCTACAACTTCACAAGCAAGGCCAACTCCTCCGCCCAGTTCACAGGACCACTCACCTTTTTGAACACTTACCAGTATCAAATGGGAGAGAGCTATCTGGTCGGACAAGGTGCTTCGCAGTTGTTCCAAGCTGGAGTCACATTCTGGGAACGATATGGTCGCACTTTGTACAATGCCACCCCAGGACAATTGGCATACAACGCAACCTATTCGAACGGTACCGCCAGACCCAAGCCTGTACTGCGAACCACTAGCCAGTCGCGAATCGAGAACAGTGAGATCAATTGGGCTCTTGGGTTCTTTGGACCATCATTCTTAACAACGCCAAATCCTACATTGGCCAACGCGACTAGCCCTTTCAGCGTGGTTATCATTCCAGAAGGTGGTACTGAAAACAACACCCTTGCCTCGTATGACAGCTGCTTCAACGACAACAACGACCCCGAAGGATTTCTCGGAGATCATGACCTGATGTCCGAATATGTGCCTCTCTACCTTGCCACTGCCACTAATCGTATGGCTCAATATGTGCCCTCGGGATTCAACTGGACCGTCAATGACACCTATGCCATGCAGTATGTCGAAGGTCCTACCCCATCATATATTAAACACTAACCAGAACAACAGGAGCATCTGTGCATATGAAACCAACTACCTCGGACGTTCCGACTTCTGCACTCTTTTCACGGAGGAGGAGTGGTCGGGTTTCGAAAACACGCTCGACATGGAGTATTACTACGACTACTCGTACGGCAACCCAACTGGCCGAGCTCAAGGTATTGGCTATCTTCAAGAGCTCTTGGCAAGACTGCAAAACGAATATATTACCTCGTCCAACTCCAGCGTCAACAGCAGTCTGACCAATAACTCGGCCAGCTTCCCACTCAATCAGCCATTCTATGCCGACATTACGCACGACGACATCATCGTCTCCGTCCTGACTGCCGCTTCTCTAGACTACCTCCGAGACCCACCCAGCTTGACTCAATACCCACCCGACCCGAACCGCCACTTCATTCTCTCACACTTGACACCCTTTGCTGGTCGTCTGGTCACGGAAGTCATTGGTTGCGGCTCCCCAAGCCCAGCTGTTCAGAACACGAGTCGCACCCTGTACTACTCTGGCCAGTATGGCTACAAGGCAAGCAACGCCACTTACAAGTTCATCCGGATGCGATTGAACAATGGTATCTTGCCCTTGTCTACCATCCGTGGAGGGTACTGTGGCAACCGAGCCGACGGCTTGTGCCCTCTGAGTGCATTTATCGAGAGTCAACAGTCGGCTTATTCCCAGAGTAACTACAACTATGTTTGCTTTGCCAATTACACCGTTCCTTTCCCCAACAACGGCACCGACTATGATGGAACTCTCTTCAGTGGCTCTGCTGCACGCCGTTTTTAAACGGTGTACCTTGCACCTGTGCTAGACTGGGAAATAACGAAGACTAGAATGGAAGTAGAAGCTCAAGTTGTATATAGCAGTGACTCGATAGCTGCAGCCCACTCCTTACAGCATAGAAAATGATAATGATAATCAGGAGTATCTTCAAACCACCAACAATCCATTTCCTCCGTCCACTTGCATGCTTGGTTTTAATCAGTAATCAAAGCCTGCGGTGATGTCCAGCCTTGTCCAGCCTCGTGAGGGGATACAAAACATCTGCCGGGCCGCGGCTCAACGGCATGACGACAGGACAAGAGCAACACCTTTGCGGATCTGAAAACCCTCCGCTACAAGATGACATCCAGATAGATTTGTCATCACGATTCCCGACTTCATACCAACAAGAATTCATATGTTGCGCACAATACATCCAAGACCGCACATATTTCCACGACCATCCGCCTTCAAGACATCCATCACCCCTCGCCTACAGTGCCGCAGCATCAAAATGGAATCCTCCCTCCACCCATTGTCAGGCCTCTACAAGCCAAACGAACTCACAGGACTCTACTACGGTCCCGACGTCGTGAAATCACACATCCTCTCCGTCCTCCCAACCTCATCATCCAAAGCATTCATCATAACAGGAAGTTCTCTCACCAGCAAGACTCCACTCATCAAAGACCTCGAATCACTCTTGTCAGAACACCACGCCGGCACATTCAGCAACATCAAAGAACACGCACCCGTAGCTCAACTCGACGAAGCAACGGAGCAAGTCAAAAAAGACTCAACAATTGACACCATCATCTCCGTCGGCGGCGGCTCCCCAATCGACTCCGCCAAAGCCATATCATACCGCGTCCACGAAACCTCAGACAAATGGCTCCTTCACATCACCATCCCGACGACTCTCTCCGCCGCCGAGGCCACATTCATAGCAGGCTACACCAAATCCGACGGCGTCAAGACCGCTGTAATGAGCCCCAAGCTCTACCCAGCATATATTTTCTACGACCCTAAATTCGGTCTGCACACACCACCACATCTCTTCCTCTCTACAGGCCTACGCGCCCTGGACCACGCCGTGGAATCCCAGTACAACCCGACGACAACATGGGTCCCGTGCCGACTCGTCGCACTCAGTGCCATCAGCGAATTGTTCAAACTACTACCCAAGTATAAAGCTAATCCGAAAGACGAGGACGTAATCACAGGACTCTTCCTCGCCGCATATGCCAGTTTGGGATTTGTAGGCCAGAACATGAAAGGCGGTTTGGGCCTGTCGCACACGCTAGGATATGCGTTGGGATCACCATACGGAATTCCCCACGGTATCACCTCGTGCATGACGTTGGGGCATGTGGTCAAATTGAAGGCGAAGCAGGACAAGTCGAATGCTGAGGAGATTGCGAAGATTCTGCCTTATATCGGCGAGACGAGGACGGGGAATGACCTCAAGGACAGTGAACTTGTAGGCGACAAGATTCTGGGGTTGGTAAAGGATTTGGGACTGAAAACCACGTTGACGGACAAGGGTGTGGGCAAGGACCAGGTTGATATCATATGTAAGAGGGCTACGGGCGGGTTGACACCGGCGAACGATAATGGACCGGATGATGGGACGAAGAAAGCGTTGAAGGAATTGGTCGAGGGGCTATATTGATTAAGCCTCCCAAGAACATACTGCATGGGAAGCTTTTCAAATGCTCGGAATCTGCCTTGTTTAGGTGGCCGATATACTATATCGAACATACTATTCATCGAAGATTCATTAGATCCGCTCTCATAGCAGTTTCTTTCATGACCATGTCGTCTTCCACGTACTCGAGTACGAAGGCCGCCACGCCCCCCATGCTGTCGACCCTGGCACCACAGCAGATGGCGACGTCGCCGCTCCTACGCCGCTACCGCTACCGCTACTACCGCTCACGCCTGCAGAAGCAGAGCCTGACACTGTTGAACTCGAACTCGACCCTCCAACAGGTTGCCCACTCGGCACATTGTAAGGTCCAATCCCGGGCCTAGGGAAGTTCGGCGTCCCATCGCTGTTCCAAGTAAACTGCTGCGTACGTATCGTCCTCGCCGCCCATCCTGTCAAATAATCATGCATACCATGATACACGAGCCAATCCTGGGTCCCGTCTGGACTCGTAGTGAAGCTCGCATGGCCTACACCATACACTTCAGTGTCTGGGTTCTGGTAGAACACACATCCAGCAGTGTACTTCTGCCAGGAACCCGGGTCCATCGGATCGTCGCCCACCAGTTCCAACTGGCCGAGACAGTAATTCCGATTATCGCTGCGCGCGGCAGAGTATATGATAAACTGCTGTCCGGTGGTTGGATTGACGAGTTGTTCTGGCCCTTCGTTCGACGACAAACGCACATTGACGGTACGATTATACGGCGTTTTCTCCCAGGGTTGGTCAGGCCGAGAGATTACGGCACGCTCGCTCAGGGCTGAGGACACCGTCCAGGGATTGGACATCTTGGAAATACACAGCATGCTTGGCCATGAGATGTACTGTGCTTCCCAACACGAGTAGACGTGGTACAGACCTGTCGAGTGGTTGAAATACGTGCCGTCAATGGCGAATTGGTCGTACGTGTCGAGCTCGGACTTCATGCTGTAGTCGGATTCCCAAGGATCGGAAGTGGTGGACTCGAGGACGAACATCCGGTGGTTGACTGCCGGACATGTAAAGTCGCAGAGCATGTCTTGATTGGGGGATGGCGAGTCGGCGTCGACGTCCGCAGTGAAGATCACGTACCAGAGCCCGTTAATCAGATGAAGCTCAGGAGCCCATAGGTCGTAGCTGTATGAGGTGTTGACCGGTGGTGAAAATGCGAGTTTGACGTCGGCATTGTTCCAGTCTGTGAGGATATTGCTCCGGAGAATGGTGATGTTGTCGTTGGTCGAGTACGTCATGTAGTAATAGTCGTCGTGACGAGTTACCCACGGGTCTGCGCCCATGCTGTCCAGGATAGGGTTGGTGTATGTCGCGCCACCAGCAGTTGATGTGGCAGTCTGCCCATAGCTGATGGAGCTGAAGAGCATGACGCTCAGCAATGTCATGTAGCGGTCCATGGCGTCTGAGGGCACCGTGTAATTGTAGAGAACGAAGATGGTAACAACCAGCACGATGAGAGAAATTGCGAGGAGCTGACCGACGGCATTTGATGCGTGCCGCATTATGGTAGCATCGGTTCTCACCTTGGATGCGGAGTAAATATGCAGTGGTTCTCGTATTGTACCACTGTTCATGACGATCAGTATGGGGAAGATGCTTGCTCTGATCTCATCGTGCAGATCTGCGTTGCGCGTCCGTAGCCCGAGTCATAGCGCTGGAGGAGCGTTCGAGAAAACAATAACCCTTTTTGCTTTTCTCAATATCAATGAAAGTCCTATAAGATTACTCGAAGCCCGCACAAAGGTTACAAAAATCGATGAACAATCGGACAGTTATTCACGATTCCAGCATCGCTCAATGGTGTTCCGTCAGGGTTCGTCACATAGCCCGCGGCTGCCATACCGAGCACCTCAAATTCACCCGTCAATCGTGTCCGGATACCATTTTCAATGCTATAATTCGTCCATGCAAACAGATTGAAGTCCCAGAGAGGCGAGTAATCTGCCATGGCTGTCAGAAGGAGAGATTCACCGTCTAGCTTGAGGTGACAGCTTACCGAAAGCTACTGACGGAATAGCTCCAAGGATATTCAAGGGATTGCCATCTCCCAGGATAGCACTATTCAAACCCTGTCGCCATGGATGATGTGTCTCGTTGTTGGGTGCACCTGGTGGCAAATCGCGGTTGGCATATCCATTTGTGTTCACAAAGAATCGCTCAATACCGCTGAACAGGGCATCGTCATCACCGGTTTTGACGGCGGCAAGACGAGGAGCAAATGTCCCGCCGTCCAAGGTGGCAGGTAACGGATCCGATCCATCTGCGATCAGATACAGCACAGACTTGGAGAATGAAAACCCGCGGATGGTAGCAAGCGTCACAACTTCGTCACGCGGGCAGATTGAGAGAACCTGATCATGAACTTTGCTGCGAAATTCGGTGAGACGATCGGTAGGGATGCCGTCGCAGAACTATCAGTTCTCAGCAACATGAAAGTCTTCCAATATTGGGACAGGTGACTCACTTGATTCAAATAGTCCTCATCCACATCTCCCGCAATGATCTGTCCGAACTTCAGTCCCATTAAGAGTACTTGGGTTGGACAGCTTACCGGTGCATTCCAAACTTCGTAACCCGCATTGGTAATCTGGATCAGCGGCGTATAGTTACTGTCACCAACGCTTCCAGGTTGTACAGACTTGGGTGGAAATGGAGACGAATCGCCAGGTACGATTGATCTTACTGGCGAAAAATCGACCATTCCTTGTCGTCCACTAACTGTATTGTTGACAATTTCTAGCTGTTCAGCAGCCTTTATTCCTCCACTGGTCTGTCCTTGAGCTGCGAATCGAAGTTTGGGGGCAAAATTGAGGCCGAGTTGTTTCCCGTTGCCCTCGTCTGATGTATCTGTGACGATCCACCAGTAAGTTGTGTTCGCCGCTGACAGACCCTTGTACAATGGCATTGTAAAATTTGGGTTGACTCCATAGTTGACGTGGCCGTTTCGAAGAAGATCCACAGGTCCAACAAGTTCATGCTTCTCGTATGAAGCAAAAGGCCCTTGATATCCAGCTTGGATCGCGGTAGCGAAGGATGGATCAGCGATGTCGATGGTAGGGTCGTCAAAGCCAGATGATGGATCTGGATTGAATTCTGAGGGCAAATCTTGACGAGGATGGAGACTGTGTCTTGCCAGAGGACTGGCGAAAGAGAGCGCGGCCTCAGCGAGAAGGATGGAGAGTACCTAGGGCTTCATCTTTGTAGTGACCACCAAATTGACCTCTTCTTCCTAGACTGCAATCCATCTTTTGTGCCGTTCTTTATATCTCGAAGCTTTTGGCTGGCCAGACGAAGGGAAATAATCCAAAATGGCCGTTTTAGAAGTGCTGCTGACTTTCTCAAGATTCGTAAACAACAATTACTTATTCCGGTAATACCAAATAGCTATCGAGTAGATCTAAAAGTAAGTTCGCCTTTTACTTATATTAGAGTTTATTATTCTTCAATTCAAATACCTAGATAGTGTCAGTCACACGAAGTATCCCTATGTCGAGTGTTAGCGGAGGTCCATGATGATGGAATCAGGCTCTGGCTGCTGCTGACTCTCAAGATTGGTAAACAATATTTGCCTGTTCCGGCTAGCATTTTGATGATGGAAACTGTTGTCGCCAGGGTAGCACAATCTCCACGGGAGTCCCAGTAGAGGCCTACGTGAACAGGTATCGAGCAGGTCTTACTGCTTCGAATCGAAGAGAGCATTTGAGGCTTGCGATAGACTTCTCCACGACTAGGTGTGATTGAAACGGTTTATTGAGAGCTCTCTAGGTTCACGATGATCACTACAGTATGATCTCATTGTGCAGATTTAGCATCCATAGGCCAAGTCCGTAGCCGGAGTCAAAACACCGAACAACGATCTTATCACTAACAACAATCGATTAATCTTCTCGATTTTATCTTGATGGTCTCTTCAGGATCTGTTCCATCGTCGGCAGATTCATAGTTCGTATAATGAGGCAAGTGAACGAAGAGCATCCTCATGGCAGGGTGAGTAGAAGAAGCTGCTCCAATTTTGCGTACGGCGAGATATTGCCCGTTGGATATGTGAGACTTTGTAATTTTTCCGCTGAAGTCTACATAGTACTGACCTCTACCAACAATCCGTACCGACACCATAAACCAAAGAACAAGAAAATCCTGCCGCTGAAAGAAATCAACTATCTCCCGGCAGCCAATAATCTTGCCTTGTGACCTCGGGCTCGATCTCGGTCGCCGCTGTGGTCCTGATCCCTTTTCCGTCGGTACTGGCGAAGACTCCAAAGTTAGGGTCCTGGGTCCAATTTGCCTGGAATTGCACCTCCAGGTGCTTGACTTCTCCGTCAACCCAGTCCGTGCCGGCCTCAAAGTCGACCTTCTTCCAGTGCTTGACCTCGTCCCGGACGCTCGACGGAAGCGTCAACCGCATGGGGCTTCGGTACCATCTGGGAAAGTACACCAGGGCCAACATGACGCGAGCATCGTCGGACGGGTTCGGCATGCCCGCGTGCCACGTCCGAAGATCACGGAAGCACAGGCTACCCTTGGGGACACGCACTTGGCTGGGCGGAGAGACCTTGGCTCGGTCGCAGAAGACCTCGCGTCTGATGCGGCCGCTGTAGGCGCTGACGTGGTCTTTCTTGCCTGTGTCGCGGTGAGTGCCCGGCCACACCTCGGTCGCACCGTTCTCCGGACCGACGTCGCACAAGTAGATGTTGAGCACTACCGCCCAGGGGAAGTCATGGTGATCGTGGTAGGCGTCGCTGTGGACCGCCTGTCTCGCGTCCGGGTCCTTGTTCGGCAAGGCGACGTTCGAGTTCACGAATCTCAGCTCGGGCTCTGGCCCGATGATGTACTCCAACACCGACATGGCGTGTGGATTTGCCCAGATCTCTTGAAACATCCATTCTTTGCTCAGTGGCGGGGTCTGGCTGATGTTGCGAGCCTTTTCGCCCTGGTTGAAGTGTAAGGTGGGTTTGTTCAGGTAGTCGTTGGTCTCGGAAAGCATCTTTTCGTTGAGCTTGTCGACGATGGCCGGGTCGATGGCGTTGGTGAGCACACTGAACCCGTCTCGGTTGAAGCCCTCGACGGCGGCTTGAATCGTGTCGAAGCTGGTCTTGCCGCTGAGTCGTTCGGCGTCGCTCACTTGTGTGACTGAGACGGGTTGGGGAGCCACGGAAGAAGGCTTGGGCTGGCTACCATCGACGTTGGAGGGCTTGCTTGTTTGTTTGGGTGTGATTGTCGATGAGACAACATCGTCGACAAGCTGCGAAATCGAAGGTGCCATGATGAAGAATTTGATAATGCCTCGTGGACTTCGCAACTCTTTTGGTCTTGGGGCCTGAAGCGCTGATCAATCGTACTGGACTTGTGTGACTGGTGACTTGCTCGACCACGAGAACTTCTGGCTTGCCTCACTTGTTAACAATTGATCTCCAAGTCCCGTTTCACCGTTGTAGGACTCGCATTCAAGTACTTTCAGCAAGTTTCCTGTTGACTCCCAAGAGACAGTCGCCAGGCGTGATCCCTGCGCAATCGTGTGACCTTTCCCCTTCTTCGTTTCCCCACAGCCTCACATCGCGGAAAATGAGTTGTTTTCACGCTATACGCCACATTTCGCCCTGTTCTGGCGGGGATCAACCATCGCGTATCTTGTGACACACCTCCGCAGCTAATTGCGCGCATGTAGAGCTGCCCTTCCGCTAGCGTCAATTGCATCCGCATTCAGGGGATCCGGATACGGTCCGCCCAGATGGCACTGTCCACAGTGAGTTTGCAGCCAGGAGAACCCACATGACTGCGGACTATGGAGCATGGGATATGCCCACCATCGCACGGCTAAGGAGGCCGGTGTCCAGCCCGCCTACATACCCACACGATGTGAAGGGAGCCCAGTTGATAAGCCTACTATGGAATCTATTGGTTCACCCTTTGACCATCTCACTCTAAAACTAAAGAAGACATAGGACAACTGTTTATGGTAGCGTCGATGAGAACTCGAGGATAGGACAGCCAACAATGAAGGTAGACTGATCAGATTATGCTTTGGAATCTTGTGGCGTTATCTCTACCTGGCACGTCACCTATCACTAGTCCACTGCAGCTATGCCGCCTCGAACAAGAGTTCAGGTTTCCGTGCTGCCAGATCCAGGATCAACTCTCCAAACGCACTGTTTCCCCAGGCGTACCATGACCTTAGATACTTAGTACTGTCATTGACTGCCACTTATCACAAGTCAGTTGTCTTGCCATACTTTGTCATGTCAGGGAGAAATGCACCAAGACAAGAGTGGGACGTCGTGACAGCGAGACAGTCAATACGTACCTCCTTCGTGGACTAGTCCCAACCCAGCGGAGCTCTTCTTCAGACTTTCCAGGCACCATTTGATCTCGCTGTCTACGATAGTCGTAAGAGCTTGAACGATGGTTCCGATCGGCCACATAGTTTCCAGGTCGATGTGCGGGCTGCCTTGGCCTTCGAGCTGGGTTCCCACCCGGTAATAGGGGTTTCCCTCACGCGTGAGAACCATGCGTCTTGTGTTCACGTATATCGGGTCGTCGCTGGAGACAAAGCCTAGGTATGGTAGGGAGAGCAGCGACGGAGGGCTTGCATCGTCCATGAAGATGCGGGAGCCGTAACCATCGACTTCGTATGCAAAGACGGAGCCGTAGACCGGGTGATGGTGGACACCATGCTTATAAATCCCGCTCTCGATCACAGTCCCCCACTGGTGGCACTGGTCGGCGAGGTCGGGGTTGGTAGATGCAATCAGGGCCGCGATCCGACACAGCTCAACCGAAATGAAAGCGTTACTGGGAACATGGAACGGAAGTATCGTGGCGTCGTCGGAGGCACGAAAGGCGGATTTGATCAAGCCCGTGCCACGGCTCACTGGATTGCCTATTCCATCTATTCACGCTGGTTGATTAGATTTCGATCAACTTCAACTGCGTCGACAGCGTTGAGCCGGTTCTTACCATTCGCTGGCACTTCGGACCCATTATACACAGAGTCCATGCTCAGGCCGATGGCCTGCGAAACGAATAGATCGGCTGCACGAATCCTCCTCGCTCGTCGAAAGTTGGGTCTGACTGCTCATGTAGAACCTTCAAGACGGCCTTCAGCGCATCCAGCCACTCCTCATCTTTGAATAGAGTGATATCTCCGGTTTTTTCGACAAACAACCTCGACAGCCGAAGAAAACTGGCCAGGCTATCGAGGCCATACTTGCCCTCGAAGGTGACTCTGTCGTCGACCGGTGGTCGTACGATGTCCTTGCTCATGTCGACGACATGGTTGACGTTGGCGTTGAGGATACCGCTGGGAGGTGGGGGGTTGAATGAGTTGCTGTATGGTGCTTGAGCAATCCACCGAGCTTGTTGATGTACAACACTTCGCCAGAGATTCCTAATGCTCAGATCGCTCGATGACGAGAGGAGGGACGTGTATGCCTGGAGCTGCCAGAGGTTGTCACGAAGCCATGCGGCGTCCCTGTTGGAAACAGTTGTTTAAAAAAAGCCGCAGGAAGCGTTCGTGAGGGAGTCACCATTACATGTCACCGGCGATGATATGCGCCGCAGGATATTTTGTGCATGACGAAAGCCATTTTACCGTCGTGTCGAGGGTGTTTGGGTAACAGTTCTCGAACATGCGAGCGAGATCCTTGTCCTTCATTCGAGATGTCGTATCGGATATGATCTCTTCGACGGCAGTCGAGTGGTATGTCCTGTGCTCTGGTGGCGGCCGCTGCAGGGGCAGCCTGAGTGGTCCTATTGGAAGATCAACCCTCTTTGCTCACTACTGTGTTCTGGACGTATGTCATCTGCCTACCATCTGAATACGGCTCATGTTGTTTACCGGCGTAGTCGGTGTAGTCGAACATCGCCATTTTGTGAATACGTCTACTGTAGCCTGTTGGCTATTGTTATCGCAATTAGTACCGCATCCGGGACAAAGCTGTTGAAATATATTCAAGCGCCATTTCGCAATCATTAGACGGTCACATTGCACGCCTCAGTGGCTCCGTGGGTCCATGATCGTCGCTCGTGGTGATGGGTCCCGGCCTGATTCAGAGCCTCGCGGATACATCATCCCAGTCCCGCGCCCAATTTCCAACACATTTACTCCGTACCGGACCACAATGACGGTGACTTAAATACTAGAACTCTTCAGTCAACATCGATGCAGAAAGAAAGAAGAGTCTTTCACACTTGAGATTCTGATTTAGTCCAACTCAAGCGGAAGAAGACAAAGAAGCAAGACTCGGAGATTCCCTTCCACTATGGCGCCGAAATTCGATCGAGCAAACATGAAAGTGAGTGGGAAGGAGAGAAGGTCGATTCAGAAAGACATCTAATCGTATGATTACAGTACCGGTTCCTCGGTCGGACAGGTTTACGTGTCTCAGAGATATCGCTGGGCAGTTGGTATGACTGAATCCAACGCTGGAGTGTTAGGACAACCACCCTCATTGACATTTGCAGGATCACCTTTGGGGGTCAAGTGAAGAAAGAAGATTCCTTGGCCTTCTTTCGCGAAGCATGGAGTCACGGTATCAACTTTTTCGACTCTGCCGAAGGTTATCTCGAAGGCAAGGGAGAAGAGAGTCTTGGAGTGGCCTTTAAAGAACTCGGCTGGGAGCGAAGTGACTTTGTCGTCGTTACCAAGATCTATTGGGGTGGTGTACGTCGAACAACGTGTCCCTTTTCTTGCCGTCCTGTTTACTGTTCAGCAATTGGGAGAGAGGCTGATAAAGTGAAATTTCCAGGAAGGACCCAACGATATTGGATTATCGAGGAAACATATTTTAGAGGGCACGGCAAAATCTCTCAAGCGGCTACAGCTGGACTATGTGGATGTCATCATGGTATGTAGACTCGGCTGTTGCGCAAATGCATCCTCTCTGACAGGTCTCTCCAGGCCCACCGCTGCGATCCGTACGTATGATCAAGGAGCAGATATAAGAGACTAATCCGCTTTATTCAGAGCAACCCCGATGGAAGAAACCGTGCGAGCATTCACGCACTTGATCAACAGCGGCAAAGCTCTCTACTGGGGAACTTCCGAATGGTCTGCCCAGGAAATCGAGGTAGACACAGTTTTCCCAAACCCGGGGTTTTTTAAGGCCTGCTGCTGACTCCTTTTCGAATTAGAGCGCCCACAATGCCGCCAAAACCTTCGGGCTGATTGCTCCTATTTGCGATCAGCCGCAGTATAACATGTTCACCCGCGACCGTGTCGAGCAGGAATATCTGCCACTGTACGAGTCGTACGGCTACGGATTGACCGTCTGGTCACCGTTGGCAAGTGGGATCCTCAGTGGGAAGTACAACGACTTTAAAGTGCCTGAGGATTCACGACTCGCTATCAAAGAGGATCGATTTATGGTCGCCTTCAAGGAGAAGCTCAGCACGCCCGAGGGTCGGGCGCAAATCGAAAAGGTGAAAAGGGCTGGCGAGATCGCAAAGACGCTCGGGTGCACCATGTCTCAGCTAGCCATTGCGTGGTGCCTGAAGAACAAGAGAGTCAGCTCTGTGATTACGGGGTAAGATTGATTGCCGAACCTACGACGCAAAGACGAAGTGGATGCTGACTTTGATGCTCCTGTCGTTGCAGAGCAAGCAAAACTTCACAGATCGCCGAGAATGTCAAGGCAGTCCAGGTATCCGACAAGATCACCGAAGATCAACTGAAGCAAATTGACGAGGTCATGGGCAACAAGCCACCGGGAATCGAGTTTTTCGGCCGGGACATCTGACTTGACCGAGATCGCAACAGAAGCGGCCGAACTCACCACCTTTGCTCGGCTTGGCTGGTGAAACCTTCACACTTGAGACTCCCGCAGTTCTTCCAGGAGGATATAGTGTAGGCGCGCAAGTGACGGGCTGGAGCTGGCACCAGCACCCAAGGTATCTGCCGCGAGTGAAAGACACTCGGGCAGTCTCGATGGGATCGAGGCCAACACGGCTGGAGATTTCATGGTCTTAGCCACGGCCATGGTGAAGACAAACATACTTTTGGGCTTCCGTTAGCCCAATCTTCGGAATAGACTCACTCAAAACATTATCTTCTTACCTCGCATACAATGGCCAAGAATTCACCGAACACCGTTCGAGACAGGGAATGCAGCTCATGAGATACTTGATGTAGGCGTCGCAGAACTTTTCGCACGCAGTGTGAAGCTCATACTCCCAGGCGCTAGATTGGATGACCTTGTACACACCGGGCCAGTGTATCGACAACAGACAGGAGTAGTACTGCGTTCGAAGAAATAGGACCGAGGGCCGGGTGTTGGCCTGTTCCGTATCGTGGAGGGTATCAAACTTGAGGCTCGACGGAAGGTGGTCGTGCCATTGTTCCAATTGATAGCCCAACTCGGTCGCGATCACGGGCGCGTACACCAATTCCCCCGTCTTCGTTTCCCGAACCGCCGTCGTACAGCGGTGCAGCATGCGCCTCATCGCGATTTCGGCCAGGAAGTAGGCGTCGGCATTTTTGAGGAGTTGTTCATCGCGATAGACCGGGGTCTGGACGACCATGCCCGCGACTCCGGAGACCTCGGACAAATGTGATGTGGACTCTGGAGACGACGCCCAGATCTCGTGGTTGCTCGGAAGTGGCGTCGTTTCATCCAGGTTCCATATCCCCGTGCTGGGCAGCCGGAATTGGATGCAGAGCTCACTGTTCCTCACCCGTGTTACCGAGGTTTCTGGAACCAGCGGGGCAGTTCCACCGTGCATGGAGACATGACTTACCTTTCGAGCAGTAACACGGCCCAGTAAGTTCGTTGGAGGGCTTCGGTCTCTGCGGCATCATTTTGGTGACTATCAAACATCAGGGGCACTGCGTTGGTGTCTGACCAAGAGGGAGGACATTCGAAACTTACAGTGTCAGAAGAGTTTGGATTCTCAGGGATGCGATCGAAACGTACTCGTAAGCTTGTAGGGGCTTACAGAGACAGCTGTAGTAGACGGCAATAAAAAACAAACATTGTGCCGCAACCACGCTATACTCCACCAAGACTGTAGATAGCATGCCAAACGCGAGCTCGCTATAGGTAAGGTGCCCACCGTCGTCTTTGTGAGGATCCACAAGCGAGCCAAGTGCGGCAATAATCAGCGCCAAACATGTTTCCGGCGATGGCGGCAGCGAGCCGTCAATTACAGTAAGAAACACGTTCTGGTACGCCACATTTAGGATGGGGAACCACGTATAGACTTCCTCGTAGAATTTGGTCAAAGCTCTAAAATTCTTCGTAAGTCAAGTGAACACTTAGGGGAGGTGGGGGACGTTGTCGTCCACATACTCAACCGTCTTTTGGCGTCGGAGGAATAGATGGCGGCGTGTCACGGCTTCTTGAGATGCTCGGCAGGCCGAACGTTCCAGATTCAGCAGATCGGTGGCCAGATCGTCGTCCAGACCGACGAACCTGGTGAAGGCTTTGTTCCTGATGATCATGTTCGGGAAGGTCAGGGTTTCATGGGGTGGCGCTGAGCGCACGAGAATGTGTTGCGCGTAGCCGTCACCCTGCCTGAGGAGGCGATCATCGGGGGAAGATAGAGCCGGCGGACAATATGACTGCGAAACATGCTGGTGCAACTGATTCGTGGATATTCGGGTCGACCCTGTCGGCGGCGGAGGCCCTTCCAGGATGAGTGTCTCGATCGTGCCCAACCGTTCCGTGACCATGCCCAGCCGTTCTTTGATCACGGTAATTTCGGCCTGCAGCCTGTATGTGTGTCAGTAAGCCTGACTGTGCCAATAAGACTTCAATCCGGCATGATACCTCGTGGGGGGAGGGTCGGCAACTTGGCGGTAGTTGCAGTCGACTCCATGTGTCTGTCTCGATGCTCAGTATTGTCTTTACTCGTTTTGGAATTAGGCGCAAGGCACAAACGTGGCAGTAGGAGCAGGTTGGCCTCTGCCCGTCACATTTGGTCCTCCTGGAACGACAAGCGTCGCATGCGAGTAGGGCTCGACTTCGCGGAAGGCCCGTTGTATCATCCGATATATCAAGGATCTTTCTTCGCCGCTTGATCTGTGGCTGTCCACTCAGTAGATCAGCAGATTCATCTCCGTCGGGGTGCCAAACATCGGCCATTGTATCGGTTCACGCGAGACTGAGATCCAAATACAGGGAATCGTAGTCGTCCGGTAACAGCGGTCCCGATAGATATTGGGGTCAGACACACATGAAAACCCGAATGGCCAGGTCGGTGGTCCAGCAGCCAGTTCATGTGACCACGTTGGGAGCTATTCCTAGTCCGAGGTCGGGGTTCTGGGGATCGCACCATTTAACCATCGCGAACCATTCAAACCCCAACGGGAATCATCAGCCCGTAAACCGTTCCCAGGCTAAGATCAAAAAGACGAAATTCTCTCCGCTAAGCCTGTGGTGCCCGCGGAAGAGTGGGTAAAGGCAACGACGACAACGGCTGGTTGGCCACGAGAAAGGGGACACGGCAAGAGTTTGATTGAAGAAATGGAACGGGCTCTCAAAGGTGGATCTATCTCGGTAGAGAGGTTACCAGCCCACCAATCCAGGTAAAAAGACCGAGTACTCTTGTCGCGGACCCGAGCGCTTGCCTCCGCGACTTCATGCTGCGAAAAACCATTTGTCAATGGTGGACATGGCTCGTGCCCTCCTTTTCTCGCCATTTACCTGACTGGGGCCCCAACCTTACGCGACTACCCCACAAGGTCGCTTCCCCAGAGGAATCTCCTCGCTCTCCTCGCGGAGGGACGGCGGAACATCCGAGAGTCACTGGCCGCCGCCGTGTGTTGGGAAAAAGGATATATAGCAATGGCCGATCCTCCTTCCCTTGGAGATATCTTCAAGTCACTCCACCCCCTTCACAGTCGCGCAGATATGGCGGACGCAATCAACTATCATGTCGTCAATACGGACAACAAATGGAAGATCCTCAGGACCCATTGGAGGTATTCCTGGTGGGGTGAGTACACAGCACTTGCGTCTTCGAGGACTGTGCAGTGTTCGTCAAATGATGAAGCTGACTGAGTTTGTGTAAAAGCGATATGGGTATCCTTTGGCACCATCATGCAAGGCTTTGACAACGTAGCCAATTCTGAAATCATTTCCATGATCGCTTTCACCAAGCAATTCGGCGTCGAAAACCAAGATGCCCCTGGCACCTACTTCATCCCGTCCCGCTGGCTCGGCGGCTGGCAAGGCGCAATGCAAGCAGGCAGCGCGATCGGGGCGTTTGCGGCGGGCTATCTCATGGACCGCATGGGGAGGAAAAAGTCAATCTTGATCGCCTGTTCCATCAGCTGCATTGGTGTTGGCGTGCAATATGCGGCGCACGAGTGGCAAGTCTACCTCGCCGGAAAATTCGTGAATGGTGAGCAGAGCGTTTCTATCATTTGTACACCGCGACTGAACCAGTACTACCAGGACTCGCCATCGGTATATGGTTCACCCTAGCCCCCACCTGGATAGGCGAGAATGCTCGTCCAGAATGTCGAGGCTTGTTCCTGTGCTTGTACAACAGCACCATTGTCTTTGGTCAAGCTCTTGTGGCGTATGTATGATTCTGAAACTAAGACAAATGTTCATGGGCTGACCGCATTGCAGATTTGTCTCTCAAGGCACAGTCAAAATCGACGGCCCGTGGAGCTATCGAACCATTATCCTGCTACAGATGACGTTTCCCGCCGTCGGTTTCGCCGGCTATCTCTTCTTCGCCGAGTCGCCGTACTGGCTGATCCAGCAAGACCGGATGGAGGATGCGCGCAAACAACTGGTAAAGTTGTACACGACCAAGTACGCTGACTTCATCGACTTTGAACTGGGGCGGCTGCACGACGAAGCGCGTTTTGCAGCCGAGCTCAAGGCCGCAGCCAACCTCAGCGGTCCTGCGATCTGGCAGGTCTGGAAAGGAGGGAACAAGATTCGCACCTTCACCGCCGTCTTCATCTCGGCCGGCCAGCAGCTTATGGGGGCCAGTTTCGTGCTGGGCTATTTGACTTACTTCCTGCAACTCATTCATGTCAAGGACGCCTTTTCAGTGTCGGCTGGGCTCTTTGTGGTCATGCTGTGCTCGACCACCACAGCTTTCCCCTTGATCGAGGTCTTTGGGCGACGCAAGATCCTCATTGTGCCTTGCTTCTTGTTGGTCTTTATACTGCTTCTCATCGGTATCATGGGGTGCATTTCCAACACAGCTGCTGCTGGCTACGTGAGTAGATCCCCTTGAAAGCACAGCACTGTTTCTCCGGGCTGACCCTTTTGTGTTGGACAGGTCATCACGACGTGTATCTTTTTGTGGGGTGCAATCTATCAATTCTCCTTGGGTGCTACAGGTTTTGCCGTGGCATCCGAGATATCCACGCTACCTCTCAGAGCCCAGACTCAAGGCTACATCGTGGCTACGGATGCTTTCTTCGGCTGGCTGATCGGCTTTGTCGTGCCATACATGTAAGATCCCGCTTTGTTTGGAAGGCGAAGTACTGACGCGCAACCGCAGGATCAACCCCCGGCCCGACGGTGCCAATATGGGAGGAAAAGTCGGCTTTGTTTTCTTCGGCATGGGTTCCCTCGTGGCCATCACCTTGTACTTCATCGTCCCAGATACAAGAGGTCTGAGTTTCGATGAATTGGACTGGCTCTACGCTGAGAAGGTCAGCCCAAGAAAATTCCAGGAGGTGATCAAGAGTCGCATCGAACGTGGCGATGACACATTGGAGGCTCGCGTTGGAGATCAGACAATCTCCACACATATCAACCAAATCGAGGCCACGGAAACCAAGTCCGTCACTGTGGCTGAGCAGAAGGAAACAGTCTGATCAACAGAGCTGTCAGCCTAGGAACTCGACATCGTCATGACTTCAAACGGCGGCAAAAGGGGAGCAAAGGGACGGGCGTAGACATGGGGTTTGTGACCGCAGAATTCTCTACTTGTTTGTCAATGCATCGGGCGTCAACTCGTAAGAACTTAATGACATCTTGCGTCGAGTGGTCAGCAATATGAGGGGAAGAAGCCTGCTCTGATCTCATTTTGCAGATTTCCATTGCGGAGAATGCAGAGGCCAAAGTCCGTAGCCGGAGTCAATGCGCCGAACAAGCAATCTTATTATCAACACACCTCCCTTGTTTCTATCTCAATTTTACCAGATGCGTCTCTCATTGTATTGCAGTCAGTCTGCGTGAGCTGCTTGCAGGATAAGGGGACCAACCGTCGTCATTATCATCCTCTCTGGAGCTGAGCGCCCCCGACATATCGGTTGGCTATCACGCCATACCACTGTCACGCATGACACGCTCAATGCAGTCTATGTTGCTCGGCGGGACATACGGTGGTTTGTTTAATCTGTGAGTTTGCTGTTCGTGGGTTACCCAATGGTTTGTGTGATCAAATCATGGCAAGAGAATTGTTCAATGGATGAAGACTGCAAACGTGCAGCGTTCTCATAATAAGCTGATCAAAGACCAACTTCTCTCTGCTGCAAAACTCCCTGCCTTCTGGAGCTTCCCAGCAAACCATCAGTCTCCATCTTGACTGACGTGACACGGTGTGAGACCGACGTGCTTTGCTATGCTCCTATGGCTTTAATGGTCAAGCCTCTTGTCGTTCTGATTCGCTACAGTTGCCTGGGATGGAGGATACCAATCCGAATGCGATATCAGAGATAGCGAAGACTTCAGATCAAGCTGCTACATTTGCAGCATCAGTATCGACGATGGCAAGAAGCAGTAACATCCCTGAGTCGACGACAAGGATATCACAGATTCACCATGCGAGTTGAAGTGACACTTTCACATGCCGCGAGAATTCACATGAGACGAAGTGACAGCCTCGCTGCCTACAATGGACAATACCACAATTCACTGCAGGCACCAAGTAAACAATCACTTGAGTGACAGTGTCACTGCCTCGATTGCGCCCTCTCGCCGCTTGGGAATTATCTATATACATCATGTCCACATCTTCCCGACACCATCTGGAATCTGCACTCACAAAGCCGCCTTGTCTGGACGCCGACTCCTTTTCCTGCTTTCTTTCGACATCTCGAAGCCGGCAACCCATTCACCGACGACGAGAAACGCAAGGCGACAAACGAGCTCACATCTCCTTCCTTTTGAGTCCCCACCCACGCTCGATGAAGCTTTTCTGCATTCAGCCTGTCTGATCAGCGAACTCCGATGAACCCTTGAGGCTTAGCGTCCGTCTGGCAGAGGCTCAGCTGTTCTACTTGACAGCACGTGGAAGTCCGATCGGTTAGCAATCTAGGGAAAAAAAGGCAACAAATATCTGTTTGTGTCATTCTTCCAGTGCCGAAGAAATGGAATCGCCAAACAGCGCTACGATGTTACAAGATGATGGCGGTCAAGGCATTGAATTGTCCACACGACAGCGGCGAGCGCGAAGAGGCCAAAAGCGATGCTCACATCCTGCCTGCGGCAAATATGGACACACCATAGATCGATGCTGGATTGTGCATCCTGAGCTTCGACCAGGCAATGTCCGCAATTGTGCGAAATTGACCCAGGGTCATGTCTCCGGCAATCATACTGCAAGAAAGACTTCGCCTACACATTTTCGATTTCTCGATCTCCCCTTAGAAATCAGAAACCAAATCTACGATGAAGTCTACGAACAAGGTTATCCTTTGACCATCAAGACGCAATTGCTCGAAATCAAGCCATGGAGCCCGGCCAAGACACTCCACTGTCGCATGGATATGCCAAATCTTCACCTTGCTTCGAAGCAGGTCTACCAAGAATCAGGCTTTTTCAGGCAGAAACCTTTCAACGGTCATCTTCGCTTCGACTGGCCTATATATGAGCTCTACTCCGACCCAGTGTGGGATGCCCTGCGATCAGAAGTCACCGAATTGACGTTCTACGAGTGTAATAACCACAGAATGTGGGAGCCCCCATTCGCGGATTACCATTGGGCGGACGTCCCGACGGCGTTCCCAAACATCAGTGAGATTCATGTGGAGTGGACGACATTCCAAGACAAGTACAAACCAGGATCCAACAGTACCTACAGCAAGGCCTGGAGGAGTTTGTGGCAGCCAGGTGCTATGCAAGCCTTCTACGATGGTGAAAAGGACGACTGCTGCTGTCGAGTGTTCCACCGCAATCTGAAACGACTTTGGAACCCAAATATGTGGAATGGACGGCATTGCAAGTTCTTTGTCACCACCACGCTGAAATGGCTTGACAGCAAGAATAAGCCTGTCTTCGTTCAAGTGAGTATCCACAGCATGTCCATTCTAATCCCTTTGCTTATCATGTGCATATGCAGTCAATCAAGTTCATGCTCCTGAAAGGTTGGTGCAAAACTCTCTACCGACGTGCACACCGTGCGCCGCGAAACAGTGCTCCAGTATCGGAGGATTGGTGAACACCCGCTTCTGGTTTTTGAATGATTGGAAAAATTGGTCGTGTGTTGCCAGGCATTCCGGCGAAGGATGTGGTTAGGGTTGAATGGGGTGAAATACATCATCATCATGGCATCTCTCTAAGACGGGATCAACTAGGGGCAAAGACATTGCTGTGGTATTCGGAACATCCAGATCCTTTTCCAGGCGTTCATGCAGTTCAGGGAATACTACGTATCAGAGGGAAGAGATACAAGGTTATGGCTGTCAATCACCACAGAGGTGCAGGACGAGGATTGCGCTTTTCCATGTAGTGATATTCAAGATCCATATTGCACGTCAACTCCAGTCCGCGTCTCCTGCTCAAATCACAAGGATGCTTTGATCCTTTCATCCAACGGCTTGACTTCGACCATCAATTTCCCTGCCTCCAGTTAGCTCAACTCCATCCATCTTCAGCCATGTACTCACCAGTATTAACACCATTGTACAAATCCCGCAGCGCATACTCTGCCTTTTCCAGCCCACCCTTGACAATCGTCTCCTTCCTCTTGATCTTGCCCTCAGAAAGCCATTGCGCTAGATCCTTCAGTGCCCGTGGGTACTCCTTTGCGTAATCGAAGACGATAAAGCCTTCCATGCTACTCCGGTCAGCTCGGACAGTGGCAGTACTGAACAATACTTACCGAATCCGCATTGACACTATCATCAAGTAGTTCTGTATGTTGTTAGCGGATTCTCGACCAGGCAGAACTCGTTCATCATACCTTCGGCCCCTGCGGTTTAGACGTGTTATACTGGCTGATGCCTGGCTTGATGTCAGCGCTCTATGTAAACTGTTCAAGGACCGGCAAACGTACCACCGCACATGACGAACCGAGCATGCGGCTTCGCCCTGCTGAGCGCCATATCCAGGATCTCGCCACCAACTGCGACAACATTAGCTCAATGAACCCTACGACAATCCGGCCTGACAAACCATTATCAAAGTAAACATCGATCAGATTCTGCATTTCGTCAGTGTTCCTTCTCCCAGCACCTTCCGCCTTCAGGGAGTCAATACGCACCTTGGTCGCAGCCCGAAACTTCTTCCCAAACTCCTTGTCCTTATAGTTCAATGCACCATCAAATCCCAACTCCTCCTTCAACCACGAACACTTATCATCACTCCCCGCAATACCCAACACAGTCGCGCCCTTCAACTTAGCAATCTGTCCAACAACACTTCCCGTCGCCCCAGCAGCGCCAGAAACAACAACAAAGTCACCGGCCTTGACTTTTCCGACATCGGTAATACCAAAGTACGCTGTCAATCCAGTCATACCCAACACGCTCAGCGCATCGGTCAGCCTCGCACCCCTTGGAAGCTCAATCTTCTCCAATTCCTTCCCCTTACAAACTTTCAGTTCCGTCCATCCAACCGTCCCCTGAGCGTAAGTCCCTTTCGGGAACTTCGGATGCTTACTCGCAAGGACAACACCGACAGCTTGTCCACGCATGACCTCGCCGATTTGTACAGGCGGGATGTAACTCCTCGTGTCGTTTAACCAGCCACGCATGGCGGGATCGATGGATAAATAGTTGGGTTGGAAGAGCACTTCGCCATCTTTGAGACTATCGGCTGAGGGAGCGGCATTGTCGGATATAAGTCTGAAGGTCTCCCCTGGAATGACATTGTCTTTCGGTCGTTTGGCGAGGACGACGGTTTTGTACGTGTTGGGCGCCATGCTTGCCGTCAATTAACTAAGATGCACAACTGCGCTTCGATGTGCCGTTCTGCGGCAGCGTTCCAGAATGATAAAACAATACTCCCCTTGCTTGCGTGGTATGGAAAGGAAGAAAACAACTGACTACCGGTACCCAAGTAATTTTATGGATTACTTATGGGATTTTGCCATGCAACATCAGGGCAGATGTAGATGGCGAGATGGGCAGCATAAGCAAAGGTTCGCTGTATTTTACCTCGGTTTGATAATGAGATAAGATTAGATTGACGGATTGACGGTCGCTTTATTACATGACCATGACGTCGCCTTTCTTTCGTGTTGTTCTTCATTTTTGAGCACGATCAAACTTCACTTTTTCCAAGCCGAAGGAGCTCGGCGTCTCTCTGCTTCTGCCTCATGAGATTGATGTTTTGATGACCAGGATAGACGAACAACGGATTTTCATGTCTCTTTCCACGTGTTCGGCACGACCGGTGCCAACAGCGGGTCTCCGGAGCACGAGAAGAGAGGACGCGTTTCTGTACAACACACGAGAGTATCACGAATATCGGACCATCGGGATAAGTAGCCTCATCAAGCATGCATGATTGGATGTTAGTTTTCGAGAACAATCTGATTGACAGATTGTTGGGTTATTATTGTTACACAATATTAATATCTTCTGGAATGCACCCGCTTGTCTGGAACATTGCAACGCTTGCTGTACACAAATTCAAACACCATGCCTGAAATCGATAATCGCTTCAAACACCACTTTTCGCCTCCGAAGTATTGTTACACGGCTTCTAGACGGCAATCGGCAAGAGCTCAACCTTGGAGCAGGAGTTTGGAATGCTGACGTTGGCGGTGTAGCCAGCAATGTTGAACAGTTGAGGATAAGTCAACCACCAGTCGCAAGCCAACCAGCCACCAACGCTCTGGTTGTACTGCAGACCGGAGGAGTTGAAGAAGAAGCCTTCGTAATTGACCGGCTCGGCAGCAATGCTGATCGTAGCTTCGTACCATGCTAAAATCTCAATTAGTCAGGTTCTCCTGCAGGTAGAGCTGTACAGTCTTACCTTGGTAGTAGTTTCCGGTGGAGGCTACAATGGCAAGAGGCCATGGTCCGATCTCGTTGTTGGGATACGTAAACAGCTGTTGGGTGCCGTTCAGGTAGCCAATCCAAGCATTGGTCTTGTTGGCGATCAAGCCGGCATCTCCGAGACCAGCACCGGTGTGGTAAGAAACGACATACAAGCCGTCCTTGTTGCTACCGGTGTCATTGTGGGCGCCATTGACGACCTTGGTCTGGAGGTAGTACTGGGCAGGGGGAGTGGTGTCTCTGCTCTCAAGGATGGGTGATGCGGATGCGATGGCGAAGAGGGAGAGAGCAGCGGCGCTGACTGCTGTGGTGAAATGCATTTTGATGGTAGGTTTGAGAGTGGGTCTTTCGCTGTCTGTAGGTATTTGTGGTAGGGGAATGGCGAGGGTTGTATGGTTCAGCAGATGTGAAGCTTTGTAGTATTGGTAGATGTAGAATGGACAAGTAGTGAGGCAAGAGCGAGGGAAGAGGTTCTTTTATGCCAAGTGAGTACCTACTTGTCGTTCCACCAGGTCATCCTCGCTGATGTGGAAAGTGGCCACCGAGGTCATTCGACTTGGGTAGTACTAAAGGGACAAATACCTTGGGAGTGCATTTTGTGGGGATGAGAAGCGGTAAAGGGTGACAATGCGAGTGAGGGGTGGCAACGAGGCGAGGTTTTTGGCTGCTGATCCTACGATGCGGTTAGCTGCCGTCTTACCGTTCGATCTAGTCAGAAGCACAGGCCAATTATACTGCAGCACATGATGGTAGACGTGCGTCAAGTTCTTGTGATGAATGGGGAACTCTAAGACATTGATGACCACTGACTACAGGTACCCCCTCCCCAGCCTCTACACCATGCTGAACTAAGTACCTTGACTGAGGATCAAGTAGGGGCCAAGACATCCGAAGTCTCCCGCTGCTCGTGTCATGCAGCTGTCCTGCAGACATCGGCGCTACGAGTACGAGTGTTGAGAAGCTAGCAAGATACGGAAACTCGAATGTTCAAACCTCCATCATACAAGTAAAAGCGAAGCCTTGCGACGTTCGAGATCGAAGACAGAGGCACCACACACCGAGCATCATTGCCCATCGATCTAGGCGGCAGAGCCCCCGGAAGGAGCCGATAATAGCGTACCTAATAATAACTGGACAAAAAACTGTGAGTCTGGAACACTAAGGTAGGTTTGCGACCTGAGTAAAAAGCTTAACCTTACAGCTATGAACCTCTCTCAATGTTCGTCATAGACCCGGTATTTGGTGTGGTTTTGGCGGGAGTTAACCTACCCTACTATTTCGAGTATGTAGTACTCTCTGCCCATTTCAAGTTCGGTCATTGTCATCAAAGATGTGGTTCCAGAATGCTCGGAAGTGATGCGAGTTACCCTTGGTCGAAATCTCTTCCACTTCCTTGGGTGTGAGGTTGAAGGTAAAGATTCTGAGCATGTCACTCATTCTCTGCTCCTTCGAACTAGTGGTGATTGCTACAACGTCCTGCTCGGTGCACCAACGCAATAAGATTTCTCCTGGGTTGACACCATACTTCTTGGCCAGTTGCTCGAGATAACCATCAAGAGGACCTCCTTTCGCCTTTGTGACGGGAGTCAGTGGTGCATATGCTGCCACCTTGATATCTTTGCTCTTGTGGTATGCCAGCAAGTCTCCATGTTGAAGGTAAGGATGGAACTCTGTCCAGCTATCAGCATACTGTACTGCGACCAAAAGACGAACTCACCTATTTGATTGATAGCGGGGCGGACTTTGGCTGTCTCGAGGATAGCATCGAGGTCCTTCTTTCCAAAGTTGCTCACTCCAATACTCTTCGCCTTGCCTGATGCGGCGACCTGCTCCATGTCGGCCCATTTCTGTTGAAGCGCATGTTTGTCGCCTTTGGCGAAGAAAGGTGCATGAATCAGGTACAGGTCAACATGATCAAGACCTAGTTTCTTCAGACTTCGATCAATGGCAGCAGGAATGTCATCGATGTGAGTAATGACTTTAGTTGTCACAAAGAGCTTATCGCGAGGGTGTTTGCTCTCCTTTATGGCTTCACCTAATTCCTCCTCCGTGTTGTACACTTCAGCTCCGTCAAGATGGTGATATCCGACTTTAATGGCAGTCTTTGCTGCATCGATCAAAGCTTTATCTTTTGGAGAGCTTGCATCGGTCTTGTACCATGCTGTGCCTGTGCCATACCCTATCTAATGGATTGTCAATCACAGTTAGGTGAGAAATCGACTCCAGCCTACCATGGGTATCTTATTGCCATCAGGCAGAGTGAGATCAGGGATGTTAACGTCCAGCTTGGCCATTGTCGAAAAAGGATGACGCAAGTAATGTCGTGTGCTGGGTACGATGCGAAGGCTGCGGAGATGTCGAGTGCAGAAGATCGATGATGGAGTTCGAAGCATACAATGGGATGCGGATGAGTTCAGTTGATAACGAATTCTCAAATGTTTGGGGAAATCGAGGATGGTCCTCTTTAAGAGCAGAAGAGTATCCCACTATCCGCCGATCGGTGTTGATGGTGATGGTGGTGAAAGGTGGGGTAAAAAAGGTACCCGGTGTCGGCCATTCGACGAGATGACGTGCCTCATATGTCTCTATCACGCACCTCGTGAACGCTTCCTCAAAAAGAAGCTGCAGCCAAGGCGAGCCTTATTCTGACGATGCTGTGTCGTTGAACTTGGGAACTTCTGGTTCCCATGGCTTTCCCAGACCTGGATCTGCGCGAAGAGATCGTCCCGCCATCCCTCTCAATCTCCTGGACGTCGCTGCTGGATCCGGCAAGACTTGAGAAAGACTTGGAGGCGTGCGAGTCTTTGATGGCAAGAACATCTCCATACTCGCTTCTCCAGCCTCTGGCAAGATGGGAATCCGGTCAGGATAGGTAGGAAGCTCCCCAAGCCTGGTTCAAATTCCAGCTTAGCAGCAACCTCTGCTTTGTCCACTTTTGACCGCATCGTTCATGGTAAGATTGACTGTTCTTGGAGCTTTTCCTTCTTCTCGTCCGCCTCCTGTACCATATCCTTTAACACCACTTCTTCTGTCATTCAGATCATATTTGCCGGCTTCGATGTTTTGGTATATTCGTTCGGCGACCTTAAGGAATGCAAGCTCGACACCTTCGCCACTTTTGGCACTTGTCTCGACATATTCTACGACGTTCTCTCGCCGGCACCAGTCTTCCGCCTCTTCTTTTGTCACAGCACGTTTGGTTCCACCTTCAACATTAGTGCTTTGGGCCGCTAGATCCGACTTATTTCCGACCAGAATGACCACGATACCCTCCTCAGCGATTTGTCGGAGGTCGTTGAGCCACGCCGTGACTGATTCAAAGCTGCTTCGCCTTGTGATGTCAAACACTAGCAGTGCTCCTGAAGCTCCACGAAAATAACTTCGGGTAATGCTTTTATATGTCTCTTGGCCAGCAGTGTCCCATAATGAAAGCTTCATCTTCTTTTGTTCTGACGAATTGGTATGACCGGCCGCACCATTCGGATCGCCCATCCCCAAGGATGCATTTGCAGGTGGACCGACAGGCACTATTCGCGAACCAAATTCAACACCGATGGTGACATCGTGAGAGGAGGAGAATCGACCTTCGCAGAGCCGGACTGTCAGACTGGACTTCCCCGTTCCTGGTTGCTTGTGAGCCAAATTTGAGTAGACACAAGACCACCCGCACTTACCAGAATCACCTATGCATACTAGTTTTGCAATGTAGTTCCAAGGCAGCGTAGGTTCAGGGACGAGAGTAGGCATCGGTATTACGGCACGTGTTACTGTCGCTCAGCTGTAGTTAATGGGTGTTGACTCGTGATGTTGGAAGCGAAGATGGGGAATGACTGCGACTATTGCTCATAACAAGAACAAATGAACGTGTCTGGTGACAAAGGCAAAGAGCGTGCAGACACCAATTAATGACGCGACGGGGAACAGCAGCACCTAAACTTAACAAGGGTGCGAGCCTGGACCTTTAGGCAGCCTAACGACAATAATGACGAGGCACCAAGTCAGCCACAAGACCGCATATCACTCCTCCAACCACAAGCCTCCGCAGGCAGCCTTTCACTGCCTTTGTCCGACCATACCAAACCACTGTTACCACACCGGCTTCAGACACCGACTTTGCTTCACCTTTCGCTCGTCCTACAAGCACGCGATCAGTCATTCGATTGTGATATTTCATTGCCATTGTTCAAAATCCCTTTTCTAGTTGAAGCTGCTGCGTGCTTGGACTCTTAAACCATTGCTACTATCTTATCACGATCCATTCCGCGTCGATTGATAAGTCGTATGGTCACTGCCTGCGGGCAGGATGTTCTCCGAATGTACGTATCGCGACAACAATTGATAATCTTGAGACGAATCGGCTGACAATTCTCAGATGCCTCTAGATTTCTCGCGCAGTCCCAGTCACGTATTAGTTTCGCGCCGACCGAAGAGCGCCGTCCTGGTGACGGTCAGACTCGAAGACAGAACCAAACATGGCGGTCGTCCACCGCTTCGAGGACCTTGAATACTCGAACTCCAAATCCCTACCAACCCACATCCTCCCAGATATCCGCGTTCCCATTTGCCTCACGGCTCAACCCTCAGCAAGCCCCTCTATTTTACAGTGCGACAGACGAGTTCCGGGAAGAGAACGATGAGCAAGAACACGAACGAGACTTGGCTGACTTCTATGCCCTACAACGATCAAGGCGACAACTAGGAGCCAGCGATGTCAAGGCTTTGTCGGATAATGGGGATGGGAGTGGGTCCAGTCTGAATGGAGGGAGCAGTCACGGTGAAGACACTCGTGACCAAACTCCCGGAAGAGGAGGTGGTATTCGAAGCTCATGGCATGGCGGCGCTCCGGGTTCACGACGAAGAGCACCTGGATTGGCAGATTTGGCAGAGTCGACAGAGTCGCAAGCACATGATGCAAGCCCGTCTGCCTCGAGAACTCACATGGTCGACATTGGTTTAGGAGACACTTTGCGGAGCGAGTACGATGATGAGCCCCCCGAGGATTTGATGGAAGACCCTCCGTCTGTTCAGCAGCTGCGGAAACCGGCGCCGGCGGACTACGACTCGGAAGATTCAGATCAAGGCTATGCGACGAGTTCACGATTACTGACTGGCCAAGGTCATGTCGAGGCAAGTCCTCCTGATGACATACAACAGCCGAATCAGCAGCCGAGACACGACTCTTTCTGGGGACAAGTCTATTTACTTAACCTAGCGGCCATGTTCACTACATGGTTCCTCGTCTTTCTTCACACGAAATCACCCAGTTCGAATCAGCCATTGGGTGACACGATCTATACAACACTCCATGGATCTTTCTACCTTTTAGCGAGTTACACAGTTGTAGCGACATTCGTTTCATTGTTTTGGCTTGCGGCGCTCAGATCGTATGTCCGATACTTGGTTTATGCCATCCTGGTCACCGTCCCAGTCATACTCTACTCATTCTCGCTTTATCCGTTCATATCTAGCTTTCAAGGATCATGGCACGGTTCCAGCATTCAAGATGCTATGATGCGATGGAGTTCGCTTGTACCGGCAATCATGGCTACTCTGTGGATTCTGTCTGTCATCCGGGGCAGGTTGGTCATGCAAAAGGCCATCTCGATTTTGGAGCTTGCAACAAGAATCCTGGCTGCCAACCCGACTTTGGTGTTGGTTGGCTTTTCAATGCTGGGCTTTATAATCAGCTTCACCTGGTTATGGTTGTCCATGTTTACCAGGGTTTTCCTGGGTGGGCATCCCTCCTCTCGGTCTACCATCAGCAAATTCGTCATTGATACATCGACGTGGTGGCTTGGAGTCTATTTCATCGTGGTATACCTTTGGACGATTGCGATTGCCTTTGGAATGCAGCGGACAATCACTTCGGCGACCGTTTCACAATGGTACTTCCATCGCCTGGCCGTACCCGCACCAACTTCGCAGACCATTGTGAAAGCGGCGCTATATCACTCGTCGACGACTCTTTTTGGCACGATCTCGCTCTTTACCGGCCTTGGACTACTAGTCAGATTACCTCTGCTTGTCCTGCCTCGGCGGTTGACGATGTTGATTGGATTGGCGATGTATTCATTCATACCGAGTCCAATCGCCGTCCTGATCAACCCGTTAACACTGACCTATGCCGCCATCCATTCTCAGCCTCTTAGCGTCAGTGGCAGAGGTCTTGCACAAATGCACTTCCTTACGCCGAACGACACCACCACAGCCTTGCATCCAAACACTTTCAGTCGAAGTCGACGTAATGATGGATGGTCTGCCGATTCCTCACCATTGATGCCATATCGTCTGGCGAAGCTGATTCTGCATTCCACGCGTTTGATCATGTCTCTTGCCTTGGGTTTTGGCGGATGGGTGACGACAGCCCGCACTTTGAGGGTCGAAGGTGCCGGTGTACGCGGCAGTCTTTATGCTTACATAGTTGGCCTAATCGCTGGCGCCATTGGATGGGGCATTCTTGGAGCAATGGAAGGTGTCCTTGCCTGTATCGTCGATGCGGTTGTTGTATGCTGGGGAAGTGAAGTCGGCAGTACTGGAACAGGAGAGGTCCGATATTGCAGAGAAGCTGGACATCTTTTTGGTGGGGATGGCGCAGACAGAGGACCACTTAGTCTGGCTTGAAGTGAGAATAGGAAGGATACGTGGTTGAAATACTACTACGCTTGTCGCATTGACAGGCAATGATGTGTTCTACCGAAAATGCAAGCCCCCGTTGTTGTTGCGTGACTTATTGATTTTCACGTGTCGTAAGGGTCTTTTTTAGGCGATAAGTCAATGCGGAGCAGCCAGCAATAAGCCTTTGGCTGTCCCCCTGAAAGTTTCCGGTCGCGCCAAGTGGTTCGTTGATACTGGCACTTCAGCCAGAGTGGCCCTTCGACGCGCAGCTGCCATACCCTTCATTCTTCAATTAGCAGTCCTCCTGAATTTATTTCTCCCTGTCAACAGGGTTGAGAGATGTGTTCTCTTTCTTCTTCATCTTCATCTTCATTCTTCATCTTCTAATTGATCACATTGTTGATCTTCACTTTTCAACCCACCTTCTACCATTGGCGAAGGGGGACACGCGTTTGGGGAACCTTTCTATTTCGATCCTTGGACAACCTCGACATACCAAGTTACACCAGCTTCCGGAGCTGCGTTTAACTTTCTGTTCCGTCGAGTCCCTACGATATTCTTCTAATTCTCCACGATCCTCAAGATGACTACCGTAAACGGCGGCTACACCACCGGCGCAGGCGGGGACGAGGCTGAACTGCGCCGACGAAACGTCGCAAGCTACGAGAATGCCAACGGAAGCCATATCTACAAGGTTGAAGCGGAGGACACAAAGAAACTCCAGAAGGTTAGTGATACGTTATCTTCTAGACATTCAAATCTGACGGCACCTCAGCCTAAGAGTGGCATGAGCAGCATACTCAACTTCCTCGACGAATGGGAATTCTTGATTGCTCCCATCATTTTCACCGGCCTTGCCCTTTTCACGAGGCTATGGAGGATAGGACTCTCCCCAATCGTAACATGGGACGAAGCCCAGTAAGTCGTGTCGATGGCTCTACGCAATCAATGCTGACCAGTTTCAAGTTTCGGCAAGTTTGGCTCTCATTACCTCAAACGAGAATTCTACTTCGATGTCCACCCTCCCCTTGGAAAGATGCTGGTTGGTCTATCAGGCTATCTGGGAGGCTACAACGGATCATTCGAGTTCAAGTCCGGAGACACATACCCTGAGCACGTAAACTACACCTTTATGCGAATCTTCAACGCCCTCTTCGGCGCAGTCACAATCCCCCTTGCATACTTTACCGCACGAGAATTGAACTTCAAACGCTCGACTGTCTGGTTGGTCACTCTGATGGTCCTCTGCGAGAACTCATACGCCACAATCTCTCGATTCATCCTCCTCGATTCGATGCTGCTATGCTTCACATTCACTACAGTCCTTTGCTGGGCCAGATTCCATCGCCTACAACACAAGAGCTTCTCGGTCGAATGGTTTGCATGGCTGTTCCTATCCGGTCTGAGCATCGGTTGTGTCTGCAGTGTCAAGTGGGTTGGATTGTTCGGTACCGCCTTGGTTGGTCTCTATACGGCGGAAGATTTGTGGAACAAGTTCGGCAATCTCAAGATGCCAAAGACAGAACTGGCTGCACACGTGGTCGCAAGAGTCGGCGGTCTCATCGTCCTACCGATCCTTGTCTACATGTTTTCCTTCTATCTTCACTTCTTGATCCTGGAGAACTCTGGACCTGGAGATGCGCAAATGTCATCTCTCTTCCAGGCGAACCTCAAGGGAACCGAGGTCGGCAAAGATTCACCTTTGGAACTTGCCTTGGGCTCCAGAGTGACGATCAAGAATATGGGATACGGAGGTGGTTTACTGCACTCCCACGTTCAAGTATATCCTGAAGGCAGTGGACAGCAACAGGTGACTTGTTACCACCACAAGGATGCCAACAACGACTGGTTCTTCTATCCCAATCGAAGTCAACCTGAATTCGACCCAGAAGGCCCTTTGAGCTTCCTCCAGGACAAACAGGTCGTGCGTCTCATCCATGCACAGACTGGTCGAAACCTTCATTCTCATGCTGTGGCGGCTCCTGTGACGAAATCTGACTGGGAAGTGTCTTCCTATGGTAATCTGACCGTGGGGGATGAGAAAGACCACTGGCAAATCGAGGTTGTCAGTGACGCCGCGTCTTCTGACCGGTCCCGGATCCGAACCTTGACTACTGCTTTCCGATTGAAGCATCCTGTCCTTGGCTGCTATCTCCGCGCTGGAACTGTCAACCTCCCTCAGTGGGGTTTCAAGCAGATTGAAACGACTTGTGTGAAAAGTGCCAGCCCTCGCGATGTGTACACTCACTGGAACGTGGAATCTCATGTCAATGAGCGATGTAAGTACAAACTTGTCCCCCTTTGAAGATTGAGCTGACAGATTTCCTCAGTGCCTCCTGCTGAAGCAGGGAACTACCGATCACCATTCTTGAAAGATTTCATCCATCTCAACGTCGCCATGTCCACTTCCAACAATGCCTTGGTACCTGACCCAGACAAGCAAGATGACTTGGCTTCCAAGTTCTGGCAATGGCCTATCCTTCATGTTGGTCTTCGCATGTGCTCTTGGGATGACCATATCATCAAATACTTCTTGCTCGGCAATCCCATCGTCTACTGGGGCTCTACGGCTGCCATCGGCGTGATTCCATTCATCGTCTTGTGGTATCTGGTCCGCTGGCAGAGAGGATATGACGAGCTCCGTCAAGGCGATATTGACCAGATTCACTATGCGGGCATCTATCCTTTCATTGGCTGGGTTTTCCACTATCTGCCTTTCTTGATCATGGGACGTGTTACCTATGTTCACCATTACTATCCGGCACTTTACTTTGCAATCCTGGTCGCCGGCTTCTGCGTGGATTGGACGACACAAAAGCTCAACAGGACCGTTCGATGGGGTTTCTACACCATTCTGTACGCTGTGGTCATTGGGCTATTCGTCCTCTTCAGCCCGATTGTCTTTGGTATGAAAGGACCGAACCGGAATTACGCATACCTGAAATGGTTTGACCAGTGGAGGATCTCAGACGCTTGAGCTGGCATCTCTTCAATATCCTATCACGACGTCTGAAAGACTGATGGTAATCGGTTGGGTTAGAATGAAAGATGAAATATTGCAGTTCAGATGAAAGGTATGAGGAAGCTCTCCTGGAATAGTTGATGCAAGCAATGGAGTTTCTGTCTGCCCAGCAAAAAGCAGATATCTGGGATTGATGTCGTGGTTTTCATAATCAGTGTGAAATGGAAGTCTCTGGCAGACGCTTTCAATCACTACGAAGATGATTTGTATAATAAATGGAAAAGATCCATAGGAAACTTCAATAAAAAGTAATGACGTCGCCTCAAGATTTCGTCGTTAGAAAATACCTAGTGACCAGTATTTGACTAGCATTAGCAGACTGTAATTCCTCCCAACTCGATATATGCTGCCGCGGCTTTTTATCCCAGGTATGAGCTATCGGATTCACAACACTGCTTTTCCAGGAAATCAAGGAGAAACAAGTACATGCTAACGCTTAGATGGCGAGTGGTTGTGGCATTCCTGGTGTCGCCTCATAAGAAATCCGACCGGCTGGTAAAAAGAACAAAGCTACAAGTCTTCCTTTCCGCACCTGTGGGTAGTGATGGGTTCCAGGGCCTGGAGACGTCCATCCGGCCCCTTGCCATCCACTCATGCCTGTCACCACTATCAGTTCGAATTCATCTTTGCAGGAATTTCATACCTTTAAGCTCGGCGGTCTTGTCGATTTGGACAACACAATTTATCTCGCCGTAAGGATGTTGATGATACTGCCCTGCATATTCCTCGTCGCTTTCCATATAAACGGTGGTGATGCTGAAGAACCGCGTTTCTGCTGAAGGTCGACATACGACACTGCGCCGGTACTTTGGTCCATCTATCTCGTCGGTAGCAACCCAACCCTCGTCCTTCTCGAGTCCTTGGCGAATGTAGGTACAAAAGTCCTCATAAATGGGTGTTCCAGGGCCGTATTCTGCGTTCAGTCGAGCTTCCAGGTCTTTCCCTGGCGTTCTATGAAACACATCAACCTCGGAGACACAATTGAGAAGAAAGGGACGACCTACAAATTCTGTACCTCCTGGAAGAAATCAATTGCTCGACCTACGAGTTTTTGCTGCGTGGGATGGACGTCCATCTTGGGGTGTTGGTTCGAAGTCCTTCTCGCTTGAACATGAACCGGCGAAGGAGAGTTCGATGAATTTATAACAGACAAGCTATGCAACACACACAAAGAACGACATGAGGCATAATAGCAGCATGTTGATCCGAACGATCCTCGTCGGTCTTGGGACTGTATGTCGACCATGTCAGAACGAACGAGCATATCGCGCAACTCGCATGGTTCGTCGGACTTCGCATCTCGCACTTCGCATTTCGCACCTCACCAGCGTCTCGCATTTCGCATCTCGCAACTTTGCACAGATCTCGATAACCACACTACCTCCACGCGCTAGATCTCCCGGTGGGCATAGCATGACCGGATCCAGAGATAGGGAAGGCTGCAACGGAGGAGATTCCCTTATCAGTGAAGCCAATCCTGTAAGTCTGCAACACGAGCTGCTGGAGTTGTGCCACATGGACTACTATCAAGCATTTCAGATTTCCCCTTTCGCAGAACGAGTACTACACTGAAATATCAAGTTCTGCCCCGAGCCGGGATCTCAGCGAGCCCTACTAACTTGCGCAGAATCCTTGAGACAAATCACCTTCGAAACAAGTTGAGCGAGTATGGCAGCCTTGGAGACCATCCTCATATGGTGTGCATTACTCGGCCTCTGTATAGGTTACTATCTTGTACCTTATCTCATAACTTACTCTGCCCTCCGAGACATTCCAGCGGCTTCACGTATCGCCGCCTTCAGCAACCTTTGGCTTGCTTTCCAAGCGCGTCGTGTCAGACGTTCTGCCGCTGTCCATGCTGCTCATCAACGACTTGGCCCGGTCGTACGCATCGCCCCGAATCACATTTCCATCGCATCCACAGCGGCGGTTCATCCTGTCTACGGCCACGGCAATGGTTTGCTGAAAAGTGACTTTTACGACGCATTCGTGAGCTTTGAACCCGGGCTCTTCAGCACCCGGGACCGCGCCGAGCACACACGCAAACGCAGGATGGTCAGCCATACGTTCTCGACGAAAGCACTAGGCGGGTTTGAGCAGTACATACAGCAGAATCTTGCCGTCTTTGTACGTCAGTGGAACCTCAAGGCCGACAATGCCAACGGGCAATTCGCAAAGGTTGATGCACTGGCTTGGTGTAACTATTTTGCATTCGACATGATAGGTGACCTCGCATTTGGCCAGCCCTTTGGTATGCTTGAGAAGGGGAAAGATATCGCTGAACTCCAACTTGAGCCCCGCGGACCGATCTCTCATGCACCCGCCGTGTATTTACTCGACAAGCGCGGCGAGTTGAATGCTATGCTGGGGTGTGTACCAGCCCTAATCCCGTATGCCAAATGGATCCCGGATCCTTTCTTCTATAAAGGTCTGTCTGGTCGGCTTGGAGTGAATGCAGTCGGCACAGCAAGAGTGACAGAGCGCCTGCAACGTGGTACCAAGAGTGATAGGATCGATTTGCTGGCACGGCTCATGGAAGGAAAAGATGACCTGGGGAACAGTTTAGGCAGAAACGAATTGATCTCGGAAGCACTGACGCAGATGGTCGCCGGGAGCGATACAACGGCCAACTCGCTATGTGCAGTGATATACTGGACTTTGAAGTCCCCTGGAGTCCTGCAAAAGCTACAGAAGGAGCTTGATACAGTCATACCAAACCATGATTGTGCTCCGACATTCTCTCAGGTCAAAGATGTGAAATATTTGCGTGCTGTGATCAATGAGGGATTGCGGATGCACTCTACCAACAGCATTGGCCTAGCACGTGAAGTACCACCCGGACCAGGTCTCGAAATCTTGGGACATCACTTTCCTGCAGGCACCGTCCTGAGCGTGCCCACATATTCGATTCATCATTCCAAAGAAGTCTGGGGAGATGATGCGGACTGTTTTCGGCCTGAAAGGTGGGAGTGCCTTACTGAAGACCAGAAGACATGCTTTATCCCGTTCAGCTACGGGCCGAGAGCCTGCTCGGGACGAAATGTGGCGGAAATGGAGATGGTGCTCATCACTGCTATCATGTTCTCAAGATACGATTTTGAATTGTACCAAGATCAATGGAAACTAAGAGACGGATTCTTGAATAAGCCTGTAGAGTGTCAGATAGGTTTCAAGAAGAGATATAGGTAAATAGCAGACACTACGTCATCTACCTTGCTAGAGGCGAGGACATGAGTGAATATACATTCAAGGCGACATAATGGAGCCGTTGATTACCTCGACCGGCCAAGCGATCCAAGGTCTCCAGGCTGCAGGCAAGGCGTCGCAGATTATCGCCATAAGACGCTCGGCTGCGCCTTCCATATACCAATAGCTTCGGCTCCCTTCTTTGAGCAAGAGGCACAGGTGTGCTAACAAGATCAACGCTTCAGGCTTGCCTTCTGCTAGCAGATCTAGATAAGCCTGGGGAACTTTTTCGACCCATCGAAACATTGAGAGCTTGACACCAAGCGTCTTGCAAGGCAAGAATGGCATTGCACTGCTTTCGCGAAGCAATCGCAGCGTCCATTGATATGCCTCGATCTCGCGATCCGACAGCTTGTAAAGAGAGGGATCCCTTCGTTTTCGGTCGAATAGTGTTGCAAGGACAGCCAGGTGTGAATCGTGAGGGTTACGGGTAAGGTCAATTGATCCATTTACCACACGGACCTGAAACGCCATGGGCCCTCTGGAGATCCAATCCCTTCCAACATCGAGGATTTGTCGAGCACCTCGTAGTAAGTACAGCCACTCCGGGAGTCTAACAGGGTCGGTATGATCGGTATTAGGTGGATCAGGGTCTTGGAAAGCATACGCGCTAGTCAAGCTTGCGAACCCAATCACTGCGTGACAGTTCTGCTCTGTCATCTTGGACTGGAAGTCGTTGACAATGTAGCGATACGAAGGCAAAGCCCGATTCTGATGATAGACTGCTCGGACGAGCCATTTCTGTTTCTGCGTGGGGCGGGAACATGACAGGTGAAGTGCAGACATGGCCAGGATACCACGCATCAGGAATGGTTGTTCACAAGCTATTTGTGGCATTTCGAGTTGCCAGGGGACTTCATCCCCCGGCTTGTCCCCAAAGCCTTTATAGGCGGATGTGGTCCAATGGTGTAGAAGTTCCAGATCTTGAACTTCTAGGTCTGTCGTTCTATCGCTGAGGTCTCTTGGGACCTCATCTTCGTATGCGGGAGGTGTCGATGCCGAAGACGATACATTGGTCGCACGCGTGAAGACACATGACTTGTTATATCTTCTGCACATTGAGCATCGTGGTTCGACCTCATCGCACTACATTTTGTAAATCATGATGCACTGGCTCGACAGGTGCATTGAGGCATTGGGATGTCTTGCAATCGTACCTTCACTTTCCGTGTCTTGCATTCAATGCAGCCGGATCTGACTTTCCGATGAGGTCGCTTTGCGGTCTTACGAACATGGCAGCTAGCCTCGGGTGCGGTAAGAGTCTGGAGGTCCATATCCCCACTTGAGTAGAGGATATGAGACCTGAGTAATCACCAGGACTGCGGTAGCTATCAGTGTCCTATGGCAAACATGTTATTGACAGGGACCTGCGTGGTCGCTGTTCACTTCAAATGCAATGTGGTTAGCACCGATAAGGTATCTTCCGCCCTGATGAATGGCGCAAGGCAGTAAGCGTTGAGGCATGGTCAAACGATTTGGTTCGCGCTCTCTATCCTTCTGACCACCCCGCACTTCGCATTTCGCACTTCGCATCTCGCATTTCGCACTCCGCAACTCGTATCTACCAAGAAGTCGACAACTCCTTATCTTCGTCTCATGCTGCGGACTTTGCGAGTCTATCGTTGCTGCGGACGTTCGGCATCGTTATCGTGCTGGCTTCCAGTCTAAAGGACCCGGCATCGAGAGCCTGGCTGCAAATGCAATGCGCCAAAGAAACATCAAAAGATAAGGGCCCAAGAATGCACACACCAGAGCAAAATGCTTATAAAAGTCCTATGTGCCTTGGGGACTTAACGTGCAGGCCTTGACGTTCCAAAGGTCAGAGTTCTTCCGCGCGATATCGCGGTACCTTCGGCCATGGATGCTGGTGTGGCTCGCGAAGACGACAAGAAAGACGTCGGTATAGGTGCGTGAAGTGAACAATGTTGATATGCCTGAGTAACTGACAAGATCTTCATGCTTATAGATAATGGTATGTTCTCCTGCTGCATCGAAAACACTTCTTCGTCTGCTGGAAACTAACAATGGTGACAAGTTGTCTCTCCAGAGAAAGGTGAAGGTGAAATCATCAGTCTGGCTGCCCTCGGCCTGGAGCAAGAGACTAGGCGTAACATCAGTGGCTTTGCAATCATTGGCGCTGCTTGGAACATTTGCAATTGCTGGGCAGGTGTTGCTGCAACCTCAGTAATTGGTATCACCCAAGGTGGTACGGTCGTTGTTCTTTATGGCCTGATCGTTGTACTCGTCCTGGACGGGGCAACGATCCTGACTCTTGCTGAGTTGGCGAGCGTCTACCCAACTGCAGGTGGTCAATATCACTGGACTTCGATCTTGTCACCACCAAGCGTGAGCAAAGGCTTGGTGAGTATCCTACCCTCCTGACTGGACAACTGCAGCTGATTGAGACCTTAGAGCTATGTTTGCGGCGCTACCAATATCTTTGGCTGGATCGCAACCTCTGCGGGCATCGCAATCATTCCAGCACAAATCACCTTTGCCATTGCCGTTTTCTTCGATGGAGACTATGAAGCTTCCCGCTGGAAGGTCTTCCTTCTCTACCAAGCTTTCAATCTCTTGTTTATGGCCAACAACATTTTTTACCTCAAAAGGTCGATCTGGGTGCATAATATTGGATGTGAGTGGAAATCTCAACATTTGATACAATCAATGTTTGCTCATCACTACCAGTATTAATCTCTCTGGGGTTCGTTATTATCATATTCATTTCTTGCCTGGCACTGGCTCCAACAGAGAACTCATCCACCTTCGTCTGGTCGACTTATGTGAATCTATCCAACGGCTGGCCTGATGGTCTCGTTTTCTTCTTCGGCCTCGTCAATCCTACATACGCATCCTCGGGGATTGACGGAGCGCTACACCTAGCAGAAGAATGTGCGAATGCCGCCGTCGCCGTACCACGCGCTTTGATGTGGACTCTAGTACTTGGCTTTGTGTCTGCATTCCCATTCATGATTGCGATGCTGTACTGCATTCAAGATCTTGACGCTGTTCTGGGCACTCCCACTGGGTTAGTTCTGCTATCTGTCAACCCCAGTCGCACTCTAACAAGTCATGTACAGTCAACCCATGTACGAGCTCTGGTACCAGGCAACGTCCTCCAAAGCCGCTGCGACGGTCTTCATCTCGATCCTACTGCTGGGAGGATTCTTCGCACTCAACGCCGCTCAGCAGACAGCATCACGTCTCACATGGGCATTTGCACGAGACAATGGGCTCATATTCTCCCAATACTTGAGTCGAATACATCTGCGCTACGAAGTTCCCGTCTGGTCGCTTCTCTTCAACGCCTTTGTCGTGTTCTTGATGGGTTTTGTTTACCTTGGGTCCACGACAGCATTCAATGCTCTGATTGGCAGTGGACTCATCCTTCAGCAAATCACATTCGCGGTCCCGGCCGGCCTATTGATGTGGCAGAAGCGATCCGCGACCTTTTCTGCCAAAGACAAGGTCATTTCGGCTTCCAGGCGTTGTCGGATGGGCCGCAAATATTCTGACAGTTTTGTTCGGCTTGATGGTGCTCGTTTTCTTCGACTTTCCCTCAGTTTTGCCCGTGACTGGGAGTACAATGAGTATGTTTCTACCCTCTCCCGTTATGCTCAGTCCGTGATCTCTGATGTCGGTGCTAACTCGCTGCAGATTATACAGGTGTGGTTCTGGGAACGATGGCCTTATTTGCTATGATCAATTGGTTTGTATATGCGAGGCGGAAGTACCATGGACCACGTCTTCCAAGGTCATACGACTAGGAGAAGGGTGGACATAGTAGCCTCGAGTGTACTCCTGCTATGCTCGAAACGGATTATATTGACCAAGTGCCGGCTGCGGTCGTGCGTGTCAAATCTGTTACTACCCTAAAAGCGGCTTCCTCGAGCCAATTGGCAGGAGCCTTCAGTATCAGGAACAGTCGAGTATCGTATATTCGATCTTACAAATTAGAAGATATTGTTAAGGTATCTCGAGTATATCCGCTTCAAATATTTAATGTCTTGAGAAGTTTAGCCGAAGTTGGCGCGATATGAACTTAATGCCGATTCCGTGCTGTACGTCCCTTCCGACATGACGAAACAAATCGAACAAGGCTGTAAACAAATCGTATGCTAACCTTGTTCCCTCGAGTCCACCCACAGGCGAAGCATACTAAAAGCACAGTCTACCACAACAACTTAGGAGGTAGGGAGAGAGAAACAGATCATATAAATGGGCGACGCCGGCCAACCCCCGATCCAAACAGGACCTGCAGGCCTCCCATCTCTCAATCCAACAAAATCCTTCTGGCAAACCTCTCATCCAAATCCAATCACACACCACCGTTCTACGGAGTACTTACCAACCAAAGCGTCAATCGTGGTAATCGGGACGGGCATAAGCGGGACATTCGCCACGCACGAACTTCTCAACCACCACAAAGTCAACGATATCTTGGTGCTTGAAGCGCGAACGACATGTTCCGCGGCTACAGGAAGGAATGGCGGACACTGCCGACCACTCATCCATTCACAGCGGGCCGGGATTATTGATTTTGAAATGCGCAATTATCGCGCTGTCAAGGCATTAGCACAGAACGCAGAATGTGACTTCAGGGAAGTGCCTGGAGGTGGGTGTCTCGGGTTTTGGAATCGAGTGTACTTTGAGGAGGCGAAAGCTTCTCTGTCAATACGTCGGGATGAAGATGAGATTACAGCGAGCAAACAGAACGCATCGATTCGTGTGGTGGAAGATCCCAAGGAACTCAAAGCGCTGGGACTGACCGGCGGTGTTGTCGGCGCGTTGATACAGGATGATTTCGCGGCGAGTTTGTCGCCTTATAAACTTATCATTTCGATGTGGAAGGGTATGCTGGACGACTTTGCAAATCGGGTTAATTTGCAGACCGAGACGCCGGTCACCAAGATCACGAGAGCACCTGCCGCAGCGGAAGGTGATGGTGGGCAGAGTGGTTGGATCGTACATACACCCCGTGGCGATGTCTATGCTGACCAAGTCATACTCGCGACGAACGGGTATACATCACATTTACTGCCGGAGTTTGAGGCGTGCATTGTGCCGACACAAGCGCAGATGTCGGCTTTGATTCCGCCTCGAGAGTCACCTTACTCGAAGACTCTAATTCCGATGAGTTATGGGTTTGAGGGTGTCGGGACGCAAGATCGGGTCATGAGTGATTATCTTGTACAGAACCCAATACTCGAGTATGAAGATCCAGTGGTTGGACGTGGGGGACATCTCATGTTTGGCGGCGGGAGACATGAGGTTAGGGGAAATGGTGTTGGGGTCAGTGACGACAGTTATGTGGATGAGGATGCTGAGGTTTATTTGAGAGGTTTGCCGGCAAGATTGATACTGGCTGGGACTGAAACCGAACCTGAAACGCAGACAAAGACAGAGCTGCTCGATATCGCGGGGTCGTGGACGGGAATCATTGGGCATTCGGCTGATGAGTATCCTTGGGTAGGAGGTGTACCTGAACTAGAAGGAGTGTTCGTTTGTGCTGGGTATACGGGCCATGGAATGACGAATGCAGGATTGTGTGGACGACATGTTGCAAGGTTAGCTGCGAGTATTCAGCGTGGTGAGGATTGGCAACAAGTTCAAGATAGGGAGATCGAGCTGGGTGAACGGGGTGAGGACGCTGGTGTGCCGAGGGAGTATGTCATTACGACGGAGAGGATCAACGCGTTTGCGTTGATGGGAAGAGAAACGCCCTGAGGGCTGTTATATAGACATGCATGGACGAAGACGCGAGATTACGATTCACAGCCGATATCCCTGTTACTTGCTGGAAGATTGGTTGCTGGCTGTTAGAAGAAGATAGGACTCAAATGGAAGCGCAAGCAAACCATATGGCTGCTGATGGGACAGATATGATAAACATATGCCATGATTACCTACACAGTGAGACGTGCCGACTGTTCCTACCAGGCAGGTTTATCAACATATGGATATCGCCCGATCCCCATCATAATCATAGTATCGTTCAGTCTGTAGACCTCCTCCATTCTCATAACGGATGTTGTTTTGGTTGTTCTGTTGTGCCAATACAGTTTGTATGCTGGCATGCTTTCAGCACCGAATGTCGCCGCCCGGGGCTCGTTGACCTCTGGGGACGCTCGAGCCATCCGATTCGCACCGGGATCCTAACCCAAGTAGCTACCAAAACCAGCATCACCCCAGAGTGGTGCTTGAACAAACTCGGCAGCACGTTCGTGCAAATTACCGAAGTTCCAATCACTCGACCCTGTACTGTCGGGTGTAATAGGACCCAACCCCATGCCTCCAGACATACCCGAATTGCCACTGAGTATTCCGCTTGTGGCCAATGCTGGTGAGAATGGCTCCTGTTTGAGATTTGCGACACCCGGGAAAGCGGATCGAGGATTTGATTGAGCCTGTGACTGTCCCGGATTGCTGCCCATATTCATGAAGACGCCAGATGGATTGGCTTGACCATTGGAATTTTGGAGATATGGATACTTTGCAGCAGATTTGGATCCATTAAGAGTGGCATTCAGCTTCCCAAGCGCATTGAGAGATTTGGACATACTGCGTACCCAATGCGGTGAATCTGCCAATGGTGGTGGTTCGGTGGCAGACAGGCGTCGCTGACTAGGTCCATCTTGAGGTTGAAGGTCAAAGGTAGGGTCTTCTGTAGTTCGCTGAGTAATGACTTGCTCGAGTTCGCGCAGAAGGCTCAGTCGCTGTTGATCTGAGCCAGTGTCTGGCAAAGTGCCCAGCAGAAAGGCGGCAGATATGGCACGTTGAATTCCGATCCAAGATCGAGCGGCGAATCTGCTTATGGAATGAAGCTCAACATACACAGTGACAACTGCTTCTAAAGCTTGAACGCAGTCACGTCGGAGTTGTGCTCGAATCGCGGAATCCAAGGTCGGGGAATGAGGTGACTGATGCGGATGCGATGACTTGCGCCTGCCGCCAGGAGATTGACTCGGAGTGAGACTCGATGCATTGACGCCCTCTCCAGATGATGAAGAGGGCTCTTTCAAAGCTGGTCGACACAGCTCGCTTATTATGTAAGAGCTGTGGAGTTTCAATGCAAGACGTTCCAGTTGTTGAGTCGTCCTGTAGCATTTGTTGCGATCTCGTAGATGATCTGCGCCCTGAGCGACGATATTGGCTATCTCGTCGGTGTATTTTCGGATAGTTTCCCAGGTCATATATGACCGAGGACGGAGTAGACGTTCCCGGACGATCTCTTGTGTCAATCTGATAATGGCAAACATGCTTTCGGCATAGCTTCGATCTCCCGGTGAGCTATACTTGCCGTAGGGGATATCCGGTATGCACAAGACACTGGAAGTCGGTCGATCGTAGCTGACGGCAAAATGCGAGTCTTGCCAGGCGAGTGCCCACCAGATCCGCCGCCGTGTCCACTTTTCGGCTTCCGTGAAGTGATTCGAATTGATCTGCAGACCGATAGAGAAGGCCATCCGTAAGGTCATGCCCAGGAAAATGTACGCCACGCCAGGGTTCATATTGTACGAGAGCACGTTTCCGATAATCAGCGAAGCCTCAATCGTCTCCAGACATGGATGGGTGAGAAAGTTGGCCATACGGAGCGCCTGGTACGAACAACATACTACGCAACGTCAGCAACTCCCATGGCTATCTGATTTGAGACATACTGTAGACTTGTGAGGTGAGTTCTCTTTCCTTTGCTGGCCTGTCTGCACATTGTGAACCCGATGCAAACACGGCAAAGACGAGTGAAAGCCAGGCCAAGGAGACTCCGTACGGCTTGTTCGGATCGAGTTCGAGGTTGTCGCGTTGAGCTCGAGCTCGATTCGAGAGCATGAAAGTCAATGTATCCTCGAAACTCGCAGCATCAGGTATGACCGGATACAGAGTACCTGCGATATCACGGTAGGCGACAAAGAATCTGTACGCAATTAGCATCACTTAGTACTGGGTAGAATGGGGGCCGCGCACTCTCTACACAACTCATCGTCCGGGATCGCCTTGCAGAGACCGCTGACATCCTGCATGCTCGAAGCCGTGCTCCACAAGTCCACAAAGGGATAGGTAGCGCTTTCGTTGTCCAGTCCTAGTTTTGGCAGGATGTTCTCTTCAAGAAGAGATCGTGCTGTATCTTGTGTTGTTTGACTTCGTCCTAGTGCCATCATGTACGCCAGAACAGATCTTGACCCCAAATGCATGGTACCCATCTGGTTGCTCTGTGCGTGGATCCCTTCTCTTTCGGCCTCGTCTGAGCGACTGCGTGTGCCTGCGGGATTGGGATCATCCATTTCTTCACGATGATCACCTGGGGAGAGTGATTCAGCCTTGATCATGTCGCGCAGTCTTTGCAGTTCCCTGTTCATCCGTTCCCACTGTTCACGCGGCACTGTAACGTTGGGACCGGACTGCAAGGCAGGATCTTGAGTTTGTCCTTCATCCTGAGGTACCGCACCTGTAAGGGCAATGCGACGCTTCTTGGTAGGACGTTCGTAGGAACATAGCTCGGGGTGGTCTCGTTTGACACACGAGTCGCAGGGAAGGTTGCGGTCACATTTGACTTTGCGGCGATGGCAAGCATAACAGGCCTTTGGATCTCTGACTTTTCTCTTGTTTCTGATGATGGCATCAATGTCTTCCTGCGCCATTTCAATTCTGCCATCGGCGGCAGCTAGCTCCTCGGAGGGGTCATCGACGTCCACGTCGGGTATAGAAGCGCTCTGGATATCCATGATGAGAGTGATTGTGCACCCCGCGGGGGACGGTGAAGAGCGATGTTAATGAGTGAGGATTTTGTTGGCGGTGAGATCGGAAGTGCTACCAGGGCATGACCAACCACTCCCCAGACAGAGGAGGGTTAAAGCATAATCGTCGCTAAGGTTTGTGACACGGAGATGGCTGCGGTGGTTGAGATGTCGATGAGGACTGAACGATCGCTGACTAGTGCGAGGGAAGAGCAACGTAGCGCACCAACATCCCGCGTTTTTTGACCTCGACGGCTCCAGGTGTGAAAATTGGTTTGTAGGTTTCCGCTGCCTATTGGTCTAGCCATAGAGACCCGCGGATGCCAAAATCCACGGAAAAGGATTATCCGGTCTGACAGACCATCATTCCTAATATAGGTAGCAGCTATAGGCGTGTTAGGGTACGGCAGGCACTATGGCTTAAAGTCAGACTGATTTCTTTATCGGAACAGCGGATCAATGACTCAGCATGACCGAGGTTAAGTTTTTCTCTGCCTTTTCATTTTGCATTTCATTTATCATTTATCTGGAACCAGGTCATCAAGTCAACCCTCCAACCAATCATATCTATCATACATGGGTCATCCAATCGTCAAGAACAGTCTTTGCAAAAGCACGCCGGAGAGAACACCTCAGTCTGCCACGTGAACCCGAAATGGCGTTGCCGCCTTCATCCCTTGAGTCGATGTCGTACACTGCCTGCATGTACGGCGGCAGGGTCGTATTGACGCCTGGCATTCTTTCTAGACCACCATGACCTCTTCCGGCCTGTCCACACCCAGTCCAAGATCATCCAACTTCGGCTCATATTGTCTCTCCTCGTCTCGACAATATGCCGCTGGCGTGGTAGGCGGTGCAACCATCGGTCTATCTGCACCAAGGCCCAAAGCACGGCCCAACTTCAACTCACTTGTTGGTTGCTCTCGACAGAAATTCGATTCAGTCGAAGCGAGATGGAGGCGAACCTGCACCCCAGTGCCGGACCTGTTTTCAATAGTATGGTGCATCTTGATGGGGCCAGGGCCCTCCATATTTTCAATCTGGTCAAAGATTTGCAACACTCTGGCAAGCACATACATGGTCTCTGTGCGTGCAAATTGTTCTGGAACGTGTCAGTGGAAGTCATCAGCTCAGATTGACAAAGATCACTTACGGCCAAGGCATTGACGGACACCTCCACCAAAGGGAATGAAATCCCAGCCAAACTTTCGATCTTGCCATCTCTCAGGCTTGTATTCGTCGACATCCGGACCCCAGATGTCCTCTCGATGTTGCATGGAATATGTGGGGATGAGAACTTGTGTACCTTTCGGAACAAACACCGGGCTTAGACCGTCGGCCCCGCCCCCTCGCGGCAACGTCGTGTCGCAGGTGGCTGCACGTTCATTCATAGGGACAATACCGACCACTCGGATTGTCTCCTTGACCACGTACTGCAAGTATTGGCATGCCCAAAGCTTGTTGAACGTGATCTCAGCCTCGGGGTTCGCCGTAAAGTTGTCAATGATTTCTTCCCGCAAGGTCTTGAAAACATCCGGGTATCTGGCCAGGAAATAGAAAGACCATCCCATCAACGACGCGGTGGTGTCGCGCGAGGCATGGAGGATATTGAGCAGCTCACATCGCAACTCCAATGGATCACTGGTGTCCTTGGCCAGTTGGTCCAGCAGAACAAATTTGGGCTTTCCGCTCGGCGTTTCGATCACTTTTTCATCATCGGCGCCGCGCTCTAGTCGATTCTTCACGAACCAATCCACACAATCTTGGACTGCTTTACAATGTTTGGGAAAGGTGCTGTCCCGGAGCAGCCAGCCGTATTTTGTCAAGGCTCCTCGCCTGTCAATCATGTGTTTGGCTGCATCCAGATGGTGGCCAAAATTTCTGAGATCCGGTGCATTGGCCTCCCACATAGCAGGAGTCTTCTCCGGCGTCTGGGAGTTGACAGATTGCCCGAAGAGGAACTCGGAACCAGTATCCAGGGTGAAGTTGAAGAACAAAGGAGAAAGATCGACCTTGGCTGTCCAGCCGTCTTCCGTGCGTGGGATTCTTTGCAAAAGCGCATCCAGATGTCTTTGAAACAGGTCCAGATCCGCCAGATTGTCCCTTGCGAATTGTGGCCGGACCAATGCTCGAGAATGCTTCCATCTCTCCTGTCGCGTGGTCATCACACCAAGGCCTAACAGGGACTTGAAAGCATTTTCGCGGTGTGTTCCAATGTCGAAGTCTTGAGATTGAGTTGCGAACATGGCCTTGATGTTCTCCGTGTCTCTGGTGATGATCAAGTCATAGTCGGCAACGGAGGCCTTGACCGTATGGATTGTCTCGCCAATGGAATTCAGGGTCTGATGCATCCAGACTGGACCCCATTCCTGGCGTGTTGCTCGAATACTTTCCACGAGCATGCCAGTACCCAGAAAGCCCTTTCGAGGTGCTTTTGCTGGTTCCTGGCACCCCCGAAGAGCGGCCTGCTCAGCATTGTGTCTTCGCAGTCGAAAGGATGAAAAAGTCTTGTATGAAATCAAGGCCACCAGGACGAGGAGTCCTACAAAGATTGCCATTTTGCTCTGCGGATTTTACTCTGGGGAAAGAACGTGCTCTGTCTGTTCGAGGGATGGGACCGAAATCGTTCTTGAACAATACGTTTAACTTCGTGTTCAGGAAACTTTGTGCTCGAAACCTTTGTCGACACCGGAACTGCAACATCTTGCGCAAAGCCACCATCCATGCTTTGAGGCGGCAGAGGCTTCGTGTTCAGAACCACATCTGACAGTCCCGTCGAAGTCCTCCATGGTGTTTGTGAGACCACTATCAGCAGGTTGTGCCGCAAGGTGTGCACGGCTTACCCTTTTACTAGGGGCAGTCCTCGTCATCACCGATCATCTCAGCCATAGAAAACGAGAAGTTCCGATCGGAAACGTCCAAGATCTACCCACATTTTGAAACTTGTCAAATGCTTCTCTGGGATAAGGTCAACACAAGCGAGAGGTACATGGTAGCTTGGCGATCCACTGCTCAGGTATCTCCTTTCGGACTGTTCGGACGGGAAAGCACGGTTGTCCTGTTCGGGGCAGATTGGCGACCCATTCCTCAGGTATTTCCTGATGGGTTGCTCCAACGGAACAGCATAGTTGTTCAGCAAACATGCAGCTACGATCATTGCCTTTTCTGGGAGCTCCGCCGAGCTACTCAAGCTCGGTGGATGCCAGCGAACTATCGAGATATCACAACATGCAGGTTGACGAGGAGGTGCACCTACAGGTTGGATCATTGCCAGATGTGGATTGTCCGAAGTCTGTTGAGATCAGCAAGGCTCTGCCCATGAGAGGAAACATGCGTAAGTCTCGCTACAGGTCGAAGCTACTTTTGAGAACACGAGAATGCCAGCTTGGGTGCTTTTGCGTCGTGTAGACAAGTGGGGTGGGTACGTGGACTCTGACGAACCATTGAGTCCCACCGTACCTCGCTGAAGAAAGCCGATATCAATGATACAAAGCGCCACCCACATCTTCGGGTTGGTCATCCTGCAGGTCGACTGCAGGTTGTCCGGAGTACATGTCGATGTGTCGGGTCGTATGTCGAGCGAAGTGGTACAACAACTTTTCCGTTGGGGCCTGTGGGATCCTTGCATGTGATATTCCAGGGGAATCACTGCTGTATGCGGGCGGCTCAATGATCGGCAGGAACCAATGAGCGTGCAGCTGTCTTTTGTGATTATCACTTCCAGCACGTTTGCTCTAAATGGGGCAATATCACGTAAATGATGGTGGGCTGTCATGGTGGTTGTAATGACAGCTCCCCCTGATTGACCTCAAAAAGAAGATCCCACATGCCCCAGCTCAAAGCTTATCTCGACGGGGCTGGCTGAAAGCTTCTGAAAGCCTCTATCCATCTTGGAAGATTCCCAGCGTGATCGACAGCCTTCGCATCCGATGGCTAAGCAGGGGGCTTCCCCCAATTTGGCACGCTTGGGCACTATTTTGTCTTTCGGCGAAAAAAATGACAACTGTATCGAGATCTCAACTCTATCATGGAGTGCGCGTGGAGTACCACAATCAACTTTGCTATCCACCAGCCAAAACAACTATGCTCCCGGCCATTCTATCCGGACAGAACTAATCAAGCGAAAGCATATGTCAACCTTTACTACTAGCAAAAATTGCTTTGATCGAGCGGTGAAGATTCATACTATTATCGTTTTTGTCCAAGCTCAACTAAATTATTCGGCAAAGGCTGTATCCGATCTGACCCGCAGTCATCTCATCGTTGACTCTTTTGCTTGACAACATGCATTCTCCATAGTTTGACAAAATTTCCGATCTCATGCTGCGATCGGAGTGACCTTGAGACTGATACCATCTCTTGGCCTCAAGACGAGTCTCCACATCTTGAGTTCTTCCGGATCTTGCACCGAAGCATCAGGTTCGAAGTTGAACTTGCTGAGTAAAGAGCACAAGATTGTCTTCATTTCCACTTCGGCAAATTTTCGGCCAACACAACCTCGTGGTCCTGCAGTCAAATCTGTTAGTTTTGTTCAACAATGGAGTCTGACCATGTCATACCTTGCAAGAAAGTCATGAATGCATTTGTGGTGTATGTCTCGGGCAGATTCTTCCAGCGGGATGGGTCGAACGTGTCGGCGGTGTCTCCCCAGTACATTGGCAGGCGGTTGATGGTATTAGCCATCAGGTAAACTGTGGTTCCACCCGGAATGTAGTAGCCAGCCAAGGTATCATCTTCAATGGTCTTTCGCACTGTCATTGGGATCGACGGGATGTAGCGCAGGGATTCTTTGCAGACATCCTCAAGATACGGCAGCAAGTCGACATCGGCCTTTTCAATGGTGTCCTCAATGTTGCGAGTCGCATCGTCGAACAGGAACGGCATCTTCTCCCGGACCTCCTCACGGAGTTTGCTCTGGATGTCGGGGTTCTTGGCCAGCATAAGAAGTGTCCAGGCGACCGAAGTTGCGGTTGTGTCATGTCTGCAGATTTTAGTCAGCCACAGCCCCCACGCAAAGAAGTCAACCACCTACCCAGCTCCGAGGAAAGTCATGACTTGATTGCGCATCGTTTCCAGTGATAGGGTGTCTTCTTTGCTGGCAGTCATGTTGTCCTTGACAATTAATCCGATGATGTCTTTGTGGCGAGAAACCTCTGCGGCCTCTCCAGGCTTCTGCTTCTCCTGGATGATTTTCTGGGCGCGGCTAAGAATGATGTTTCGCGCGATTTGGATGTCCCGGTTGGCACGCGCTGGCAAGAGTCGAATGAGAGGAGTGAACGCCGCAAGACCATTGATAATGCGGGCTTCCAAATCGAAGTCAAAGCAACGTCGGTACGCATCTCTCAATGGGGTTTCAGGGTTGTCCAGCGAGTCGATGTCGGTGCCAAGGCCAGCCTTGCCAATGATATCCAAAGTGGTTCTGTTGAGCCACTCCAAAACCTCGAAGCACTTGCTTTTGGCGTTCTCAGCCTTCATTTCGTCCTCCCAGAGCTTGGCCATGTGCAGAGACTTGGCCCAGAAAACTGGCATGAGTGATCTGATAGAAGTGATGGAGAACGCTGGTGTAAGCGCCTTTCGCTGAACGACGTGGGTGTGCCCTTCAGCCAGCAGAACACCTTCTTTGCGTCAGAAAAGAACTCCTCCCCAAATTCTCTGGAAGAACTTACCTTCGCCCAAAATGGGTATCATCCATTGTCTGGCACGCTCAGGCTTCGGGAAGTTGTAAGGATTTCTGACCGTCATCTGTTTGATCGCATCGTCGTCCACAACCGAAAGACGCTCGCTGCCGAATGGGAAGAAATAGCGAACAATTGGGCCATACTGTGCATGCCAGTCGCGAGCCGCGACACCACACTCGGTCGTGATGATGGTGAAGAATTGACCCCAAAGTGGGAATCCTGGGACCGTAGGGATGTGTCTCAATGGAGAGACATAGAAAGGGTAAATCCAGCTGTAATAGAGAGTATACAGCACAGTCGCCAGTGGGACCAAGACAGCCAGAGCAGTCGTAGTGCTAACGGCCACAGAGGATTTCCCAAGAGCCAAAGCACCAACTGTTACTGCCCCCATGAAGGGGAAGTAAGGAACTTGAATGGGCTTCATCGTCAAGGCTATTCAGTGGTGTAGGATGAAAGATTTAGAGACGAGAAGATGGAAAGATGGCAGGTTGAGTCGACAATTTTTCAAAGACCCTTCGCCTTGGACTTTTGATATGGAAATTTCCCAAGTCCAAGATGCGCAATTGCAATGACCTCTTTCTGTACCAGATGAACAACAACTGAGACAAAAAGTACCAAATAAAGGTCGACCTTGGCATATGCAATACTAGGATCATGGTCAAAACAAGACAGATACCAAGTCTTACGTAGCAGGGGTACATGTGTGACGCCGATCGTTACGCCAAGGGGGATACCTGCTTTCGGAGTGGGTCTCCTCACCCTAGGCAATGTTCTTACATCTACACAATGGGAAACTTGGTTGACATGCTTGCAGATGTAGTCAGAACTACGGACTCGGGTATACCCAAGCGTGGATCAGGAACCACCAACACCTACTAAGCGCAGAATGGCCATCGAGCTGTCTATCCATGTCTATCCACTTTCTCAGTATGCGGGCCCCATGTCAAAGCCCTACTGCCAGCAGCTCTCCTAAGCACGACCCACCATTCTATCATGTCCAACGACATCAACTCCAAGAAATTTGCCATCCTGAAGGTTGGGACTTCAAATTCACCCGGGCCAACAGCGCGTCATACTGTCCCCATCCCAGACGGTAAGGCCGGTGAAGCGATCAGCATCCAATGCTCCTTGATGCAGATTGCCAGTTGACCGATCGCCATCACAGCGGAGAAACTATCTACATTTCGACAATAGTTCGTGTCCACGGGTCACCGCGTGAAGCTATTTTTTCTTGCATACCGTCATATGCAATGTCTCACTGTCGGTCTTACCATCACGGTCCCCAACAAGGACCTTTGCCATGGTGGATCCTCTCCAGATTGTGTAAGAGGCACGCCTTGGAAGGGAATGTCCGTGGCCCTGGATCCGAGCTGTGACGATCGCTCGATGAGTCTTCCTTCAGACCTAAAAGAAGAGGCAACTCCCCAGGTTTCGAAGACAGCCATTCCCTGCGAACACTTTCAACCAAGTCCACTCTTTCTTACTCGCAAGGCATCAAGGCACTCAGACATTAACCAGTCATTTGGTAGAAAGCACCTTTCACTCTGCAGCCATGGACTTCGTCAACTCAACCTACAACGCGGCAGCGAGCTTCATTCCCTATGCGACCTCGCTGCCCAAGTCGGGCCAGATGGCCTTTGTTGGCCCTTCGGTCATCAAACTCGATCCATGGTCTGTCTTTGACCGTGTCTATACCATGGTCGCAGGATTTCCAACCAAAGACTTCCGTTTCGTTGAGGGCGTGACTCCAATGTCAACATTCAAGGAGACTGCTGCCTTCATTGCAACCTACTACTTGGTCATCTTTGGTGGTCGTGAGATCATGCGCAACAGACCAGCCATGCAACTGAACAACCTCTTCATCATCCACAACTTCTATCTCACAGCCATTTCAGGAGGCCTGCTTCTTTTGTTCGCTCAGCAACTCGTTCCAGAACTCTGGAAGAACGGCTTGTACGACGGTGTCTGCGGCGCAACTGGATGGTCGCAAAAGTTGCTTGTGCTCTACTACCTCAACTACCTCACCAAGTACCTTGAGCTGCTCGACACGGTCTTTTTGGTCTTGAAGAAGAAACCATTGACTTTCCTCCACACCTACCACCATGGAGCGACCGCACTTCTCTGCTACACTCAGCTTGTTGGACAAACCTCTGTTTCCTGGGTACCCATCACTCTCAACTTGGGAGTTCACGTGGTCATGTACTGGTAAGTACTTGATATACACAAAAATCGACGCAGACTAACTTTCTCAGGTACTACTACCAATCTGCGCGAGGAGTCAAGGTTTGGTGGAAGCAGTACATTACCATGTTCCAAATCACCCAATTCATCCTGGATCTCGGTCAGTGGACTCTCTCAAGAAAAATCTTTTGCAACTAACCTTTGATTAGGCTTCATCTATTTCGCCTGCTACACGTATTTCGCAAATACATACGCTCCATGGATGCCCCACGCTGGAACCTGCGGTGACAAACGCCAGGAAGTCGCTGCTTTCACCGGCTGTGTCATTCTCTCCTCATATCTGGTCCTTTTCATCATGTTCTACTTCTCAACCTACAAGAAGCCATCCACCAAGAAGGCCCTGAAGAAAGCACAGAAGACTGAGGTTCCCACCATTTCCGAGACTGCAGATATGGCCACCGATGTCGTCAAATCAGCTACTGCTACTGTTCTTGACACCGTCAACGAGACCAAATGTCGGGCCTGAGTGAAGATGAAGGTGGAGGCAACACCAACTTCGCATACCAATGTGACTGGGAGCGCACCAGGGCGCACATCAAGCGACTGAACTTCTCTCGGGGTTCAGCGCTACACAACGATATTTTTTTCGTGGGATCAGCGAGATCACCAAAACAATCATGCAGCAAGGACACGATTTCCCCCCACCCCCATAATGTGTACATAAAGAGTGTATGTAAGGACGGCAGCTATGTTCTTAGGCGAATAAAGTGACAATGTCTAATGCAAGTTTTGCATGATTTGGTACCTTAGTTTAATCTCTGGAAACTAGCATCAACTGCAGTATTGGATTGTCTGTATAAGCGAATTGCCATCCTGTTGGACGGGTGTTGACGGCGACCAGTCAAGTGCACATGCCAAAAAAAAAAGAACAGGGCAATTTTTCAATACCATCGGTGTTGAAATAAAGTTGTCAGCTCTTCCCTGCTGAATTTCCCGGAAGTGTGCACAGTCCCAGGGGGAGATGACATTTCCGGATAGCAATGACCCGAAAGCAAGACCCCTGGAACGCCTTCTTTTTGCCCTGAGGATTGTGCCAACTACCGACCCTGTCATTACAGATGTGAAACTGTAATTACCGTCTTACACCTTCGTCATTGTGCATATGAGGAAGAAACCGGCGGAAGCGCCGGTCGGAGTTGGTAAGGCCCGCTCTCGGAAGGCGTCAGATAAGAGAGCGAGCCGCATGCCACCGGCCAATTGTCGTGCGTGGGAATCTAACCTCGTATGTACATAGCTTCTTTCCCTTCACTAAGATTAACCTCATCGGCTCGGATTGAGCCAAGGTTCATGGCTTGATCTCTACTGCAGATCTTGGAAATCTTTGACATAATGGTAGAGTTCGGCACTATACTTAGAGGAGGGCCACTATGAAACAGCTAATGGAGAATCAACCACTGATCAAAAAAGACCGGAACACGGGACCGGGATGATAACCGGCCAAGCACCTTGATCCCTTTGCGCCTATGCGAAGGTTTCGGCGATATTGTCAAGTTCGTCAGCCTGTCATCGAAACTCTGATTGCACGACGATGCGAGGAAAACATCCACCACCTTAGCAAGGTACATAGTACGTACATCGGGTGGAGCTGGTAATGGGAAAAGACACCCCTGACGGATACCTAACTTTCCTTTTCTGGTCAAACATGTCTGTGACTTGTCAATTTGATGCGAGGACCACAATCTCTCGGCACTCCAAGGCTATGGCACAAACCCAGCAATGTCTTCATCTGCGAGATGACTGCATCCCATGGAGCAACGACGCTATCAATGTCCGATGATACACCCAATCACCGCTACTATTTACTGAAGGGGATCATTGTGCGCTCCATCCATTTCGCTAGCATGTCAAACTACAGCCTTGTCATGATAGGTGATTGGAAAATGGAAATAGGTTTCAATGATCTTTTCACACCGGCTCACAGACGGACTATGATGATGCAGCAAAATTGAGATCGACATTGTCACTGCTCCACGATTACGACCTGCAATGGACCTGTCTCAGAGCGGTAAGTCTGCTTGAATCTGACAGTACGGGCCAGCTACATTCCTTCATCGCACATCAGTGGCTACCCTGTACGACCGCGACATGTGAGAAGGCTTCCGGAAGAGTGAGATCGTCGACAGGTATTGTTGTTGTCCATGTACCTCGCCATCCTTCGTTACGTGTCTCGCTTTTTCAAACAAGGCAAGGAATTCTGTCTGCCTGCTAGCTAAGAACATATTAGAGCCAACACTACCCGCTTTGAGTTCGGTGTTGAAAGGCAAACGAAGAGTTAGACATAGACAGTACTCCTCAAGATGTTGAACTCCAGCTTTCCAACAGTGTGGGCCACTGAGCCCATCACTGTGCTTACCAACTACACCCAAGACTACCACTTCGAAGCAAAGTCGTTGATCACTACTTGGGTGTTTTTCACACAACTCATCACCTTCGACAATTTCTGGAAACTGTCGACGTTGGTGCTTCTCCTCATCAACATCAAAGTCCTTCCTTTTGTCTACCATCTCCGCATACTCAATGGCCTTCGCTTCGTTCTGCGATCTCAGCGGCCCAAGAAAGATGTTGGACCGGAAAACCTGTTCCAACCGATCATCACCTCCTCCAAGGCCCCCCTGATGGAGATCGATGTTTTCGGCCACAAGTCCAACAGTACCTATTTTTGTGACATCGACATTGCTAGAGTGCACTTGATCACCACACTATTCGGCAATGGCATTGCCAATATCCGTGGAGACACTACTATGAACGGCCTGCGTGGCAAACCATCCAGCAAGTTCAGTGTGGCGTTGGGTGCCGTCAGCTGTGTCTTTCGAAAAGAGATACTTCCATACGAAACCTACGATATGTGGACAAAAGTCCTCGCTTGGGACGACAAGTGGTTCTACCTGGTCACGCACTTTGTCAAAAAAGGGCACAAGATCGAGCCTCGTCGATCCTCGTTGTATCCCCAACAGAACAAAAATAGGTCAGTGAAAGACCAAGACGAAGATCAAGAGGATACATCTATTTTCAAAACCGAGACGACAGACAGCACTGCTGGGCCGGCCACAGCTCCCATTGCAGCTTCCTCTCTCAGCAAGGTGGTTTTCAAGAACGGCCGAATCACTATTCGGCCCAAAGAGATGCTCGAGTCAGCGGGCTTGGTTCCGGTGACCCAATCAGGTGACGACAAGGATGAAGCGGGTGGCGAAGATTCAGAGAACGTCAAGCTCGCAAGGGCCATTGAGGCCGAGAGACAACGCGGGATGCGGATCGCAAACCTCTTGTCAGAACAATCAGCATTGGAAGGCGAATTCAACAGCGACATTGCATTGGGCAGACACTATGATGGAATTGGAGCTGAAGGCGTTGTTGCGACATTGGCGCAGCTCGGCAAGCTCTCCCCATATCAGCTTGTGTGAGGCGTTACTGTGTAACGGCTTATCAAAGTTTGGGATTCCCCTTGTTCGACGCTGTGCGTTGTCTGGGAATGCCCATGTTCACGACCCCTGGTGTTCAGGATGTGCGTTGTTCTTTTTCCAACGGTATTTTCCTGTTATAGAAACCAAACATGACAGGGACCATGACCAGGGCTACTCATTTGGAGAAAGCCATGCTCGAAATGTATACGATCTACACGAAGAAAAAATTGTTGAAGTATTTAGCGTCATCTGCAGATAAGTGGATTTAGATAGACGTGGTGGACAGGGTTGATGAAGGCCTCACCAGGGCGAACTCGTAATACACTGGTGGACATACATTTTAGCTTCTATGCAGAGCCTCGTAACCCGTCTATCAAATCCCGAGCTAAAAAGGCACAGGAAATCCGGTCTTCCGATAACCCCAATAAGCGATAAGGACGATGGGACAATAGGCGAGGGTCTAATCTTCTCCCACCTGAACCTGGTGTCGATCAATTTCACGTAAATAGATATGCCGGGATCCCATGTTGTCAATGACATCGATTCCTTGCCCGATCCCTGATTTGTTCCTTGACCTTCTTCCCGCGGGTACCTCTTCCTTCTACCGTGGCACATTCCATTGTATCCACATTACCCTTTACATATCCGTACCCTGTGGTACCCATAGTAATTCACACTGTGAGAACTAACCTCGAAACCGGTACAGAACCTCGCAAGTACTTTGCCCTGCTTATTACTATACTAGAGCCGCATACTCTCCTCGCTCGCTACGAAGTTAATGTCGCCATTTCCACCCATTTTTAAATCTGAAACGAACAAATACTTGTACCTTGGTAGAATAGTTCTTGGTAGGCAACCCTGCAAAAGGGTCTGATACCTAGTCTGTGTCTTAGGTCCCTACGTATTGTATTGACAAGGGAGTAGCTTTTCCATGAGGTTTCCGATATCTTCCATGCCTACTCTTTGGGAAACCCCATATTTGTAAGAGCCCGACAATCATTCTCCATCAGCCGCCCTTAATGAACGCCCCCCGTATCCCAGCGGGGTCTTTGCATTTCCTGATGACGCGCGCTGCAGGTGAGAAAAACATGTGTTGATGCTCGTCCAAAGTAGGCAGGCATCTCCATCCATCCAGCACAGTAAGTGATCGTCCCACCATCCACCACCTTGGTCCATGGCTATGTAATACCCAATAAGCGAATCCACGGCCTTTTGTGCTTTATTCTACTCCATGTCAATCCAGTTGCTACAATTTCCCACCCACTGCACTGTAATGTCCGTGGGACGTCTTTCCTCCCGTCCTGTAGAGATGACAACACTGCTATAACCAGGATCCTGGGTCTACAACAAGCCAAGGATTACCGTCTTATCAGACAACGCAGAGGATTTTGTCCCCCAAACAATTTCCCAACAACTCTTTGCAACAACTTCATTCGAAGAAATAATCCCCATTGCGCATGTACTTCGCATGAGAAGGACTGAACGAAAACGAAAAGAACCACAATAATTTCGCCGCCCTTTGAATAAGCATCCAACAGCAACAATCAGCAGCATCATGGCTGGCTTTGCTCCGGCTTACCAGCATGAAAGCAACGATGCCTGGCTCAACCAGGTCGTCACCGATATAATCGATCAAGCATCGGTGCGTTCTCGAAGTCTGAGCAGAAATGGATCCAATCGCAGCCTAAGCAGGTCTCTCCGAAGCCCAAGAGGATCAGTCCGAAGCCGGAGCAGGTCTGTCACTGGCAGCCGCTGGGGAGACCTCACTCGCGAGAATTCTGGCCGACTTGATCGTGAAAACTCACGTCGCGGTCGACTAGGTCGTCAAAACTCAGGTCGTGTAGTACCTGCCAGTGTGATCATGGAGCAGGACCAAGCCAGAGAGGAAGGCGAATCCCTCGTCGAAGAGGCTGGCAGACCCTCGCCCGTCGAAGAGGACAATGATGGAGCAACCTTCCTCAGTGCCAAAAGCGTTGTCGCACCAGAACCCATGCGATCCATGGATCATGTACCACGTCCTGACTCTCTCGGCGACGACACAGGCTCGTTGAACACAGCACAGGAAAGACCTCGATCTATGCTGTCGGGGTCTTCGCCTCCGCCGGCATACACTCGACGCTTCAATCATACTCCCATAATGTCTGCTTTCAGGGAGGGTTCCATGAACAGTGAATCGACTGCCTCCAGATCGACGCACGCTTTGACGACCAACGACCCTGAGACAGTTGTCTCTGGCCGCGTTGACCGAGAACCAGAAGTCGTTGACAACGGCAGCAGAAGCAGCCTCATCAAGGAAAAGACCAACTTATGGTCTGACCAAGAATCTCGCGCTGTCCGCTTCAACCCTTGGGAACAACGCATCGAGCCTGAACGTCGTCTGTCCACCGTTTCGGAGTTTTCGGGCTTCGAATCACACCCTGCTGTTCGCCCTCTTGAAAAGCGCGAAGACCGCAAGGCGCTAGGTGAAGCCGCTGGTCCCGACAGCGAGGACGACCCAACAGTATATCCGGGTCCCGTGTCGCTAGCTCTTATCGTGACAGGTATCTGTCTTTCCGTTTTCATTATTTCTCTGGACAGAGTCATCATCACAACTGTATGTGCCCCTGAACCCCCAGGAATGACCATAAAGCTGACAGGCTACAAAGGCCATCCCCAACATCACAGCTCGCTTCCATTCGTACGACGACATAGGTTGGTACGGTAGCGCGTACATGCTGACAGCATCGGCGTTCCAGCCGCTCTACGGCCGCATCTACATGTCCTTCCAGACCAAGACATCGTACCTGGCGGCGCTGGTCATTTTTGAAATCGGTAGCCTTGTCGCCGCGATCTCGCCATCGTCCAATGCATTGATCGTCGGCCGTGCCATCCAAGGTCTCGGTAGTGCGGGTTTATTGACTGGCGCGTTCGTTGTCGGCACACACTCTGTCCGCTTGCAACATCGTCCTGTCCTGTTCGCTGGCGTCGGCATCTTATACGGCGTGGGCTCACTGACCGGACCATTGATCGGTGGCGCCTTCACTGATACCATCGGGTGGCGATGGTGCTGTAAGTTCCCAATATCCCCTTTGCCTAACGCAATACCCACACAACGTTGATTCGACATGAATCTTGCTGACCTGTCTTGTGCAGTCTACCTCAATCTGCCTATCGGCGCAATCACCTTCGCCACCGTCTTCCTTTGCTTCAAGGCCAAATCCCAGGCAATAACATCGGGACAAGGCTCATCTTTCCTCCAACGCGTCCGCAAACTCGACATCATAGGCAACATCATCCTCCTGGGTGCCACAACAATGCTCTTCCTAGCCCTTCAATTCTCCGAGCAGCAATACGCATGGTCCAGCGCCCGTGTCGTCGGGTGTCTCTGCGGCTTCGGCGCAGCGCTCGTCATATTCATAGCGTGGATGATCTACCGTGGCGACGCAGCATTGATTCCACCTCGGATCGTGCGCCAGCGCACCGTGGCCGCAAGTTGCGGCGCCGCTTTCACCATCTACGGCGCCCTGCTGATCCACTCGTACTACCTGCCCATCTGGTTCCAAGCCATCAAAGGAACCAGCGCGATAAGGTCCGGTGTCGACATGATTCCCTACATGGTGGCTAACGCGTTCTTCGCATTGCTCGCCGGCATCTTTGTATCCAAGAACGGCCTGTTCGCGCCACCAGCCATTCTAGGCTGTGCCATCGGCACCGTGGGTTCTGGGCTCCTCACGACGCTGACACCAACAACCCCTCAAGCCAACTGGATCGGATACGAGTTCTTGATCTCCGCAGGTCTCGGCATGGCCATCCAACAGGGTTTCAGCGCCGTGCAGGCCTCGCTACCGCTGGAAGAAGTGCCCATCGGCACCGCCGCGGTCGTCGCATCTCAATCCCTCGGTGGCGCAATCTTCGTCTCCGTCGGCAACACATTACTGCAGAATAATCTGCTCAACGCCAACAACGACAAAATTATCCCCGGTGTCGATGTCCGGGCTGTCATCGAGCTCGGCGCCACCAAGTTCAGGAGTGTCGTCCCCGCGGACGCACTCCCCGCACTGGTCAATTTGTACAATAATTCCCTTCAAGAGGCCTTCATCGCCGCCGTCGTCCTGTGTGGAGGTGCACTCATTTGCAGTCTGTGCATGGAGTGGAAGAGTCTCAAGAATGGACACTCTGACGGTGCGGGCGCGCTGGAGAATGTGAAGGAGAAGAATCCATCTGAAACGGAATCTGGTCCTTCATCTCGGTCTGGGTCCGGGTACGAAACCGCAAATGAGACTGCTTGATGATATTGTGATCAATATCATCGTTACATGAGGATATGAGGTACATGACATGTTGGCGTCCAAAACTTTTCCATTTGTCGTCGACACCAAAAAAAACAAATACTATGAAACATAATGTACTGTACTTGGTATAATGATGAGCATAATCCTGTTGAATCAAGCTTGACCGGACCGGTGTTCAACCCCTTATCTCCGTCCTTTATCTGTAACTCGAATCACTGCCATCTTGGCGCTGGCTTCTGCCCAGATTCCAAGGAACCACCAGCTTGCGAGGCAGCCCTGTTCTGTCTCGCCTTACTGAGCAACACTCTAAGCTGTTCCGTCCCTTTACTGTCCAGAAACTCAAACACCCGTTTAATTTTCGTTTGACTGTCATCCATATCCAATATGAAAATGTACTCGCCGTGATATAGCCACTCGTCAGCAGGGACACTATCGTCCTTGACGTCCTCGTGGAACCACGTCTCGCTATCGGCGTAAACGGTGACTTGATTGAGTCCCTCATTGACGAAGACTTCTTTCGGTCGGACGGGAAAGCCGCGCATAATATCCCTCATGGACGAGAGGTGTTGGATGAAATGTGCGCCGTCGAGGGCGGCGGGGGGATTACATGATGCTGGGGCGAAGGTGTGGATGTAGGACGGGGCTTGGAGGGATGCGAATGTTTCTGTCGAAAGCGTTTCGAAGGCGGAGATGAATGTAAGTGCTGTTTGGCGAAGGATTGATGTCTGGTCTGTCATTCTGCCGTTGTAGCCTAGGTGTGACTGATAGCGGATGTTGTGGTGTTGATGATGTACTTTCTCACAAATGACCTTGAATCAGGTCTTGGTAGACTGAACTTACCATTGGATCGTCTTCTGATTTATACATTCGAGGCATATAGAGCCGTCCAGATGCTGAAGCATGAAAGTCTCCGATATATCTCGGAGTTAGGAGGAACTACGTCCGCTACGATGATCGCCACTGACTCGAGAGTGTAGTCGATATTGTGTTGTCGATGACACTCTCGTGTGTCGTGGTATGAAAGAATACATTATATCTTAAAGTTCACCGACTTCTTTCATACTACATGATAGCCTTCTCATCTTGCCATAGTTTCTCTTCTTGCAACAGGGTCACTATAACACATCCTTTTAGACGTGCCCATACACATGCGCCACGCTAACTCATGCATTGATAAACCGAACCTGAACGCTGAAACACAATCCTTTTCACCATCAGTTGATCAAAACCCAGTTCCATCCAGCTTCCTTGCCACCTTGTCTCACCGCAATTGCTTCAAGTGTATTCTTGATGGCGTCTTTGGAGCATTGCTTGAACTGCTGCTTGAGTACTTCAGTAAGACCAAGCTTGGTCAGTGGGCTTCCTGACACGGCGTCTCGGAAGGCTGGCAAGAGATCAGCCTGGACCATCTTGACTGGTTTTCCTGACTTCGATGTGCTTCCAGCCCCGAGTTTCGCATTCGACTTTGTGTTCTCGGTCTGATCAAAAGTCGGAATTTGACCCTGTACAGTCGGCATCAATGTTCCACTATTCCCGTCAATGACCATCAATGGTAGACGAGGTGGTTGCATGGAGATTTGTGTAGCTGGTGCTCTCTCGCGTTTCTTCGGACTCGTCTTTCCCAAATCAGACCAGTGATTTGTCGAATAGGGGTCGATCGGAAATGTGGTCGAGTCATGCAGAACGTCCATACTATAGATACTCAGATCAAAGCCCTCTTGAGGCTGAGTATCCATCCCTTCCCAACAAAGTCCACTCGATTTCGGTTCCATTTCGGTCACAACGGTCGATCGCTTGTGGACTGCGCCTTCATCGTCCAGAAAGTCGTCCATTTCTTCCTCTCCATCTTCATCTTCAGACTTCTCATCTTCATCCATAAGATCGTCATCACCTTCCTCGGGTTCCTGCCACTCAGCCTCACTGTCATAGTCATAATTTGTGTCAGGCAATGCTCGAATAGAAGGATTGAGTGCGATCTTGCGAGCACGGCGTGGAGAAACCCCTCTAGTGTATGTGCCTTGATACGGTGGTCGAATGTCTTGATGAAAGAACATGTACTTGATTGGGATTGTCGCAAGATCGTCGGTAGTTCCGGTAAGATCAACAAGTGCATCTACCGAACCAACTTCTTCCATGATCTGTTTCACTGGTCTGACTTTGGCCAGTCTCCGACGTTTGTGGAATCTGGTATGGACCCTTTCTGGGACCACTGTTTGATTTAAGGGGAGCATATCATCAGGGGCCTTTGTCGAGTGGAAACGATTGAAGGGAGCCAGTTCCACGTTTTCCTTGACAAAGAATGGTTGAATCCACGTCCTATATTCTGGGTTGGGAGGTTGGATGGATTTCGATTCGACAACAGATGGTTCCATATCGATGGACGCAACGGATGAGCGTCGGCTGCGCGTACCTTGAGATACATCGTCTGGGCTCAAAGGTGGTGTAGACGTAAGGGCAGGTCGTCCGAAGAATGCACCAATACGCATTTGTGCCTAGAACAATCAGCATATTGGGGTAAATGGACGAAGATACGACTTACTCTCTCCTTCTTAAGTGCTTCGGCGGCTTTGCGTTCCTTCTCAGCTTCCTTTTCTTGCTTCACGGCATCTTTCTGTCGCTGCTTCTCTTCTTTAGCGGCCTCCTTGGCTTTCTTTTCTTCCTCCTTCTTAGCTTTCGCTTCAGCCTTCTGCCGCTCTTTCTCAGCCTTCTCTTGTTCTTTCTGTTCCTTCTCCTGTAACTTCAGAGCCTTCTCGACTTCACGCTCGGCGAAGGTGAGCTTTTTCTTCTTGGGGTCGGTAGGAGCCATTGCAGACTGGGAAGGGCTGAGTAGAGGCGTGGAACCAAGGTCAGTCAATGGTGTGCTTGCTCTGCTGACAGCAGGAGATACGGAGCGAGATCTGGTGGCGGTGATGGGGGTTCTCTGTTGTTCAACAGGTGGAGTGAGAGCAGATGAATGGTTGACAACCTCCCCTTTGTAGTTGCGTTTCTTTGAAGTAGGTGTAAGTTGCTGCGGTGCTAAGGCAGGAGCACCCGGCGTGGTCACAATTGTCTCGGTCTCCATAATCACAAACAAAAATCAAACAAAGATAGAGATGACAGTAGTACTACAGAGGTCGTCTGCCTGAAGAAAGCAGTCTTGTTGACCTTGAGGCAGTGAGCATTGAGACGTTGGATGCGGTGAAATTGTTCAAGGGTAGTGACGCGCCACGCGTAGAAAGGAACGCGCCTATGCCAAGAGCGGAGCCCCGTACGACTGACGGTTCAGTTGCTTACAGGTAGATACCTGCTTAAGGGACACTCACCTCGACTTATCCACCTGCACTATCAGTCTCTCATGGCTATTGCCCTATACACGACGAGGAGGACGAGGCGGCGTAACCTTGCGTGGTGAAGATTTCCTAGCGAAAGAGATGCATTGAGTCCTTCTCTTATGGCAGGCAGTTTAAGGGCCGTCAGTCTAGGACTTGAGGTCTAGGGAAAATGTAGTCATCCGGTAGTTCGAGGCTCGAGAGGAACTTCTGTGTTATGGAATTCTGTATTCTGCCTCACGATAACCTGGATACAATTCTGTTCCTGTGAAAACACTGCATTCTGTAGTGACGGGTAGTCTAGGCAGCAGTGCTGTACCATTGAGAAATCCTGTATTCTGTATTCTGTAATGAGGGTAGTCTAGATAACAATTCTGTATCCGAGCAATTCTGTATTCTGTACCTGACGGTAGTCTAGGTGACAATCTGTATCCCCAAGAATTCTGTATTCTGTACCTAACGGTAGTCTAGGCAGCGATTCTGTATCACTGGAATATACTGTATTCTGCACTCTGTACCTAGCGGTAGTCTTGGTCGCTATCCGAATGCTGACTACTCAACAACTTTTGAATAAAGATCTGGAAAGAGGCCGGATACGAGGCAGAGCCGATCCAGAACGCATTTCTGGTCGATTCAGGGCTGTTGCCTATACTTTGAATAGAGAGAACTGATATGCGTGATGCGTGGGAGGATGATGATCTGCAGAAAGACTTTCAATTGTGATTCAACAAGTACTTCTTATCCATACAGAAATCCGGAATACCAATGCAATGCCACTGTCGAGCTTCCATGCTGCAGTCCGCATGTAGGACAGCCCAGGCCAATGTCCAACTCCATCGCAGCCAGTTGACCTAAAGGCGCCAATATCCAGGCCTTTAAAAAACAAGAGATTCCCATTTCGACAGCCTGCGAGCCGGAAAATGTTGTACACGCCGCACATCATCGTCGCCTTGCCTCCCCATCCATACCCGGCTCATTTTACTTCTGTCAACATATCTTCCCCGCCCTCTCAGAAGTACTGGGTGTCTTTACATAGTTCCGTAACCCTGGAACCCACCATTCTGCACACGGTCCGAGTAGACACCCGGCGCAGCTCGTCCGGTAAGTTGACCGTGTCTTGCGCGCTCACGGCGATCGAAGTAGACGTATTCGAGGTAGAAAGCGTGAATGTGGCCCGGAATATATCCGAGGAGTGTCAAACAGATGTTGATGAAGAGATCGGCGCCACAACCTGCCACCATAAACACTCCCACTGGCGGAAGAAGGATGGTGATGAGGATGACGAGAAGTGCTGATGTTGCGTCTGCCATGTTGATTGTAGATGAGGGTATTGATACGCTCTAGGTTGTTCTGATGTATGTGATTGCCTGTGCGCGTAAGGGTATCGTAGGATAGGCGAGTACTGAGAGATTGATTGTAGGTTGGCAGGCAGAAAAGGAAACACAGCGAGGGAGGTATATATTGATTTTTGGGCGACAGCACTGAAACCTGGCAACGGACCAATGACGTAGCTGTGGCACTGTGGCGCTTGCTGTACACTGGATCGGAGTTTGTGGCGGTGCATACTACGCCACAACTCTCGTTGCTTCCAAAAGAACATAACATCATCGTTCAGCCGTTCGAACTTCATATCCTACAGTTCCTGTTAAGTACAGGCCTCAAGCCACAAGCTCACTGACTCCCGTCCTGGGCGCGTGATCAAGTAGTGCCAACAGCTCATTATCATTCTCCTGCATGGCATAATCCCTCACAGTCAATCCCGTCCTGTTATCCTTCAATGTCGGATCCGCACCTGCCTCAAGCAGTATCTGTACCGTCCTGCACCTGCCGCGGACTCTGTTCCTCTTCTCATTCGAATCGTTGATGTCGGTTTTGATGACTGCATGCATAAGAGCAGTCTTGCTGAACTTGTCCCGCGCATCCACATCAGGATAGTGATCAATCAGCATCTCGATAATTACCGGATCACATCGTCGTGCAGCATCGTGGAGAAGCGTGTTACCATGCCATATCTGCGGAAAGTCTGTGGGAAGTTGAAACTTCAGCAACTGTTGGACGATAACATAGTGTCCTTTCCTGCAAGCGACCATCAACGGAGTCAAACCCTCCGGATCCCGAAAGTCAGTTTTGATGCCCTCACAAGCCAGTAACAGAGCTGTGATTGTGGAATATCCTCTCTGAGTTGCCTGTTGCAAAGCTGTAAAGGGATCTTTGGGGTTCGATTGTGTATAGCCGGCTTGAAACGCAACGGCATTAACGTCAACACCATGCTTGACCAGCAAGTTGACTTCTTCCGCGTGCTCTTCTTTCAGTTCGCAGAAGAAATGAAGGGGTGCATAGCCTAAGCCTGTTCTGGCCAGTCCTTGCCCTAGCCCTCGGCGAATGTTCTTCTCCAGGTCCATTTTTCGAATGATCATCATCTTCGACTGGTAGGTGTCTAGAAACTGTAAAGCGACCTTCACTGCTCTGTCCATCTTCCTTTCGGCACACAACTGCGCTATAGCGACGAAGGTAGGCTCGATAGTCCTGGTAGAAGAAGACCTTTCAAGGACACTGCTTGATGGAGTAGTCACGGAATCATCATCTGGGAAGGATGAACTTCTCTCGTGCGTCGAAGTGTCAGAAGGGGAACTCAATCCTCTCAGCCTTTCGGTGTGGTCCTGAGCAGTATTGTAATCCTGAAACGCATCATTCATATTTGCTGTCCTTGATATGGACAACCTTTGCAGGTCTGGTAAAGTCGGTGATTGTCCCAGTGTAGATTGGGATGATCGTCCGAAATGCCGCAAACGTTGCGTGAAACCTGATCGGCTACTGCGTTGGGCTGGCTCTGGTCGGACTGTCTCGGGCTGTGGCTGCGGAGCGTTGCCCAGAGGAGATGCTGCTTCAGCCTCTTCAAACTCGAGGAGAGCTTCCCTAGAGGATGAAGTCTGCAGTGACGTCTCTGGCGGAGACAGAAAGATTTCGTAGCCTTCCGCTTCCTCCTCGTCCCCTTAGGCTTTATAGATGTCTATGACGAGCTGGACTGACTCCAGGGTCTTCTCATCCTGAGAACCAAGCTCCTTCCTCCTTTCGCTGAATGCTTTCAAGCCATGTTCTTCCGCAGAATCAAAGTCGGACTTCAACATGAACACTTGGCCCAACATATGGTTAGCTGCCAGAGCCTGAAGCCTGTGAGTTCGATGTTGTGATGGTGATGGTCTTGTCGCCTCCAAGCCAGGACCTTTGGAGCTGAGCGGGTACACATCAGGCCGCATGTCAGCCACAGGTTCGAGGAGAGTCACGGCTTCATCAAGTTTTTCTTGCTTGACGCAAGAATTTGCCAGCATCAGAACGACCTCTGCGGGTTGAAGTGCTATTCTGTCTTCGAAGTCATTGGTCTCCATGAGGGCTAGGGCCTTCCGAAAATGTGTTTCGGCACGGAAATGGTTGCCCTGTTCGACGCTTTCTTGTCCGAGGGTGAGATGTCGTTTTGTACGCATAAACTCAATTTCTGAGTCATCTGCATTCTTCCTGCGATCAGAGCCGCTCTTCCGTCCCTGCGTCGTTGCCGAATCCTGACGACCCACATCTGCGTCGTTGGCAGGAGATGAAATCCAGCCTGCCACCCGTTCTCGATCACTTGACGGCAAGGGAAGATCGGGAATTGATGGCTTCCTGCGTGGTAGACCCGCATCGGCATCGATTGCCGGCGAAACAGTGCTGAGGGAAGACCTGGTGCTCGCAGCAGCCGATGCTGTCGTCAGAAACTTCTTCGCGAATGCAACGTAGGTGTTCATGTCGTCGTCTGCTTCCAGCACTTCAGGTTCACTGGCAATAATAGTGGCGCCGCCCAGTGTATTTGAGCGAGACGACCTCGCAAGACTATGGACGACTTCTCTCATGGTTTTCTCGAGAGACGTCAGCTTTACGTCCAGCGATACCTGATGGTCGCTACTCATTCCTCGCTGTTCGAGCTGCAGCATCACGCAAACCATTTGGATGGGAAGTGCCAAAGCCGTATTGAAGAACTGGATTCGCTGTCGAAGACGGGAAAGTTCTCCGGAGGATAGTGATTCTTGTAATTGTGTCCTGACTCTTCGGGCAAGCCCCGAGGTGCGACCGATTTGGTTGAGTACTTCATTGACCCGAAAGACGGTTCTTTTGGAGTCCTCTAAGGTCTCTTTGATCTGTCTCCACAGATGGGCACCGTCGGGTGTCTGACTAGCTACTCGTGCAGCCTCTGCAATCAACGGAGAGGCCAAGCTTCTCTCGAGACCCTCATAAGTTGTTCGAAGAGCGGCCACCTCGTCGCAAAATGATGAGATACGGGCATCGACAGTCCTGACATCTCCAACCCATTTGATGATGGTGATGGTACACTGGGCACAGGCGGCCGCTATCTGCAACGCACCAGTTGTGAATGAGAAAGGATCCATTGCAGTCTCCGTGGTAGGCTGATTCCCGCCATAAGATGCTCGACGATTTGTATGATGTCTAGCGACACAATCTGCTCACAACTTTATTGTGATGGTAGACGAGAGTCGAGTCAAGTGCGGTGTTGTCTAACTTGTATCGAACCGAGAGGTAAAGTGTCACGATCTTTCACAATCGTTGATGGATTGCAAGAACTCCCACATGCTCGAAGGCTACAGCCTCATTTGGGGTGGCAGTGCAAGTAGTCACAGTGAATATCAGACCCCTGGGAGAACCGGAGCAATTTAATGGGGAAGAGTGCGGGTTGTGGGGGCCTGTTATGGGGGCTGTAAAAACAGTCGCACAGTGCTGCGGCTTGGTTTTTCAGGCGACCAACCGCCTTCATAGGGCAACCCTGGCATCCCAAGACTCGTGGCATGAACAAGGTTTGCGATCTGCAATTGCCTGGCGAATGCGACCGAGGCGAATCTTCTATATTCCGGGCGACTTCGGCTTGTACAGGTCTTTGTAAGGCGTAAGTGGCACATCCGGTGAAACCACGCAAGCTGTCACAAGAACGAAAGAGTGGACCAAGCATCCCTAGCGTGCAATGCTGGCAGAGCGCAGAGACATACTGACGGAAAGCGAACTGACGTCGTCTGCTAGTGTCTTTTCTCCGCCCCAGAAATATTCCCTGCACAACTCCTGGTTGACTACTTAGGATGGATGGAAGTCCTATAGAAGGATTTTCGACATTCCATGACGCTGGCGGCATCTCAATGCATGTGACATGTTCTCGGTTGACCACACGGGTATGCACGTCAATAGCATTGCCGCGATCTGTGGAGTAATCCTCCACTTCTAAAGAGCCGTTCTTGCTCTGTTTTCGAGTAGCCGCAAACCACCAGTTTTTCTGGACGCCCTAATGTCCGCGGATTGCCAGCAACGATGCTGGACCGAGTGGCCACTGGTGCGCTGCGACGGCATGGCAATCTCGGCAATTTATTTCTTGAGGAGTCTCTGTACCACCACGCCGAAACTCCGGAGCCATGCATGATTCCGAGATACACATCGTGGTTGAGATTGCCAGTATCCACATTTGCATCGAGCCTTGAAAGTATTCGGCGTCTGTCGTCGACCTGTAACAATGGCCTTACGATATCCCCTACATCGAAGTTGAAGGCTTCCTGTTGAGACTTTGCGTCCTTCAGGCCGATGCTGAGTAGGCACTTGAATGCCACGATAGTGCTCGCAAATAGGTATCGTTGTTGCGGGTTCTGGACAGAAGAAAGGATGACGAGTGGCCTTGAAATTTGAGCAACGAGGTGAGCAGTAAGTGTATGCTGTAAGACCCTGTTGATAGGATAACCATGAATGACCGTTGTCAATCAACGACTTTCGAAGACACCGGTTTGCAATCACATCAAATGAGTCCTTTCCGAGCCAACTCGATCTTGCGAGCCGTCTCGCCAGCTTTGAAACCTCCTTTGCTTGCACACACTCCGATCCCTTCGCCGAGCTCAACCTTGTCCTCTACCTCTGGGAACGGGCAGGGACAGTGGTGAGGGAAATGTACACACGCCAGCGTGTCGGGACACAAATAGTTTGAGCAACGTGCTATACAGAATCGAATGAGTAAATAACTCTCGCAATCAAACAGAGAAAGTCACAAACCTGCTTCCCAATTTTGTTGGAACCAACTCGAATCACTTCGGACATTCTGTTTCTCCTGTTGACCTTGACCCTGCTGTCCGCCCTGCTGGAAAAATTGCTCGAAGAACTGAAATTGTGCGGAAGCCAGGCCCACTAGCATCAAGCACAGACCGAAAGTGTACTTCATATTGCTTTGCGATGGGTGTTGTGTATGCTCAGGAACGCATTGATAAAGAGGAGAGGAAAGAGACAAGTTGGTCTCTTGCCATAGAAAGGGATTCGTCCCAAAATGGTTTAGTGTGATTTCCCATTGGCATTTGCAGATTCGGCGAAACTTGAACATGAAAGGCATTAAGAACATCAAGCTCCTCTACACAACCTCAAACACCGCAAACATGCTGCAGCCTCGATTATACAGGTCTGCGTTATCTGCAGACGCATCCTTAGCAGCTCTCGCTTCATCACTCAACTCCCTCAGTCTCTGCGCAAAGCATAAGCCGCTCCAGCCCCAATCAGTATCCACGATTTTTGTCCGACACGCATCTCATGCACAACAAGGTCGAGCAAATGGTCCAGGAGACTCTGCGGGACGGCGTCTCGGCGCTAAAAAGTCTGCATCAGAATACGTGGTGCCAGGAAACATAATCTTCAAGCAAAGAGGTACAGCAATATCCGTCCGCACAAGCGCAATCATACAGCACACGAGGTACTAACTCATCTAATCCAGGCACAAAATGGCATCCCGGCGACAATGTGGGCATCGGTAAAGACCACACCATCTTCGCCACAGAGTCTGGCTACGTCCGCTACTACCGCGACCCCCTCAAGCACCCGAAAAGACGATACATTGGAGTCGCGCTAGAAAAGGAAGGACCGGGCTCACAGCTCCCCTTGCCTCGAAATGCACCATCCCGGAGACGGCTGGGCATGTTCGCCACGCCGCTGAAACAGCAAGACGCAGATCAGGATTTTATGGAGGCACATTTGGCCGGTAACACCAACAGCGTTGCCACATTCAAGTCTGGTGCTTCGACACCTACACCACCTCCAACAATAACTCGACAAGGCACGTATCGGGAAGCGAACGTATCGATCGGTATGGCCGCTGAGAGAAAAGGAGTCAAAGTGCGAGAATTCGACCGAGGGGACCGATGGCTTGCCTGGCGAAGACGTGCTGCCAGAGTGAAGGCGGCTATGGAAGCCAAGGCCGCTAAAGGCACGAAGAAGACCAAGGGCAAGAAATCAAACAAAGGCGCAGTGATTGGTGGGAAGAAGAGGTAGTCACTGTCTCGTATCAGGTCGATGGACTAGTGTATAAATAACGGATTTTTCGGGGTACACAACGGTCGAAACATCAGGGCTGGAAAGGAGCATGGAAGTCTCAGAGATTGATTGCCTACACCTTGTTGCACTTGAGGGCGGCATATCATCTCGCCTTGGTCTGGCCGGTCAAACCTTCTTTACAGTGTAATTTGGTATTTACATGCCGACTTTGGTGTGCGAAATCGCTACACTACAGCCTACAAGGTTAGACTCTTCTATTACAGCCCGTTCTCAGTCTTAAATTTATCCCACGCCTCATTGAGGGTGCTAAAGACCGCACCAGCAATCATCCGCTGTTCAGTCGTTGCATCTGTCGGAATCTGGAGGCCACCGGGTCAGTACCAACATTCACGGATAGAAGGTGTGTGAACATACTTTATCAGGATGCACCTTAGCAATCCCCTTCATATACTGCACCTTGACTTTTCCAGGGAGCACGAGGTCCGCCATGCTGATCTTCTTCCACCCGGACCCTTCCCAGAGCACATTCTCCAAACTTCCCAGCAAGGCGCGGAGATTGTCGGCCTTGCCGCCCCTCCAAGCCTGTATACGTGCGTCCACGGTGTCACTAAGACGAAATCTTTCGTCATCTGCTTTCTCCGCAGCTGCATTGGCTGCACGTAGGCGTGAGACTGCTGCAGCTTGGGTGACTGGTGCTGTTGTTACTGGTCGCCGAAGCGTGCCAGCAGGCTTCTTTACTGCAATAGCGGCAGGAGGTTTAGGCTGCGCGGCCTTCTCAGCACGGAGGCGGCCTTGGATGCTCGTGGCTCCGCCGTGACCTCCTTCTACGGCTTCGCGCCAGACAAGTGCCGCGTCGGCCCATTTCTCCATCTGCTCCAAGGCCTCGGCCTTGCGCATGAGCGCTTTGCCGTAGTACTCACGCATAGGCTTTGGAGTGTCGCCGTTGCCAAAGTCGATGGTTTCGGACTCGCCTTTTGACGAGCCGATGACGCTCAACGCTTTGTCGGCGTCGGAGATAGCAGATTTCGGCTGGCCTGTCTTGAGCGCTGTCAAGGCACGGTTGGTGAGTAGGACAATGACGAGAGGGTGACTTTCTGGGAGGTGGAAGAGCGATGTAGCGTAGGAGTCGTGTGCAGAAGAATAATCGCCGCGCTTGAAATGTTCGTTGCCCTTCTCGCGATGAGATCGACTTGCTTCAAGTTTGATGGCAGACACGGCGGGTAGGTTACGTGAAGGTGGTGGTCGACGGACAGGTGTTTCAGTTCGTGGAACAGGTACGGGTTGTGGGCGAGCCACAGGTGTACTCCTTGAGGCTGTGGGCGCCTGAGAGGAAGTAGGACGTTTGAAGCTTCCGTCAAGAAGGTCTGGTTCTGATGTTGCCACAGGCGGTTGACCTGCTGGCTGAGGCTTACGTCGGCGGGCAGAACTGACGTAGGCCTGCGCGGCTTGTTCGTCGGCTACCGCCTTGTTTAATGTAGAGCGTGATGTTACAGCTTGGGGTGGATTTTGCGGTCGCATAAAAGCCGGCTGTTTCTGTGGGAGTGTTTCCCGCAGCCGCGATGGTAGAGCTGGGGAGTGGTCTCGTGAGCTGTCAGCACTCGAGTCAAAGCGTCGTTCCGGTCGGTCTGGTCGTGATGAGGCGGAGGGTCGTGTTGGCGGAGCTGGTCGACTAGACTCAAGCATCAGCGCCTCATCTGTCGCCGTCACCACTCTTTGAGCATCTGGACTTCGCCTCCTCGACCTGCCAATGGCAGCCTCATCGTCTCCCGCTGATCGCTGACTCGGCCTTTGTTGTTTCTCCCCTTCGCGCATCCACTTCGGTTGACTTGATGGCTCACTATCAGAATTCAAGTCTTGAACCGCTTGTTGAACCTTTTTCGTGCCTTGCTTCCATAATGAACCGGCAGTCTTGAGAAAATTACTTCCCAGCTCGGCAGCCATCTTCTCAAAATCCTTGTCCCCACTGGATGCTTGGCCTTGTTGCCGATTTCGAGGCATTTGTTCTTCGTCCCAACGCATACGCGTGGCTGCCGCTTCTGGTTCTGGTCGCCGATTCCTTTGCGTGCTGTCCGCTCCCGCTCCATGACGACTAGTGTCCCTTGATTGCGCTTTTTGACGTGCTTCCTCGTGTGCCTGATTTAAAAGCCACCCTACCGCGGCCTGCACATCCATGCCAGACTCAGTAGCTTCTAACGCCTGCTGAGCTTTGTCGGCGGGAAAGCCCATGTCAACGAGCTCGGCGATGGCTTTATCTTGCGGATGCATCTCGGTGACATCGTTTTTGGGCTGGGGTGGAGGTACCTCAACCGCTCGGTGAGCGCTTGCAGGCTTCCCTAGTAGACCAAGTACGTCGTCGTCGTCCATGGTGCTTTCTGTAGCCGCAGTTCCCGTCCTCCGCCGTCCAGACTCTGACAGTCCAAATGGGTCGTCATCTTCTTCGATGGTCGGCCGCCTCGGTACATTCGCAGTAACAGAGGCATTCTGAGTCGTAGCAGGCTTGTTGAACGCTGCGAACAGATCGTCGTCGTCACCATCAGGAACTGCACCGGTGCCCGAGCTTGTTGTTATATTCTTAGTATTGTCCACAACGGGCGTGCCTCTTCCGCTACCCAGATTGCTCCAGAACTGCTCGTCCCCTCCAGCATATTGATCTTTGGCCACCTGAGTCTGTGTCTGCTGTTGTCTCAATTTCGTTTCTGCCAGCCTTTTCTGCTGTTCGAGTAATGATACATTCTTGTTCGAGTTAGGTCCGAAGGGAACGAGGTTCGCGAAACTGTCGTTGGCAGGGGTTGTAGATTTAGACTGCGGCTGACTAGACGGTGCAGTCAAGGGTGAGGCTCGTCCAGAGGCGGGAAGGGGAGGGGAAGGTCGTAATGCAGAGAAGGCAGAATAGTTTGCATTTGCGGGTTTCTGTCCATTCGCCGGGGTTGAAGTCCATTTCAGCCCCGCTATGTCGTCCATGCTTGCGACTTGATTATACTCACAGAGATAGGGGTCTAGCTCCTGATCATCATGAAGAGATGCTATACCTAATGAAGGGCCGGCATAACGGTCGCAGTTATCAGTCGCAAACGGTTCCGGGGCACGGTTGTCAATGGATGGGGTGACCGAAGTGCCTGCGCCACAATGTCAACATGCAACGGCGCCACACCCGTTTTCAGGGGTTAGCTTGAAGTTACCTACAGTACCTGGTATGCATTTCAAACCCTAAGAAATAGCTTTCCTCTTCTTCACTACACCAGGAAACTACTGCTGTCCACCTCATTGTTCTATCTCTTTTGTTCAAGGACGAACGGCTTTCCAGGTCATCGTCACCACGTAGTACTTCCGTTTGGGCAGATCATCACTAACAGGCTTCTCCTTCAACACCTGAATATCGTCCTTGAGGTCTCGTATGCCTTCCCAAGCAGACTCCTTCAACTCACCCGTCCATTCTAGTACAAGATCCTTGCCAACCAGTGGAAACCTCCAGCCCTTTGCTCTTTCAACGACCACCTGCAACTGTGGCTTCTTCACCTCGTCGATCTCAAATTCCAGGTTGAGCGCTTCCAGGCCTTGTACCTTACCAGTCATCCCTTCCCACGTGAAGTTATCCATTCGTTCCTTGATGTACTCAATGTTGGGATATACGGGTTCAGCTAGCATTTGCTGGCAAGAGGTCCGACTTTCCCGCCAGGGACAAATGCCCAGTCTGTCACTAGATTCAGTGGGCGCCTCCCGAGACCACCAATCTTGGTGACGGAGGGTCAGATGTAAACGAGCGGTTCTGAACAGGAAATGGTGGGCAATGATGGAGAATCCGATGCCTTCTAAATGGTGTTGTTGAATGAAGAAGTGGACGGTCTGGACAGCCTTGTTCTGCTCTTCGTTCAGAGATTCATACCACTCTCTCCACTTTGCGCCAGGATGTTTCGGTGCCATTGACTTCCATGGCGCACCACCGTAGACCCAGAATACATGCTCATTGACAGACACCGGCAGCAGACGCGTTTCTTGATAGATGTGTCTGCATGTCTGGAGCAAGGCACAGTCAAACTTCCGGTGATAATGGTATTCTGGACGGTAGAATTTGCGGTCAGTTCTGTGGGGTTGTGAAATGTCATCATATGATGTGAGAGCGAGTTCGAAAATGTGAAGTCTGATTTCAGCAGGGAGCTTGAACAAAGGACTTTGGTCCTGAGGTTCGGCCGTCATTGCTGTCGCCTGTTTTGTCTGTAGATATATTGTAGGCTTGTCTTCGCGGTCAAAGTGGCCTCGCAGTGCTCTGGAAATCTGGTTACGTCGACAGCTCTGCGATTCCATTTCGGCGCATGTTCATGATCATTCAAGCCGAAGGGATATCCCAGAAGTTGATCTTGATGGCAACTTCAAACGGTGGTGCCTGGAACCCCTCGACTAACTTAGGCACCAATCTCTGGGGCCTTAACCAGGATCGACGCGCCGGTTCCGGACAATTCGCTTAACTCGGTTCCTAAGCGCAGGCTAAATCATTTGGGCGTGACCTAGGCTTAGATTAGGCTTGCGCCATAACATCCATGTCTGTTTCTAAGGGTTCTATCTCTACGCAAACTCTTCCTCTCCTCCTGAAGTCTGCATATCGGAAAGGATTCGTTAATCTACTAGATTGCCACGAGGTAGGAACAGGTGGTTCTATAGACGAGGCATGAGACAGGAAAAGGTTTAACCATTGTACATAGCGGTTTCCTTCCTGCGTCTTCGTCTCTTTAGCCCTTTCATCCACAATAGAAAGTCGCTCTACTACAACTTCGATCATCCTGGCAATTCATCCTGCGCCAATCTCAAATCTTGTCTCACGTTGGTTGCAGTGTTTTCGTGGCTTCAACTAGTTTGTCTTTCGAAATCTTTTCGCATCGACATTCCACCTCTTATGCATTGTCTCTTGTCGAAGGTCGTTGTACGTACCTAAACCTCCACGCAGCACTGTATCACTCCGCATACCGCAAGCCTGTCACAGCGTATGGCTTGGTCGATCACCCCTCCTCTACCGCCCCTTGCAGATTAGCCGCCCGTCAGGCTCATTGGGCCTATCGGTTACCTGCATTCCCTCCCGACGGCAAAAGCAATCATTGTCGATAGGCCTTCTCCGCCATGCTTGGTATCTTCAAGAAAAAAGACTCCAAGAACACTCATCATGATTCGAAATCGGACAAAGGATCCTTGAGACCCGCCCTTATTGAGCGCATCTCAGATTACTCGCACAAGTCGCCAAAGCTGGTCAGTGATCGATTTGCCCTTCCATCGCCGTCGGCCACAGCCATGCCGGACGTTACCATCCCTGATCCGCCTGATCCAAGATCACATCCTGCTGCATATTTACGAAGCATCCATGCTGTGAGACAACGAAGTCAACTGGTCCTGGAGGAAGCCAAAGTCAATGCTCTGAACCACTTTGATGTAGATTTGTCCAAGTTCAAGGACACGGCCGAATATGTGGTGGCTATCATCAAGGTAAGCTGGAAATGAAATACTCACACCTTGATATGACCCTTCTCACGGTTCACAGCGAGATTTCGAAGGGGCCTACCCATCAATACCGCCTCATGGCCGTTGGCAGCACTTCGAAGTTGGTGGACGGCCGAGAGTGACTCAACTGCTTCAATCATGGCAAAGCTCAATCGACAACCAAGAACGTACTCGTCGGCTGATTGACCTATTCCTCGTTTCCGTACTACTTGATGCTGGTGCTGGGACCAAATGGTCCTACAAATCCAAAGAATCTGGGAAGTCGTACGCTAGAAGCGAAGGCTTAGCTGTGGCCAGCTTAGAGATGTTCAAAGCCGGAGCTTTCAGCAGCGATCCAGATCAACCGCATCAAGTCGATGCTGCCGGCCTGAAGAAATTGACAGTCGACACACTTGCCAAAGGCTTGCAGGTTTCGGAGTCAAACCCCATGTCAGGTCTGGAAGGACGGGCAGGATTGCTCATAAGGCTGAGTACGGCTTTGGAGAATGCTGATATTTTCGGCGTTGACGGGCGACCGGGAAACATGATCGGTAGGCGTTTGAACCTGTGTATCTTTGTGAGGCGCTAATGCGAACACAGATTACCTCTTGTCCCATCCCACGACTCAGGCGGCTTCTGTTCCGATCATTCTCCTGCCAACGCTTTGGAGTGTACTTATGGACGGTCTGTCAACCATCTGGCCTTCAACCAGGACCAACATCCAAGGAACACCACTTGGAGATGCCTGGCCTTGTCGAGCTATGCCCAAGTCCCCTCCAGCTCAACCATGGGAGAATATCGTACCTTTCCACAAGCTGACGCAGTGGCTGTGCTACTCCCTAATGGTTCCAATGACCAAACTACTCAATGTTCACTTTGCCGGAGCGGATCTAATGACCGGTCTACCCGAATATCGAAATGGAGGTCTACTAGTCGATACTGGTCTTCTCACCCTGAAAGAGGAAGACAGATCAAAGGGACTGAAGACTTATCATCAGATGGTTGGGGATGGTCACGCTGTCGAGGTTGTGCCTACATTCGAACCTAGCGATGACGTGATTGTGGAGTGGCGTGCTCTCACAGTGGGATTCTTGGACGAATTGCTGGTGGCTGTGAACAAAGGACTCGGTTTGGAGGGCTCAGAACAGCTGACATTGGCGCAGATGCTTGAAGCTGGTACTTGGAAGGTGGGTGGCCTCGGTGTCTTGTTGCGGGTTGGGCTAACCATATGTCTAGGGAGGACGTGAGATCGCACAAGTCTCGCGCCCGATCACTGGAGGCCCACCGATCGGCATCATCTCTGACGGAACGGTCTTCTAGACTGCACATCGATATGCGCAGCCTGACGGGGTGGACAGTATGCGAGGTACAGGGTCACACGATTGCACGTGGTTTCTACGATGGTATGCATGATCCGTAAGCCAGTGCGGACGTTAACAGTTTAGTATTCTACGGCCTGAATATTCGGGGATACCAGGCTCTGTGGCGATTGTGAGAGACAAGTCCCATGAGGATAGTGATCTTACTATGAGCTGTTCATACATGGTGCCCTCGATCGTTGCACTGCTTGGTTTCTGTCATCCACTTTCACTGACCCACGTCTACGTTCCACGCCTCAAGTAGGTCACTCCACATTGTCTCGTGTATGATACTCACGTCCGCCGTGTCTGTGATCTTCTTCCGCATCAGGTGCGTTAAGCAGGCGGGCTTCTTCCGTCTGCAAGCCTGGCATGATCGGGTACCGCGACGAAAGCTGCTCGGATTGAGTTGCATTACTGAGGACCTGCTGCATCACGGTTCAGCTCTTCCGCGCCCCAATGCATTCGTGGTGAAGGTGCTTACTAGCAGTATCCAATTTAGCAGACTAGCCAACATTATCAAGGTGGCAGCCACAGCTTCTTGTCTTTGCCATTGGTCTGCACATCTGCTGGTGTATCCCAGCGTCCGCTCACAGGCTCTTGCATCAACCTCACGGCTCGGAAACGGCCATGCTCTATCGTGCAGCGAGTTCAACCCACAGCATTGGAGGCCGCTTTGTATCGCTCGGATACCTGCGTCGTCCTTTTGCTGGAACATGCGGCGCCACTGTGCCTCCATCGCGCACCTAGACATGTCCGATGGTGTATCATACATTGTGGCCAGAACGAAGAGTATGACAGGCATCAAGCTGGTGAAATACCAAGCATATGGGAGCAGGAACGCCGACACACCCTTTTTGACATGGGCAGTCAATCTTCTCGTCACAACGACCAGGACAGGCAAGGCGAGAGGCATTGCGACGTTGATGACCGGTAGGGCTAGTGGGAGGGGGAGGGAATATCTTGTCGTGGTGCCCCAGGCGATGCTGGCGTGGTCAATATGCCAAAGCTGTGGATTCAGACTGAGATACGTACATTGAGAGGATGATTGAGGCGATACCGAGCTTGAAGTGTGAGAAGAGCTTAGAAAGGGAAGCGAGCAAGGCTTACCAGAACGGAGACGAAAAGGAGTATGTTTGGCAAACCATCCTGAAGAGAGCCTGCCCCAAGAGCAGAGTCTCGCTTTGGGGACTTAGAGAAGAGGACGGAGTGTTGTCGAATACGAAGATTCCATCGAAGAATTGATGCTGAAGTGCGAGAAACTGAGTGAGGTTGGTGACGTGTGCAGGTCAGGTATATTCCTCGACGTTACACAAGGAGGGGTAGTGCATGTACTTTGAACCATTGCCACCTCATGTGAAAGCAAAGCCAGGTAGTCAAAGACACATTGGATCTTGATGCCCATACGTGTCTGCAACCTTTCCCATAGCCTGCGACTTCGACTGCCTGCTGTCTGTAGATGAGTAGATGATGGACTCTACCTGCATTAGGTGAACGGCGCCTTCACACATGCAGGTGACTCCTCGTCGACTCTGTTGGGCGAGCATCGTACTGCCACCTCTCACACACTCAAGTCTATTGCACCGCTTTGCTCTGATATCATCGTTGGACTGAGCACCATGAGCGTATTCTCAAAGTGGGCAGGCATCGAGTCATCACATCAGCGTCGCGCCATCGAAGTTCAGCCTTGCCAGAGAAGTGCCAAGCACGAGTCATTCGCCGAGGCTGAACAAATATCATCGAGTCATTCAGGGGGTGGAATCTCATCATTACAAGTTACCTGAGTACCTTATCTCGTGCTCACCCCTTACATCGGATATTTTCTTTTTACTGCTGCTTCCATGCATTGTTGTTGTGTCGTACCGAACAGAGACCGCGGGATGCGACAAAACACCGCGTAGACACATCGACATGATCTCGACCGAATGATCACCATATTACGACGAAGGTTCACGACTGACAGGACACAAGACCTGTCCGAGCATTTACTTTTACACTGACATGGCGCGCTACGCCTAACAGACCGCGTCGCCAAACCACCATGCTGTCAAATACAACGATCTCGAAACCGCGAATCACGCGGACACTTACGCTGTTGGTCCTAGCCCTCCTGACCTGGCACTTCTACAGACATGGCATATTCCTGTCTATCACGCCTCCCAAACACCAACAATCAAAGATCGCCAAGGTGACCGTCCTCGCGAACGCATTATCCAATTCATCATACATCTCACGCGCCTTGCGCACCCACGAAGTTCAAAACGACCTCCACAACTACCGCCACTTCCAATGCAATACGTCGCTCATCCAAGAGGCTTCAATCCCCGGCCGACCCACCGGGACATGGAGCAAACCCGCCTACCTGCTCGACTTGCTCCTCTCTGAGTTGTCAAGACTGGTGGCGTCTCGACTAGAATGGTTCTTCTGGTTCGACGCCGACACCATCATTCTAAACCCGCACATCAGCCTCGAAACATTCTTACCTCCAGCCACGCTCTTCCCCGACATTCATTTATTACTCGCGGAGAACTGGGACGGGATTAATGCCGGGGTGTTCCCCATACGCGTACACCCATGGAGCGTGACACTCTTGAACGCGATGCTGAGTTACCCTCTCTTCCGCGACGACGAGCACCTCGAGTTCCAGGACCAATCGGCGCTATCTAATTTATTGCACCGGTTCCCCGAGTTCCAAATGAATTGGACGGTCGTGCCGCACCGGTGGTTCAACAGTTTCCCTGTCAATTCTGTGTTTGACAATGGGTCATGGATCTACGCCGATCCAATGGACCCGAAAGACTTTGACGACGGGGAGAGACCTGAACAGGGGGATCTGGCGCCGTGGAAAGTCCTGAAGGGGGATATGGCGGTTCATTTTGCGGGAACGCAGGAGCGTGAGAGTTGGATGGTGCCGTGGGTGGAACGGGCGGAAATGCTCTCGCCTGAGTGGACAGGGCCGCAACATCTGAGCAGCTTGGCAGCTAGAGTCGACCACTTCTGGGAGGAGGAGCGGAGTAATATTGAGGTAAGAAATCGGGAGATTCTGGAGTTAGGAACGCTGGAACGCGTCAAGGAGAGGACTAAGCTGAGGCTACTACAAAATCAGGAGGGACGTGTAATGAGTACAGATATGCCTGCTGCGCCGAGTGCCGGTTATGAAATGGTAGCATAGGATGCGAGGGTTGTGATGTATAATATAATGGTATCATCTGTTCATTTTCATTCTGCTCTAAAAGAAAGGGAGAGCGACCCTGTGCTGGTTGAGAAGTGAAAAAACCTCCAGCGCCTTCCCAAAACTAGAAACAGATTCTCGCTATGTAAAAACATGACATGGCCTCTACGCCGGAGCCTAGATGAAATAAAAGTCAGATCATCATGAGTGATGTACAACATCATGTTCATCCATAAACAACTCCTTATCCCATTTCCCACAGAGATGGTTCCATCCAATCCAAGTGCCATTCTCCATTGCTGCACCACCCCTGTTCTCGATCGGACTCCACCACTCGGTAATGGTGTGTGCTCCTCCACGGACACTCTTGTGAACCTGGACAGCAAGAGGTTGTCTTGCACCGCGGATGTGAGCGGCGAACATTTCTCTGGCGTACTCATTCCACCACAACAGGCCCCACATATGTTGGCGAAGGTTCTTCATTCCTCTCTGCCACGCGTTGTGGTGCACACTCACGGGGACCTGGCCTGTCCAGAGATGAGTGTTCAATGGGACGTGTTCCCACGACACTGGTCCCAGCGGTACCGAAGCATTTGTTTTCGAAGGTAGGTTGAAGCCCTCGAATGGCGGCCTCGAATTTGCAATATCCTTGGGCAGTTTGCCGGTATGCGACGAGCGAATGTTGAAGTACATCGACGGTACTTCTGGTTGAGAGAAGACGACCCAGTCTGTATCTTTAGGAGCGAAGACGGTGACATGTGAAAAGTCGTCCTCGTAGTCCAAGCCCACGTTATATTCAAGTGCTTTGAGGACTGTTGTGTTTTTGAGTGAGATACGTGGTATTTCTCTTTCTTGGTCGAGATCGGGGTGTAGGATTTGATCTCGGCCTTTTTCGAAGCTGCTTTTCCCCATAACCAGACCAGCAATCGTGTTGGTGAATCGTCGGAAAGGATGCTGGTTGAAATAGACTTCTCGCATGAGTTCACGAGCGTACTCTTGAAGACCGATGATGTCTGCTAGCACGCCTTGATCACTCCCTCCATGTGGATCTTCCTTCGCGTGCATCTCTGCAGCCTCAAAAAGCTTGCGCATCTCTTTCACAGGCCCAATCCCGAAGCCGGAGTTCACGTGGCGTGGTCTTATATGACGCAAACGAGTCTCCTCGTCACCGCCAGGTATCTCATCGGTGTGAGCGCCGAAAATGTCGTCCGGCAAGGATGACTCTGCTGCAGCGTAACAGGCTACATCATTGGCGAGATGGGGCCAGCATAATTTTTGCACGCTGAAGATGATCTTCTGTTGGATGTGAGAAACGGCCGAGTCCGTGCATTTGTTACTGCCGCACATGCGTTTCGAAATGCGTCGGTTCGCTCGAGCGTTGGCGGCGTAGTACCGTGAGAGGAGTATATCGGGTCGAAGTTGTAGCCAAATATCGTAGGCGTCAATGAGCATCACTAGGTCCTCATCACCATCTGGGCCGATTTCTCGTAGATAGCGCAAGACGCCAGATATTTTCGCTAAGTGGGAGCCGCCACTGGAAAGGCTGTTATCGTTGAATTCTTCACCCCAGTTGATGAGGGTTGGCGTCGAGTAATTGAGCACCTCCGCACTGAGGATAGTCTTGCAAAGGTTCACATCTGCCTTGTTGGCCGGTACCAGCAGGTGCAATTGCTTCTCTTGTTTCTTGATCGCCGGGTGTGAGAGATATTCGGAAGACTTCTCATGCTGTGGGAAGGCTGCTGTGTATTCGAATGAAGGTCCTGCTCCTACTGGTGGCTGTTGCGTTGGTCAGCAATGTGAAGGAAAGCGATGACAATGCTCCTGCATCATTGGGGAATTCCTACCCCAACACCATAGAAAGCAAGCAACAATATCAGGGCAAGAATGAGGGTAATTCTTAGCGTCAATCGTTGGCATCGTCTGGCTTGGTGCATAACATGGGTGAGGCTGTTTCGCCAGCCCTTTACAGGTTGGTGTTGGTGGCTGAACTTTTCATCCATCTTGTCCGTCGTGTCCTTTCAAAGTGCTCTTGGCTTGAGAAATGTAAGAAGCAGCGCAAAGGCTTCCTTTTTGAAGGAACCATGATTCCCTGCCACGGGGTACGCGCACGGATCCTGCCATTGTTAAGGAGGCGGGTTGCACGGTGACCACGCGTATCGTGAAAGTGGACGTGCACAACGACAAGCATTGTGGAGGCTGACTCTGAGGTCTGATCACTGAAAAGGGGTACGGCAAGCTTGCGGAGACGCACAGATTACCACCTGTCCCTTGCTGTCAACGTCAACTTGATAAAGACATGTCTCGACCCCTGGTGTTGTTCCTTCAGCTGTCAATTTGATTGCCGAGGCTGTCAGTAGAGCTGTCAGCAAGGCTGTCACTGTTTGCAGCGTTTGCTGACAGCCTGCCACTCCTGCCTAGGCGTCTTGAGGCCAGTTATGACAGACCAAAGGGTGCAACTCTCGCGTGCTCTCATTATCATCAAGTTCAAGTGTGATCTTTTATGGCAGGCACTTCAGATTCGGAGAAAAATATACATTGTATTGAAAGTTAATGTGCAATCTTACATCTGCAGATGATCGCCACTGTCATCATTGTGGCAGCTTCATACTTGTGTCTCGCTGCTGCTTCTCTGCCAGCTTGATCCAGCTATACCACGCACTGCCGCCAACTGCAATGGCCATCCCAACACCATTCAAGAGTCCCACCTCTGTATGGAATGTAGCAATTGCCAGGATAATCGTCATCACCTGCTTCACATTCGCACAGACGGTCAGGGTGAGTGCTCCGGCGACCTTGTTGGTGTGGAATGATGAGACGTTCTGTGCGAAAGCCAACATGCCGTTGACAGCGAGCAACCATCCGAGACTCTGCCACAACGTGCTGAACTCGGTGTACTGCTGAGTCACTCCCGTGATTTCACCACTGAAGCCCGCACAAATGAGAGACTGGACAGCCGCAAGTGGGCACATGCGCAATAGAATGTCTAGCGGGTGTAGCTTGAGTGTGCCAGTCATTAGTCGGTTCGTAGCGACAGTCTTTTGAAAACTGTTAGCTTGACCTCCCACGAGCATGCGTGTGTCTACTAACCTTAACAGCTGCAAGCACAACGCCGAGGACAGTCAGACAAAAGCCCATCATGGTGAAGTAGTAGTCGCCAAATGTGGCTGCGGCAATTCCAACAGTCATGACGACCAGTGAGAGGTAGATGGGCGTGGTAAAACTTTGCGAGTACATCACTCGATAGATGAGGACTGCAAAGATTGGAGTGGTCGACCTGACAACCTGGTGGAAAGGCAGCGAGACGAGGGAGCTGGCTGGACATTAGCAATGTCCAGAGCAGGATCCATATCCATCAATACGTACAGAGACACATTTGAAATAGCGATGTTGACGGTGAACAAGCTTGAGAAGGCGATGAGCACGAGATTCTCATGCCTGGTCAATTTGGCCGGCTCGAAGTAACCTCTCATCAAGAAGATGAGACAGCCGATGGAAGTGAAGATGGCGTGCAAACTGGTGACGAGCCATGGATATGGAAACTGAAGCAGCTGGTTAGTCTCCATGAGTTGCCTCCATCACATGTCCAACTCACAGCGTTCAGCACGAACTTGTTGCAAGTGCTCAAGGACAAGTTGATGGCAAAGTATAGGCCAAGGTTGACCAGCAGGTTGGTGTTTGACGACGACATTATTTTTCTGTGGCGCTTGCCTAGACACTTCCGAATACGAAGATCCCAATAGCAAATGTCGAGTAGAGCTATCACACAGCTCATGTCAAGGAATCGCCTTCCTTTTGTTCGTCGTTGAACAGGCGCCGTGGTACTGTAGCGTGCACGGTCGCCTATCGATACCTAATTTCAGGGGCTGCTTTTACCTGACAGCCATGTCATTTAGGGGCCTGTCTGCCAAGCCTTGAGCCTAAACTCCAACGACTTGGGCCAAGCCGTTAAGAGGCTGAAGAAAAGCAAAGGTCCTGAACACCCACATATAGTCAACTGTCAGAAGCTCGATATGATAGAGAGGGTATGCTCAGACCACAAAGACACGTAAGCAATCAGACCCGCCTTTAGACATCAGTCGGAATGTGCTCCCATGTGCATGTCAGTCAAGCCTATCGAAAAGAAGGCTGGAGTCTCCTTGGAACCGGCTTTCAGTAAGCTGTGAGCTAGCGATTGTGAGAGCTCAGCCTGTCTTTGCAGTATCACAGCATCTTGGCAAGCCCTAGGTTCTCCGTCAGTGTTCACGTTAGACGGTGGTCGCCATTGTGTATTCGCCGTTGATATGGCTGGGAGTGGATTGTGCAAGTGAGGAGCCAGCCCATATACCTGCCAGTAGGTGCCGGTTATGCGGTACGGTACATCCCTTGAAGTGCTTTCTGCTTTGTGGTTGTACGAGATACCCCTTCACATAGAGCGGCTCAAGACGCGCGCTGACACTCGGAGCGGAGCGAGGTCGCGCGATCTGATAGCCGGGTTCAATGCGTAGCAACGCATGAGATGTTGACGTCCTTTTGACGTGCTGGCCGACAGATCCGATTCCTGGAATCATGGGATTTCGACAAAATGCTCACTGGTCGCACACACGAGGACTCCTGTCCACGTTGAGCTTAAATAAGCACCTGATCTTGTTGGCAGTTCGAGTCGTCTTAGATGACGGCTTTGGATACAAAAGATAACCAGGTGTCGCACCCAATCTGTCTCGTGTCGCACCCAATTTTGTCTCCCTTTGATCGAAATAGGAGGAGGTAGTTTGCAAACAAGCTCACCAAGCTTTGGTGCGAGCTTGTGCGGCTTTGAGTGTATGATGCGCTGCAGCAGGATTTACTACGGGGAGACCTTTTGATGTACTGCGCAATTCTGATTCCCCAGCTTTTGGAATTTGATCACCTATAACCCCACCTGTAGAACTTACTGAATCCCTACACCCAAGCTGGACCTTCGACCTGTTGAGGCTCGACAACATGGACTCCCGCAAGAGGAAGAAGAAGGTCCTCTTGATGGGCAAGAGTGGCTCTGGCAAATCTTCTATGAGATCCATCATCTTCAGCAACTACGTCGCAAAGGATGTCAGGCGACTCGGCGCAACCATCGATGTCGAGCATAGCCATGCTAAATTCATGGGCAACTTGACTCTCAATCTTTGGGACTGCGGAGGGTGAGCATCATCTCCTGTACCCATGCGCTGTTCCTAGACTGACATTCCTTTAGTCAAGATGCGTTTATGGATTCCTACCTCAACGCCCAGCGCGAGAATGTCTTTTCCGACGCCGCAGTACTCATCTACGTGTTCGACATCGAATCTCGAGCCGTTGACCAGGATCTCGAGACCTACAGTCAAGTCATTAAAGCTTTGAAAGAGTACAGCCCAGGTGCACATGTCTTTTGTTTGATACACAAGATGGATCTGGTTCAGAACGAACACCGCGAAAGAATATATGAAGAGAGATGCCGCTTGATCACCGCCCGGTCCGAGGGACTCAGTCTGGAAACTTTCGCCAGTAGTATCTGGGACCAGACACTGTACAAGGCATGGGCCGGGATAGTGCACAAGATGATTCCAAACCTGGTGGTGATTGAACGCTTTCTGGAAGCATTCGCAAAACAGCTACAAGCGGAAGAGATTGTCTTGTTTGAGCGTTCGACGTTCCTGACCGTCACAAACGTCGTGACAGCCTTCGGTGAGGACAATCCGAATCACGACCGGCACGAGCGAATTTCGAACATTATGAAGAGCTATAAACATACCGTCGCCAGGAACACAAGGACGACTGCTGCGAGTGCGGGTTTCCTGCTATTCAAAGTTCAAACGCCGCGTTTCAACTGCTTCCTCGCACGCTTTACCGAGAATACCTATATCTTCGTGGTCATTCCGCCTGGAGAAGCGGCTTTCAACTGTGCAGTATTGAACACTATGATGGCGAGAGATGTATTCAGCAAGAAGACCGGCGTCGAAGGCTGAACACGATATTTATGGAGTGTGAGTCATATCCGAAACCAAGACGACGACTGCGTATGGCACCGTGGAAGACTCCGGGTCGACCACTGCTGTAATTATGGTTTTGTGGATGGTGGGTGCCTGGAGAAAAAATGCCTGGGTCCTCGTTGCGACAACATGGTTCGGGAGCTTTGAAAGCCTCCTCGACCCATAGCAGATCACCGTCATAAAACATCACAACAGAACATCAACAAAATCGACTATTCTCATCTACCTTACCACACCTGCTCATTTGGACCATCCAGCATACAAGATGGCAGATGCTTTGAGCAGGGCATTGGGATGCGCACTTGGAATCATTCTCCTCTCCTACACGCCAGCAGGAAACGGTCGTGATATTTTGTCATCTTTGATAACCCCAAGAACGGCACAAGCAGCAATCGACTGAGCAAACGGATCGATAGGCTCCACACTCTTGAAGCCGAGAGGTACGCTGCCGACATTGAAAGACTCGAGACGCTCAAAAAAAGAATCGACAAGCTCGAAGAGCAGAAGAACAGGCGATATACTTGGATGTGGGCCGATACGAAAAGCGGCACAAAGATAACCAAGGTTCCCTCCGTGGACCATCGGCGCTAAGCGACCAGAAGCATTCCTGGAGAGCGTACTTGGTTGTGGAAAGAAGTACTTGGTTGTGGAAAGAAGTACTTGGTTGTGAAGGAAGTACTTCTTGTGTGAGAGGAGTACTTGGCATTCAGTCGAGTGACATAAACAGCATCCAGCGTCAAGCGTCAACATGCTTTAAAATCATCCTATGCACCATTTTTATGTCCAATCCCTCCGGCGCCATCACCGCGGAAGACTTCGGGTCTACTACCACGGTATTATGGTTCGGTGGATAGACGCCACCCAGAGAAAGGCCTGGGTTATTACTGCGGATATCTGGTTCTTGAGTCTTTAAAAGACTTCCCAAACCCATGATAGATCACTGTCATACCAAATCACATCTCAACAGTAATTCATCAACATCTTCACCTACCTTACCACACCTGATCGTTTGGACCATCTATCATACAGGATGGCATGCAAGGTGTTGGCATACGCAGTTTATGCCGTTGTCGTCTCTGTCCCGACAGCGATCGCCACCAACCAGGTTATGTCATATTTCGAACTTTCAGGTCCGACACAAGCACAGATCAACAGATCGATTCAAGTAGACGTATCGATAACCTCCACACTATTACGAATCAAAGCGGCGTGATTGCGAATCAAAGCCACGCCGCCTACATGGAAAAATTCAATAAGCTCCAAGGGTCGAGGTTACTGTTTGGACCGGCGAGGCAAGCGTGCGCCCTGGCACGAAGCCGTAGCCAGCGCGGCTGAACCACTTGCAGTCAACGCTCCGCGAGCTTCGATGCCAGTCGTCTCTAAGAACGTTGTAGGGCTCGAATGTCTTTTGGAAGGACGACCATGGTGGTCGAATAGAGGACTGAGTTATGAAGGAAGTACCTTTTGTGTAGAAGAAGTACTCGACATTCACTCAAGTAACACAAATACATCGCAGCATTAGTGTCAACATGCTTAACGTTCATCTCATTCACCATTTCGATCTCCAATCCCTCAGGCACCCACCTCAGCGACGACCTTCCCACCCTCAACGCTAAAATTCTTCACGCCCTCCGCCTCAGCAAGCCTCTTTGCCTCCAACGCCTTGAAATTCCGCATCATGGCGTTCTTGGTGAACTCCTCGCCCGTGACGAGAGGGTACTTCTTCTGCGGGCCTTGTATGAGGGTATCACGACAAGGCTGGTTGAAGAACGCGATACTATATCTTTCACCATAATAATCTTCCGGTTCGGAGGGTGCTTTGACGCGGTGGAACGTTGACTTGAAGCGATCGTCGGACCAGGACATCAATAAATCGCCGATATTGCAAATGATAGCATTTGCTTCTGGGTCCGGCTCGACTTTGGTCCATGTGTCGCCGTGGCCGAAGGATGTAGAGACTTCGCGGCCGGGACAGATCTACACACCGTCAGCTGTAAACCATCAGTCTATTGGGGTTTGACTAACCTCCAATCCTGACTGTCCTGCTTTCTGGAACAACAGCGTCAACAGATCCCAATCTGTGTGCGCACCAGCGCGATGCCAGACTTGGCCGTTAGTGTTAGCTGGTGTCTCGAAGTAATGCAGGAGTCTCGCCACAGTCTGGCTCTCCGGTCTCTTGACATCGTGCGCCTTGATGAAGTAGTCGTCGGGAAAGCCCAGGCCTCGCGCGAGACAGACCATCAATTTCTCCGAAACGTCTTGGACTTTCCACATGAACTTCAGGCTTGACTCCTTGAAGCCCGGAAGTTCGGCGTCCTCAAGCCACTTGCCCTCCATGTTCTTGCCGAATTGCATTTGGTACGACTCTTTCCTGTCAGCCGCTCCAGTGGACGGTCGGACCTGAGAGTTCTTCTCCCAGCCAGCATTGTGGGCGGACGAAAATGGTACTTGTGCTTTGACATCGTCTGGCAGCGAAAAGAAGCGGGCGGATTGTGCGAAGATGTCGTCTACTTCTTGCCGTGAGATACCATGGTCGACGACGCAGAAGAACCCAACGTTCTCGGCCGCTTCGACTAGTTCTGCAGTGATTTGGTCTGCCCGTCTATCAAAATCCGCCAGCGAAATGGTCGGGATGGCGCGGTTGGTGTATTTTGTCTTCTCGGATGGCATAGCTAAGAGGTTGTTGTCTTCCCAGGTTGATGGTGTGAAGTACTATGCGTGTAGTACTGATACGACCGAGAGTGATAGTAGCGCTCGGGTGTTCCTTGCTGTTCTTGAGTCTGGGAATAATGAAGAGAATATTGACTGCCAGGAGCAAGGTCTGACCTCTTTTATATCCGTCTTCCTCAGAGTCCAGAACAATTGATGTACTGATATCAATCTTGAAGTCGTTCTTACAGCGTACATAGTACAACCTGATAAGGCTGTCGGCCGTACCCCGCACTGTTATCGTCCAATCACAACGCTGAGATTGTCGTACGGTGCTTATCGGACGGTGGCATCTTCACGCGACAAGCCTCGTATATTGCACACAATTCTTCATATGTCGAAGTTTAGTAAATCTTCGAATAGAAAATTGTTGCTGATGCCCGTGTGAGGTGGAAACAGCTGTTCAAAAGTTTCGTACCCAAAGTCCGAAGTGAACACCGGATCTTGTGGTGCTGGTGTACGCACAGGCGTACGTGCTTCAGGTTCAAACAGGTCCATGGAAGGTTCGATGCCTTTATTTGCATTTCGCAAAGAGTGAGTGAACGAGTCATTTCCAACAAAATTCTCCACGAATTTGGGTATATTGAACTTCTGCTTCTTAGGCTGCGAATGGTCGTTCATGGCGTCATGTGTTCGCTTCCGATATTTTTCCAAGGTCTGATCTGCTGTAAGTCGAGCTTGTTCAGCCAGCAAGGATGATAGCAATCGAATCCCTCTTAGCGCGATCATGCTGCCTTCAAACTTGCCCAGCATGCTGATGGTATTATCAACCAATTTGCGATGTTCTTCGTACTCTGGTTCATGGGGCTTGCGATGAAAAATGTCCAGAGCAAGAGTAATTCCCGCAGCCACCATGAAGGCTTGATCGATCCACAACATCGGCCCTTCTTCGTCATAAGCTTGTCTAGCCTCCTTCAAAATGGTCTTTGCGGCCGCCATACAGGTGCGCCTGGTAAAATCGAATGCTTGTTCGGTGAAGCTACGGCCAAGGAAAGCTCGATGAATCATGATGATCTTGTGAGCAAAGCATATAGTCGAGCTCCGTCTCGCCCAGGGTACGAACGCTGGCCACTCAGGTGATATTGGCTCCCGCATGGAGAAAAATCGAGGTAAGCCGTCGCTAGCCAGAGTTCTCATCTTGTCGTCGTAGTGGAGGACTTGCTCGTATTTGGTATACAAAGTGTTTGATGAGATAATAGCGTCGTGAATTTGAGGCATAAGGCCGGCAATGTCGAGGAGGACATTTGGAAAATCAGTGTTAGCTGGGAAGTCGACCGGTAAAGGTTGCAGAGTAGTGTCATCGATGTGTGAAGGTCTGAGCGAAGTGAAGTGGGACTTCTGGATCGAATACATCTCGGAAAACGGGATGGAGAACCAATCCTGAATGCAAAGTTGAGCCCACACTCGTCTGCCTGTCTCGCGTTTGATGACCTTGTCGCGTTGAGCCGCAGTCAGCATAAGTGAGGCCCCGATTGTGCTAGCTGTCTCGTCTTCAGGGCCGAGTCGTTGTAGACCCAAGCCCTGGGCGATTTTGAGCGCTGCCCCCAACAGCGTACTTTGGGTGTTGCTGAAACCAAGTACATGCGCCGACATGGTCAAGACCCCAATCGCTTGTACCGAATATATGTGATGGCGCCACATATAGTCGGCAAGGTTGAGGCAGGTAACGGTGGCCTTGTACCACTGTCTTGTAAGCTTGGCTCTTTCATGCTTCTTGAAACCCCACGATGAGGCTAACTGTTCACTAGCACAAGTTGTGCTAGCGGCCATAATTGAGAACAGCAACGCAGCCCATCTCAGATCCATGTCCCTAATCTGTAGTCCACCAGGCGCCTTGTAGACCTCGTTCAGCTCGTCGATAAAGGTCGGGCCATGAAAGCAACCGTGATACCACACAATCGTACTAGCGTGATACTCAACAAGCTGGTAGACCTGTCCGCGACTTGGCAGCAACAACTGCAGAAAGGAGATCTGAGCTGCGCCTGTGCCCCCAAAGCCACTGGTTGCATCCCAGTCGGGCCCACTGTCCTTCGGTACCAAGGCAGGACCGGCATGATGAGGCTCCTTAAGCAGCTCAAGAGCTTTGAGGTCATAGTCTGAGAGCTTTGATCGACCCCAGGTCAGAAACTCAAGGGTAGTCGCGGCATTGTCGACATCGGTGACCGGCCCATTTGTCGGAGCCGGACCCAAATTGCCGGGATACGATGAAGGTTGCATTTGTGGACTAGGCCGGGATTGTGCTGATGCTGGTGTTCTCATAGATGGGTGAGTTGAGGGTTCCGAAGCATTATGGACGGTTGCAGCAGGAGAGGTGTCGGTGATGGTAGGACTTGAGGCTGATGTATCCCCTGATGTTCGAGGATAGATTCGATGGACCTTGGGGTCATAACCACCATTGGGCCATGCTCGGGTACATTTATCTGCATCTCCTCGCTTCACGCAACGGCCACATGGAAGGTTGCGATCACATTTCTGCCGGCGCATAGAGCACTCGGTACATGTTTGGCGCTCCTTGGGCATGGTTGATGACTTGTCCCCATGGAACCTCGTACTACCACTGGATACGCCCCCTCCGTCCGAACTCGTGTACGCAAATGGTTTGATTGAGGTTGTACGAAGGTGGAGGCGTGGGATTACGAATAGAAGATGTCATTGACCGCTCGGTCACCATGACTTGGCATTCGCTTGATTACTAAGCCAGGCGCTGCTGCCATATACCATCGAACCACGCCCTTCTGAATTGCTTCTCGTCTTTCGCCAGCCGCCCGTGTTCACGACTCCTAGTGAGCAGCAGCAGAAGGATATGAATACGCCATTGAAATACAACCATGGGGTCGCATCGTCTATTCTTTCAGATGCGCCGTGTCTGTAGGCTGCAGAACCTCACCTGTCGCCGCATTCTTAGGAGGCTCAGCAGGCACCAAGGCAAACAACATACGGCAATTCTCCTTGCTAACGTTCTTCCATGCCTGTTCGCACCTCAGGTTAGCTATCTTTCCTTGACAGAAATACTGCTAGATTTGCAATGCATACATGATTCGTAGCCCTCTGAACGCACACATCGCCTTCGTTCATGATAGTTTCGTCACCATTATCCAGAACCAACTTGATCGATCCCTTAAGGACGACTCCAAAGTCCACACTGTGCGTCAGGTGCATGAAATTCGCCTCGTCTGGCGCATCGCCTACAGCTGGGAAGTCGACAATCCGACAGAATACGCCGGATTGGTCTACCAGGCCGATTTTCTTGCCGTGGTAGTCAACGAATGGTGTTTGTGATTTGGCAGGCATGCCATCGGTTTTGGCAATGTTGGTAAAGCCTGGAATAGGGCCGCTGGGAGGGTTTCCCTCTGGGTCGAGCGGGTTGGCTGGGGTCAGGACCTTATCGTCGATGATGACGGACTTGCCATTCGCATCGAGGCCTGCATCAATCAATACCACAATCAGTGTTCGGAACCGATCTTATGCGCACCTGTCACTACTCGTCTGGTGGTTGGCATAGACATGGTGAAGCAGTTCGCGTGTAACCTGGGACTTGAAATGCGAGATCTATGTTTGATCTGGACCTAGGTTCCCCGAAGAAAGGACTGTGTTCTTATATAAGACTTACCTCTGGCCTCTCATAAAGGGAACATATATCATACAGTCGAGTGGTATTCTTTCGACCATATGCATGGTAGTTCTGGCTGACTACAAGTCAGCAAGTCCAGTGGTCAGTACGGTATCCCGCCGAAGGACATATCCACTTTCGGGTAAGCATAATTCACACTACTGAGCTTTATAGGTTACAGGAGGTGGTAGTCTCGGATGGATTGCTACATTGTAGATGGACGCACGATTTCATATCAGTGCTTTACATGCAACAAGTATAGAGGCCAAGAAGAATACCACGACAGCATTGAGTCAGGGAGACGAAGTTGACTAGTAATATGATTTCATTGTTCATACAACGCTTTTGGCGCTGATTCGAGCAGCAGGTACCAGCAAATAAGAAATGCAATCATCATGCTATGCCATTCGTCCGATCAGCCCTCATGCCATGTGTCCTTCTTCACGGAGAAGCCTGTCCCCTTCCTCAGGTATTGTACAAATTGTCTTTTTCTCCCACGTGTCCACCGCTTACAACAAGGCTGCAAGACCCAAAAGAGCAGCGCCAGCAGCACCAGTCAGTCCTGTTGGCAAAGCACCAGCAGCATTCGTGTTGGCGGCAGAGGATGCGGCAGAAGAAGCTCCAGAAGCAGCATGAGATGCGACGCTGGATCCAGCGGATGCAGCAGAGGAGATGACGGATGAAGCCTTGGAAGTAGCAGAGCCAATTGTGCTTGTAGCGGAGCTGAGAGCACCTGCAGCCTCGCTTGTGATGCTACCCAGGATTGATTTTTCGGCCGAGGTCAGGGAAGCGAGCGAAGAAGCAGCACCACTGCTGCCGGCGAGGGCTTCAGAGCTGAGGCTAGAAAGGCTGGCGGAGAAGGCAGACTCGGCGGAGCTGAAACTCTGTGCAATGGAGCTTTCAGCTGAGGCACCAGACGCAGCTGCAGACTGGGCAGATTGAGATGCGGCGGAGGTGATCGAGGCAATCGAGTTGGATGAGACTGAAGCAGCGGAAGAGGCAGAGCTGGCGGCGGAACTGGCAGCAGTGGCAGCACTACCGGTGAGAGTAGTAGAACCGGAGGCAGAGAGGATTGAGGAGGCAAAGGAACTGCCAGAGGCTTCAGCCGATCCGGAGTCCTGACCCAAAGCTGGGACGGCGGCGAGGAGGGAAAGGAGGAGGACGTTGGTGAGCTGCATGATGATTGTTTTTTGAGGGTAGATTGGTTGCGAAGGTGAGGTGGTGTAATAATGTAGTGGTGGAGAGTGTGGCTGATTGAGTACTTTGAGACGAGGAGACAAGGAATTTGAGAAGCGAGGAAGGGGGGCGAGGCAATATATGTCTCGAATGGCGAGAGCGACTGAAAGATCTGGAATTCAAGTTCTTAGATGTTCGGTAAGGAAGCAGCAAATCGGAAGTTACTGCAATTGCCAAACCCTCGTGTCACTGTCACTGTCACTGTTCTAAGTAACTATGAGGTCACCATGACTGGGGAGGATAAACAAGCCCGAGCAAGACTGTTCCCCCCGGTTGGTCAAACAGCAATTTGGCAGCCTTGATTTTCAGTCAAATTGGGACGCGATTGAGACAACAACAAGCAAATTGAAATGGAGCGCGTTTTCAGGACTCCAAAGGCCGACCAGGGCCTTATTCGTACAGATCAAGGGTCACCGTTGTCATTTTCTTGAGATGCCGTCATAGACGGCCGGCTCAGCCTGGTTCAATCGAAAGCTTTACCTTTATCGGACATGATGGGAGATTCGTCCTCCACTATCTCCATATTCTCAGCCACAGTCACCACGATTTACTTCTGCATCGAGACCACCGTCTCCATCCCCAGAGCGATCATCCTTCGCCAAAATATCGTGTCGACGTCGCCAAGTAGCGAAGACTTGTCCATTCTCCATTAAACCGGAAGGCCGGCAGCGAATCTTTCCTTTTTCTTTCGTCTCCTGAATTCTGACAAGGCTCTCGGCACGCAAGTAAGACCTTGTTGCACAGTCTGTATGAGCTGCCGAGCAACAGAATGGGATGACAAATGACCCATTCTCAAGGCAACTGCCACATTTTGATGAATTGTGGCTGAATGAACGTCGATGCATCCTAACCTTGGTGCTAGTGCAGGCCAACGCAGAACTCGTGTGCCTCACACATTCTTTTTCACTCGGTAAATCAACCGCCCAGGCCCGACCCGGCAATGTAGGGCCTAAAGGTATACTGCAAAGTATAAACGGATCTGGTACGTAATGAAAAGGCCGTGCCATAATCCTGATAACTGGCCGGCATTCGATCTCCATGCACGATAACCTGAACCAGCCACGACAGACATGGGGGAACGATGCGGGGTACTATTTCCGAGGTAGCTTATTCTGCAGGTACAAGTTCCGATGTCGCAGCAGCAGCAAGGAGCTGGAGTTCTACTTACAAAATCGTGAAATATCATGGCCAGTACCAGCCAGCCCAGTGGTGGGCATTTGCATTTCCTTTTCGTTCGACATGGCGAGACCCAAGACAATATCGAGCGAATCTTGCAAGGTTGGCACGACACGAGATTGACCGAGAAGGGACAACGAGAGGCCCAGGTTCTAGCCGAAAAGTTGCGGACGCAACATATTGATGCCATCTATCACTCGCCTTTGACACGAATCATCCAGACCATTGAACCATTTCTGCCAGGTCGGCACAACGTTCAGCGATATGCAGATCCCGATCTGAGAGGACAGGGACTCGGTGAACTCGAAGGGGGCTCATACGATCTGGTGGATATGAGCAACCCGAGATCTGCGGATGGCCAGCCTGGCGTAGAGCTGTTTGACGATTACGTGCGACGGACAAAACGAGCCTTTGCTCGTATCGTGGGAGCAGAAGCACCTCAAACTGGGCACAAGGACCGTACAGTCGTGATTGCGACACATGGGGTGAGTATCACATCGCTTTTGAAGTGTTTGGAGAAGACTCCATCATGTGATGGGTTCAATCCCAAGTTCGCTGTTCGAGGTCCGAATGCCTACGAAGTTAGATGGACAGACTCTGATGATGTCGCTCGTATGGTGGTTTCCGAACCTGCAAAACTGCCTATGAAAGACGGAGTGTTGGATTGGTCTAGCATTTCAGGGCAACCGTTCTTGATCGAGCAATGGGGCAAGAAAGAAAAGGCGATATAGACTATCCTCTTTTCACATAACTCGAATTTTGGGCTTTACATCTTAGCCCTCTTTGAAGTGCTGCCCGTTCTGGTATCTTCTGTCGTGGGATGCATAGAGTTGTCGACTCATCAATGTTGGTCTAGGTCACTTTCCTTCCATGGCTTTGACCTCAATGAGAGAAGCGCCTTCCTTTTCGGTCGCGCTGCCAGGCCTATTGTGTAAGGGCAAGCTGAGTTCATCCCTCAAAGGCTGGCCTCTCCTTTCCATGTTCTTGATGAGAGTCTGCCCAATACGTGTCAACTACGAGTTCCCAACACTTTCAAGTGGCAGTTCACTCACATATAACATGGTTCCAGTCAAGATGACTGCCATACTTTTGACTCGAGAAGCGGTGAGTCGTTCAGCGCCCAAAAAGAACACCGCCAGCACCGACTGCAGAACCCCTCTGGCCGCAGTAGAAACCATATGCCTGGTCGATAGTATTAGTGTGTATCTCCTTTGTCAGGGTAGGGTGATACTAACGTAGTTGGCGACGTCACCCGAATCTGTAGATAGGCGGCAGCGCTCAGGGCAAAGTTGAAGACGCCGGACACAAAGACCTTCTTCTCAAACCGCACCATGACCGGATGCATTAGGCCCAAGGCAGCGGTCTGCCGCAGTTCGCCATTCAGCACGACCATGAGCGCATAAACGGGGATCGTGGCCAGAGAAGTCACGTAGACCATGTCGAGGACGTTCGTCTTCAGAGCCAGGTGTTTGACCGCGACGGTCTCGAGAGCCGTAGTGAGGGAAGACCAGACACCCCAAGCGATTCCCAGGTGCGAGGTCTGTGCCACAGACTCACCCGAGACGCCCATCAGGAACCCTGTGGTCGTGACGATGCAGGCGAGAAGAGCCCACAAACTAGGTTTCGAGCCGGGGAGAAAGGTACATGATAACATGATGGTTAGTGGGAGCAGGAGTCCTCGAGCTATTTGATAGAAGGAAGCATTGACGTTCTAGAAATGGAAGGAAAGGAAGTAAGCCATCTTCTGCCTGAGTATATATCCCAAAGCAACCATGAGATTATGTTGTTTCGCTGAGGGCTAGTCTCAACAATCAATGGGTAGGGAACGACGAGGATTTCTCACCAGTAGACAGTACGTTTTGGACAGCTGGGCGATGAGCTTCATCACCAGCAATGGTGCCACGGCCCGGATATAGGTATAATCCAGCTTCGGCGGCCTGCAGAGTCGACAAAAATACCCGAGCCCGATGAAGATGGAGCACATGACCGACTGACACAGCAGGAGCATCACGGGCACGGGCAACGTGTTCAATACCGACTTGTTGATAATGGTGACCGCAAGTGCTGTGCCGATGTGGAAGCCGACCGTGAGGGCAATCTGGAGCCTCGAGGGTGAAGCAGCTGGTGAGGATGAGGCCAAGGACGACTGATCCGACATGTTGGGTTTCATCATTCGGTTTGGTGGAAGGCAAGGGAGAGAGATACGAAGTGTTTAGCTGTCCTGGCTGCTCGAACAGGAAGGGATTCAGCACTTACTTGTCTCCCAATTCTCTCTTTCCACTTTCCTAATAGTGGACAAACACCGGAGAAATTTCGATCGAGTCACCAACAAGACTATCGTTAGAGACCAGAATAATATTTGAGGCATGTCGCCGAGACGTCAGCTAGGCCAAAGTGGTGGTCTCAAAAGTACAGGTCCGAGGTGACGGGCTGTCAGAAAAGGCTGGGACCCCTATTCTTCAAACCCACTTAGAGACATGTCTGACAGGTTCCTTTCTATACCCTTTCTATACCAAATCTCCACCAGTAACTGTAGAAATCTCTTATGACAGACCCGACCTAACCCTACACGTGCTCGCGCTCGTATTTGCTCCTGTCTATGTGCAACTATGGGCGGAGTAAGACCGCAGCTGAGGATATGTAGTCTACATGGCAAGTATTGGATGATGAGCAGTAAGACACTGCTCAAGGAGACTTCTCTCGTTCTCTTTGCGCATTCCATTTTGATTCCTCTTCCCCCAAGTCTTGCCTCATCAACAGCCATCACGGGCTGTTTCTTGTTACAATGATTGCCTGCACATCTCGCCGCTGGACGTTCAGCGTCGTTCTCGTCTTCTTTTTTACCCTCCTCTACGTCGTGCACAATGAGCCGACGAGAATGGCGCGTTGGGAAGAGGTGACGAAGCTCATGGGCTCTGTTAGTGGCGGCAGAGCTGGCGGAACATGTGATGCGACGTTGAGCTCCCAGGCCGATATGTTGATTCGGGAGTACTCGGCGTTACTACCGGGCGTCACACATGTTGCCTTAATAGGATATCCGATGTCAAGGTATGCCTGGCTTACCCTATCGTTTTACATTTTCTCCTCTCTTCATTTCCCAGTACTGATTCTTGTCTTCGTGCTTTCAGCAACAAAGGGGACTCGGCCATCTGGATTGGGGAAAAGGTGCTCTTGGAAGCCCTAGGAATCGAGACAGTGTACGCCTGCGTGGACAACCACGACTACAACAAGGATCAACTTCGAGAGGCCCTGGAAGCCCACGGCGGACCCTCAAAAACGGCCATCTTGTTGCACGGAGGCGGCAATTTTGGCGATCTGTGGCCGGGAGCGCAAGACAACCGGGAGTCGGTAGCAATGGATTTCCTGGATTATCGCATCCGCTCTTTCCCGCAGACGTACAAGTTCCACGACGTGAAAAAGAAGCTGCCCAAGGCCCAGCAGGCTTATGGGCAACACCCCGACCTTCAGTTGACAGCAAGGGATTCCAAATCGTTCATGGCCATGCAGAAGGATTTTGGATCCAAGCACATGGTCTCCCTGCTTCCCGACGCGGCCACGATGCTGGTAACGCGACCGTTGCCGCACGCGCGCGAGGTAAAAGACGGGTACGACGTTTTATTCTTGGCCAGGACCGACCACGAAGGTGGGCAAGATCATGGGCACCAAAAGGGTGCGATCGACGATTTACGAAGTTTCGACAATGGTGATGATAGCCAGCACAGTTCAACGAACGTGACAGTCGCGGACTGGGTCAATGTTGACCCTGAAGGAATCAGAAATGCCGTCGACTATGACCAGCACGCCCAGATGAGGGTCGACTGGACGTTCGAGTATCTGCAGCAGTACGCTCTCATCCTGAGCGACCGGCTGCACGTCCACATCCTCAGCACGGTCTGGGGGTTCGACCACGTCGCGGTCGAGGAAGGCTCCTACGCCAAAATACGAACCTACCACGACACCTGGCTGTTAGGCTGTGGCGATCGCGTCGCCATGACCCAGAACATGCAGGAGGCCGTCGACGCCGCGAAAGGATGGTACAAGAACGGCAAGTCCTTCTCTTGAATAAGCAGGCACTGGGCATTATTCTAGATTCTCTAAGCGTACACAGCATAGAGTTTTAGGCGATAAGGTATTAGCATACAAGTATACTTTATTTCTGACCGGACTGTAACACTCATGTTCTGGCCGCAACCTCGTCCGATGTTACTGACTACTTACCCAGCTAGCCTTGTCCTTGAATTTCACGAACGCTCTCCTGGCAGGTGCCATGACGCCTGACAGGCGATGAGTGTGGATCTGTTTTCGAACCCTTAACCATGTAGGGTCAGTAGGACGGCCCACCTTTTCCTAGCTTATAACAACGACAGATGTAGCTGGTCTTGAAAATTCTTTCCTGACACAGTGAGAGATTCTTCTGGGTTGGTGGCTGGCTGAATAGCAGGACAGGATCAGGGGGAGGGTTTCCAGTACTAATTGGGAATGGGGTTGTCTTTCTTGAATTTCATTTCTCTGTTTCCTTGTCACGGTATAGTGGCGCGAAGTTATAGACTATGGGAAAAGGCGCTCGTAAACTAGTTCCTGTTTGTGGTCCACCATGTGGGCCTGTAGACTCTGCATGAATCCCTGGGCGAGAGCGTCCTGAGAACCCCCACGGACCTGGCCTTTGTTCAGAGTGTAGTGTTGGACGAGTTTCCCTTTGGGCTTGAGCTCAAATTTAGGGGAGCCTATGCCTTCGTCGGAGGGCAGCTCGCGAACATTGTCCAGGTAGTGGTAGCGGACGTAGTCGTTCCAAGCGCCCTGTTCAGCAGGCCACTTATTTTTCAGCCATTCGCATCCCTTAACTTTGTCCGGACACTCTGCCCACTCCTGCAGGAGCTGGACGGTCAGGGGATGATTTTGTAAGGTGACGAACCCGGCGTTGTCCCGTTCCCGGCCGAATTTGTCCAGAGCCGGTTTCTTGGAAAAGTCGACGTCGCGGGTCATGGTGACGATGGTGTCTTTGGTCACGTTCCAGTGGTTGAGCAGCCACTCATACGGCAAGGTCAGGTGAGGGAACAGAACATCGGCGTCGATCGACACGACAAACCGATAGTTCTTGATAAGAGAGGCAAGTGCCGGAGGCTTCGTCCAAGGTGCCCGCCGATCGTCAAATTCAGTCGTCCGGACGTACCGGTAGTCGTAGCCATGGATGGTGGCGTACAGGAAGTGGTTCATGAACCCCGGTGTGAGCTTGCGCGACTTCTGCCAGTTGAAAGTGCCGTCCTCGGACCACACCTCGCCGCTGTGGTCCATGGGTCTCGTATCGATGTCCACGATGCAGATGCCCTTGCCCATGGGTTTCGTCCACAGGGCCGGTTCGACAATCTTGTACGTCGACCCGTCCAATGGGTGCCGAAAGGGCGACGTCAAGTCGTGCAACGTCCGAGAGAAGATGGTCCGAATGGCATGGGCAAATTCGTCGTCACCGACCGTTCTGTTGGCAGCAAAAGTTTGCTTGTAACGCAGTTGGCCTGTGGTGACTAGAAGTACCGCCAGAATACCAAAGATGATCAAGGATCTGAAAGAGAGAAATGGTTTCAACGTCCAGCCCATGATTAGAGGTAGGAGAGTGCAAGTTGTACTGCAAGCGGAGTTTCCGGCCGATGTTCCTGATTGACCATAGCAAACCCAGGATGCAAAGAAGCAGAAGGAGGATCACTCAGACCTTGAAGAGGCATTATTACACTTTTAGGAGTATCAGAACAAAAGTACACTGATTGACCTTGTTCGGCAAATTGCACAAACGTCTCGATGCCTCGAAAGACGCTTGACGGGTTAACCCTCGTGTTCATGGTGAGCCCAGTCGTTTTGACACTTTTGGAAGTTTGTGGTGGAAACACAATGCCGGGTTTGACTTAAGCCTGATCGGTCTGGCCACGACATGAGCACGAGGACCAGAGAGTCAACTGACCCTCGGAGCCAGAGAGGTTTCTGAGTTGTTGTCTACACAGTATGTACTATGTTAATGCTTTGTCGACTGAACATACACGTTTTATGATGCTTGACAAGACTTAGGCAGTTTTCTGAGAAGTGGCTATCCCTTGGCACCTTACTAACTGAATTCGCTAGTTCGGCACCCTGCATCCGATTGGTAAGTTTACGACTGCTGAACATGACAAGTTTGACAACCAGCCTTGCTGACAGCTTCTTGACAGCCTTGTGGCAGGAACCCGCGGATTTCTTATTAGCGAGATACACGTCCAAGTCAGCCAGCCACATGGGAAGGGGAAACCGCTGGGGACACGATATGCCGTTTTCAGGGGTCCAAGAGCTGCAAGAGGGTAGAGATCTCAAGGTTCCCTGGCACAAGGGCTCGTGAGTCGTGAGATGTGAGAGTCCTGGATCTCTACTGGAATCGAGCGATTGGACTTATGTAAGTGGCTCGACAGCTTTCTCAGGGGCCAGCACAGCCCGGTCCGGCTCGACTCAGCTAAGACTACCTAGGAGCAACGTGAAGTCGTTGCCAACACTTTATCATCCGTCCAACAACCACATCAAGCCATGGCTTCCCCAAATGCCCCAGGTATCTACTTGAAAATCCTGCTGGGTGTTTTGGTTTGCTGTCTGTTCCTGCACTTGATGTTGTTGGTGCCACCACCATTGGCGGCGTCGTGGGTGCCGTCGCGCATATCGGCAGCAGCCAGAGTGGGCTCATATTCAACCTCTTCATCTGCAGTCGAAGGGATAATACACTCTTCTGACTTGTCGTCATCTTCCCGCCTCTGGCTGTTGGCGACCATGTCTCCTGCGTCCGCACAGCGCCGTCGTAACATTATACGGGCGACGTGGCAAAGTATGTACAATAACGAGGCATTTACAATGCGCTTCGTCATCTCGAATCCGGGCGAAAAGTGGGCAGGACTGGTCCGGCACGAGAATGACACTTACCATGATATAATCATGTTGCCAAACCTCAAGGAGACGGCACACGTTGCAAATACCGTCAAGACGATGGAATTCTTCACACAACTGGTGGCGGCGACCTCATTATCTGGACAGACGTGGAATTACGTCTCCAAGATCGACGACGATTCCTTCCTCGACACGACGGCCTTCTACCGCGACTTTATCCTGCCACGGCCACATGCGAATGCGACCATCATAGCTCGAGACATGTCCCGCTTTAGTTCGAAGGCATACTCATATCCTGGGGGCCAGTTTTACACACTCACTTGGGATCTGGTGGTGACGCTGGCCCAACTCTACGCCCAGAACACAATCAATAACGAAGCCGAGGACGTCCTGGTGGGCAGACTGTTATACGAAGGTGGACAGCCATGGGACCTGGTGAAGCTGGACAATGACCGAGCCTTTGACTACGACAAGTCGATCAGCGATACGTCCAAGTGGGCACACAAAGTCACGCCCGACTCGGTCAATCCTCACAAGATGAAGACCGACGAGATGTATCTAGACGTGGCCGGCCAGATGGCGGCGTTGCAGCGTATGAAGTCTTCAGAGACTGGTTGAGCTGTCGATAGTTGTGCTTCCCCTGAAATACAGCCAACGTGGCGTTATTCTTTCAGGCTTTCCCTCACCAAACCCCGAAGGCATACCTACCAAATCACACACTCTACTTGTGCTCATAAGGTCTTTCCCACTCTCATGACCATTGAAAGCTACAGATGTATACACAAGTTATACCCTCCTTATCATAACTTGTGATACTGTACTAATAGGTACTGTAACTTCACCTGTTGTTTATATTCCTAGGTGCTCAGTGGCGGGCTGAAACAAAAGGACGAACCTGTCAGAAATGCTTCAAGATGGTTTTGAAGCATATAGGGGTCCCAGCCTTTTCTGACAGCCCGTCACCTCAGACCTGTACTTTTGAGAGTCACAAGAGCATCACTTTAGCCAATAGCTGACGTCCGGCGACATGCCTCAGGTATTAGAACAAGGTAATCATTATAACTTACACCTAGTATTCTTCCTCTCTCCCTCATCCCTCTCTCCGCCTCTTCTACTATCCGTGAAGTGTCGGCAAATGAACGACTTTCGTGGAATGATGGCGGAGTCCCGACCCCGACAACTCTTCGCGACGAGACAATCACGTTTTATCGTGACGGCTATGGGCCTTGTCGTTCTGTTGCTCCTCCTTTTCCGCAATGCTGGGACGAGCCATAGTGGGATTATCACCCCGTACGATTCACTGAGTCGAGCCTCTTGTGCCCTCATTGCACCCTGTCACCAACGAGCCATTGGGATGATTTTGGGAAGTCCTGACTTCCTCCCAGGAGCTGTCACCCTCGCCGACTCGATATCCAAGCACGCTCCTACGGTTGACAAGGTGCATATCATGCCCAACGATCGGTCTTCTCACGGTTTCACCTCAGACCACATTCAACTTTTAGAACGGGTCGGTTTCACCCTTAAACCTTTCGATGACTTACCGCTACCGATGAGTGCGGACGGCAAGGACGACAAGCTGGTGAATCCTCGCTACTACGACATGTTGATGAAGCTCCGCGCCTGGAGTCTAGTCGAGTACTCATCGATCGCCTTCCTCGACAACGACGTGTTATTTGGCTGGTGAGAAGGTCAGGTCGAGAAGACGGAGAAAGGGCAGCAGAAGCTGGACTCTCTCTTCTCCAAGGCCACAGCCGTCAAAGCTGGTGGTGAAGACAAGTGACGGCAAAAGGAAGAGGAACGGCGATACCTGAAGCATGTGGGAACCGGGTCCATACAAACACGACATGGTAGTCTCCGATGCCGCATTCACAGGAGATGATATACCTGCAGGCCAAGAACCTCCGGCCTTCCTCATGCAGAAGATGCAGCCGTATGCAGCATAAATCGCGACCATCAATGTGTAGATATACGGCCTAGGAAGTGCAATTATATTGTAACCTGGGTTGAAGGCACAGCTATCAAACACGTGGTTAGCGTTGACAGAAATTATTGGATAGAGGTTCTTTTATATGCAGGTACTCAACAAATGTGACTGGATGAAGAAAAGCTCATCGTTCTCTTGGTATTCAGAGTAAGACTCGCTGTATGGCTCGATGGTTACTCCTATTCTCCAAGCTGCATAATCACCTCACCTCGACCAGGATACTACCGTGCTCACATAAATTATGGAATACAAGGGTATAAGTCATGACATCTCCAGCACCTTTTCTCTTTTGTCTCCTTCGACAACTAACACAACTCCATCATCCACCATGATCTCCCCACTCTTCGCCCTCGCGCTCCCCGTGGCGCTTAAGGTCATCGCCGCGCCATTGCCCGCCTCGGCCACGGCGGAAGGACTTGACATCTCCGCAGGATTACAAAACATCCTGGCCAACACGCAGAACAGCAACGGATACACTTATCCTACCGACCTCACCAGAGGAATCATACCCGTGAGTAACCTAAGCTAACTTCACCAAGCTCAAACACAAGCCAACCGGTCCCGACCCATCATACTAATACTCTCGACAGAAAGCCATTCACTCCCACAACGACTACTGGCGGGACATCCCCTTCTACACCGCTTTAAGCGTCGGTGCCGTCTCCGTCGAAGCCGACGTCTGGCTAGTCAACAACACACTCTACATAGGCCACGAACAATCCGCGCTGACAACGGCTCGCACCTTCGACGGCCTGTACATCCAGCCCATCCTCAACACCCTGCAACGTGAGAACCCAACCACGCAATTCATAAGCGGCACCACCACCAAGAACGGCGTCTACGACACCAACTCGGGCCAAACACTCTATCTCTTCGTCGACGTCAAGACCGACGGCGAGTCGACTTGGCCGGCCGTCGTATCTGCGCTCCAGCCACTTCGCTCAGCAGGATATCTTACCACGTGGAATGGCACCGCTGTTACACCCGGCCCTGTCACGGTCGTCGGCACGGGAAACACGCCGCTCGACCAGGTTCAGCCGATGAAGAACAGGGACTACTTCTTCGACGCGAACCTCGCACTGTTGAGCAGCACTCAATCTAACATCACGAGCAGTGTGAGTCCCATTGCGTCCACCCAGTTTAGCAAGTACTTCGGGACTATCAACGGGACGACTTTCAACAGCACGCAGCTGGCGGCGCTGTATGGGCATCTCGCCGTGGCGCAATCAAAGGGTATTGCGGCAAGATACTGGGATACTCCAGCGTGGCCAATCTCCACAAGGAATGCTGTTTGGCACACGCTTGTCGAGGCTGGTGTTGGGTTGTTGAATGCTGATGATTTGCCTGAGGCTGCAGGGTATGGTGGAATCAATGGATTTTGGTGAGCACGATAGACCTTGTGTAACGAGGCTCTTACTGTGCTGCTGTCGTGATTTCCAAGAGCAAGCGAAAGACTGAAAATTTGACCAAGAAGATCGTCCATCACCATCCCGAGGGTATATATACCAGAGCAATAATCAAAAGTATACACCGATGTAATGTGCATCATTATGATTGTAATAATCTCAGGGTATAGTCTATAATTTACTCTTCTCTTTCTTTATAAACGCGCCTTGAGAGCTAAAATCATAATCTCGTCCCTTGCTCCAGCCTACCCACTCCTTCAAAGTCGCTTCGCCGCCTTCGCCAGGTCTTAGCGCAATACCCTGCCACGGCGACTCGACCTTTCTCGCCGGCGACTCTGTCAAGCCCACGATAGGGCGGTGATCGTACTCAGCAGCTTCCATTTCCTGATGTTCCAAGACTGGCGCGCAGCATGCATCGGTCCCGTCAAATATTGCCTCCCACTCTTTCCGTGTCTTTGACCGGAAACGTTCTCGAAATACTTCGCGCATGTACGGCCACGCACGCTTGTCCTCTCTGTTCAGCCCGCCGGGTACAACTTCATCCGCCTTTAGACCGAAACCCTTGAGCAATTCCGTGTAAAATTGCGGCTCCAGCGCCCCAACGGACATGTATTTCCCGTCGTCTTTACACTCGTAGCAGCCATAATATGGCGCTCCGCCGTCCAGAGTATTCGTGCCTCGCTCTTCACTCCACATGGGCATCTTGGTCAACAGCCGTGGAAACATGCCCAGGTAACTGACTCCATCCACCATGTTGGCTTCGACAACCTGTCCTTTACCGCTGGACGAGCGGTGAATCAGGGCGAGCAGGACGCCTGTGAAAGCAGCGTGACCGCCGCCTGCGAAATCCGCGAGGATATTGCCCGGATGGAGGGGCGGTTGCTTGCGCGCGCCGAGCATAGACAGCACACCGGAGACGGCAAGGTAGTTGATGTCATGGCCAGCCATGGCGGAGTATTTTCCATCTCGACGGAAACCGGTCAGTCTAACGACGATCAGTTTTGGGTTCTTCTTGAGTAGGACAGTCTGCGGATCAAGGCCCAGTTTCTCGAGAACGCCAGGCCGGAAGGGGTCGATGAGGACATCAGTGTTCGGGATCAGGGAGAGGAGGATGGCGAGCGATGAAGGGTTCTTTAGGTCGAGCGCGATGGAGGACTTGTGCGAGGTGAGGAGGTCGGCTGTAGGTTGAGTGCCCGGACGGTCAACGCGAAGGACATTGGCGCCCCAATTGGCGAGGAGGAGACCGCAAAAAGGACCTGTCAAGGTTAGTTGGATGTAGTGCTTTGATGACAGGAAGTGAGCATGTACCTGGGGCCAGGCCGGCGAGCTCGAGGACGCGCAGTCCAGACAGCGGGTATTGAGTAGTCATTGTTCCGACACTCGAAGTTGTCGAAGCCGCTTCAATATCGATGTAAAAGGAAAGTAGACATCTGCCCGGCGTCAAGTACTTGGTGGCTACATAACTTCAGAGTCGTCTGTACTATCTTGGAGGGCATGTACTGCTGAATTGACTTCGCCGAACAAGCGGCAGCAATGAAACCGAACGGGCCGAGGTTTAACAAAACGCGGAGAAGCGAACCAGTTCTCGTCTTGGCCGGATATCGTTATCCATCCCGTAAATTGTACTTGCACTACATCCCGTGGCCTCAGAAGTTGTATCTGTGGTGATGATTCGCATCCCCTAGGGTTCGTGTTGTATTCGGGTGCTGGACGGCACGTAGCCAGTCAACTTGGGGGTAGCCCCAACCTGCTGTCGGACAAACTGTCACAATACGAACACACGAAAAGGACACAGTCAACAAGGGCATGTTGACTGGAAATCCAGGGAGACTGAGGTGCACACGAGTCCGGCGACGTTCACTTACCGTGTCAGCAAAGAAACCTCGTATCGAGGTATATCGAGGTGTGATAGGTCTTGTACTCGCATGGAATGCGCCACGGCTGAGCAAAAATGCGTGACGAAGGAATAGTCGAAACCCTTACTCAGCATGCACATCCGACCACGAGTACAAGGATTTTTGCACCGAGAAATACTACTGGAGTGACATGCCACAGATTCAAGAGTGGTGCTATTTCCAGGGACATCATGAGTGATCACCCAGTGGATGTGTGCTCCGTAAAGCGACGTCACGCAACGATAACAGATGCATGAAGGATGTTGAAATCAGAATCTCTGCATATTCGCACATGCAAAGAGCAAGATGCATGATCGAGCATCTAGCAGATAGTTGACAAGTTTGACAGGTACCTTGATGAGTCGACAGGTGCCCAGAGTGCAAAAGGAGACAGAATAACAACATATATGCCAGCCTCGAGGAGGACAGATGAGGGTTTTAAAATGTTGGAATCCGTTATCAATCAATCTGAGGGGTCCATCTTTCCACCATTATCCATATCTATCCGGCCCAGTCCACCAATCGGCGACCCACGGACTAACGCCATTTGGGGCATAGTCTTTTATGTGCCATTTTTCAAACTTTTTCCCTAACTCGTCAGCCTCTCATCTTCAGCACGGTTCTCCTTTCCAATATTTATAGCAATATGGAGCACTATCAAACAACTAATAATCGCATCGCATCAGCCTGCTTGGATCCATAATACCGAACTCGTCCAGGTAAACTCGCACGCTCCGATCAAGACGCGGCCTACACGTCTTCAATTCAGCTGCTGCATTCCAAAGAAAATCCATCCTCTCAGTCAGCATGCACGCCACCTCCCAACGGAAAGAAATCTCTGCTGCTTTCGCAATCCTGATGGCGTTGGATGAAAACCTATCCATATTATATGTCAGCCTTATCTGGCTTAACCACTGTTCGTCCGCTGGTAGGTTCGAGATCGCGCAAGAACCGTGACTCCTTTCTCGATTTGTTTGTTATCAAAGTTGGTTCCACAGTATTCTGTCCACAAACACATGTGAAATGCTATGTTTTCAGAGCCTCTCTATCTAGAATTTTGTCTCATTGTGGGCACATCTATTTGAGAATTATGGTACTCGCCTCCACCACGTGCAGTTCTGGCCAATATGTGTCGTTATCGACGCATGGACATTTTCTATGAGCTCATCCCAGGACTTCCACACCGACCCTCACGCTTTTGATCTCCTGGAATCCAGTACCTGAATTCCATCTTTTCTCCTACCCATTCTCTGTTTACTTGCCTCACTCCGCGCGTGGCTCCACTCGTTGAGCCCGTCTCGCGAATTCAGTTGACTTCAGCGGTTTCTCTGGAGCCTTGTGATGAGACTCGACGGCAGTTTCTGATCATTTACGGGTGATGTCGAGCTAAAATATACGCCCTTAACCTCGGTTCATTCGGTCTATCTCACCTAGCACACTCGGACTCTGGGCTGCGTCGCTTCGGTGGCGACTGTCCACGATGGCCGACGGCGTCCCTAACGTTCAACCCGAATCCGAAAGTAGCAGCAATAACACCAGCGGCATTCCCAGCAGAAACCACAGCTTCCGTGGGGCAAAGGGTGGGCCGAAACCGTCTCGAAAAGTCAACTTCAACACAGACGATCAACATGGAGAGGGCGGTTCCAAGGCGACAGTGCAAGGGAGTAGTCGCTGGGGAAATATACCTGAAATTCGCATCCCAGAAGCGGACGTCGCGGACAACACTATCACTCCCCCGGACTATTTGGGGAGAGCCAATGCTGCCGCTGCCGAGGCTCAGAGCCGTGCCAGCAAGTTGGCAAACCGGTTAAGCAACTCTCATACTGGAGCAAGGGCAAACTCGGGATTCAACACGCCCAACATACTAGCAAATCAATCAGGCTATGCCTCACCAGAAACCTCACCACCGACGAGACCCCTGCGGGATTGGCTTGTCAATGTTGACGACATCCCCCTCACCACGTTAGACAAGGACAAAAGACCATACACTATCCACGACGAAACAACCGATGATGACGAGTCCGACAATGAAAGGCCCAAGGAGCGACTCAAACGACAGGACGATGAAAACACGGAAGAAGCAAGACGTCTCCTGAGGACGCTAACAAATGGTCGTGGGGTGTCACAATGGCAAGACCCGTCAAGATCAGGAACGGAGACTCCAGCCATTGATAAACAGCTTCACGATTTGGACTATGTCCCTCCCCCCGACGACTATCGGCCAGGTATCTTTGGTGCCATCCTCTCTTCGAAATTAGCATCGCTACAGAATGAAGGTATCACCCGTCCAAGGTACTTGGACGACACACCACCTCAGGCTGGTGCCAAAAACGGACCCAAAGATAGTCGAACTTATGGACATTCGAGATCTAACTCCGAGAGCCATGAGCACTCGTATCCGTCTACAGGGGCGACCACGCCTTCGGGTAGACTGACGCCTTCAGGCAGGATGACCCCGTCGAAAAGACCTAAATGGTACGAGAAGCCAGCCAACCAGTCTACTGGCTCCCTGACGACACTGGTGGCACACGCATCAGCCGCCGGGACAGCTACTCCCGGGCTGACCGGACATGTTCCTCGACCACAACGACCACATCTACCACGGTCCAAGTCGTCCAGCAGCATGATCGCCACTGCAGTAGATATGATCAAACATCCCGGCAATCATTTCCACCACAAGTCAGAGCAGATCCTGAGAGCAGAGGAGGAAAGAGTGGTCCAAGATCTGGCCGAGATCATCGCCTGTAGGAAATACCTCAAGAAGCTGGCGAGATGTCTCATGGCGGTCGGCGCCCCTTCACACCGGCTGGAAGAGTATATGAAGACCTCGGCACGAGCACTCAGCATCGATGGGGACTTCTTGTACCTGCCTGGATCCATACTGGTCTCGCTCAACGACAAAGTCACCATGAGCACCGAAGTCACACTTGTGCGAGAGTCAGGAGGTGTCGACCTGGGCAAATTCAAGGACGTCTTCTCCGTGTACAAATGTGTTATTCACGGGAAACTGAACGCACACGAAGGCCTAGACGAGCTGGAAACGATCATGAGAAACCCCAAGCGAATCAACACCTACTGGCAGATCTTCGCGTACGGCATCGCCGCAGTTGCAGTCGGACCGTTCGCATTCTCCGCTCGACCGGTCGATTTCCCGCCCAGTTTCATTCTCGGGTGCATTTTGGGATTTCTTCAACTTGTCGTCGTGACGAAATCTTCGCAATTCTCACACGTGTTCGAAGTACTCGCCACCGTCATCATTTCTTTCGCAGCCCGAGGTCTGGGCTCGATATATCACAAAGGCTCACCGGTATTTTGCTTCTCGGCCATTGCACAGAGCAGTATCGCCCTGATATTGCCGGGGTACACTGTGCTCTGTGCGGCATTGGAGTTGCAGAGTAAAAGCCTCGTCGCTGGGTCGGTACGCATGGTCTACGCCATTATATACTCCCTGTTTCTGGGCTTTGGTATCCTGATCGGTACGGTCCTAATGGGTCTCATCTACCCCGGAGCCCAAAGCAGCGTAACCTGCGACATGCCGTGGTGGTGGGATGTCAGCGAAATCAGTTACAAGTTGATATACGTCAAGTTCATCTGGGTGCCTATTTTTGCCGTCTGTCTCGCCATCATCAACCAGGCGAAATGGGCGCAGGTGCCCGTCATGACACTCATCTCGTTCTGCGGGTATCAAGCCAATTTCTGGGTCTCGCAGAAACTCGCCAACAACATCCAGGTGGCCAACGCGATTGGCGCGTTTGTCATTGGATGCATGGCGAATTTGTACAGTCGGTTCTTCCACGGGTTGGCAGCCGCGGCGATGTTACCGGCTATTTTCGTCCAGGTGCCTAGCGGGCTGGCTGCTAGTGGCAGTCTCGTTGCGGGCATCACGAGCGCAAACCAGATCACGGGTAACACTACAGGTATCAGTGTTATTAGTAATGGCACTGCTGGGTTTGAGAGTGCTGCGGAGTCATCAGATGTATATTCGGGGACCATATTCTACGTTGGGTATGGCATGGTTCAGATCGCTATTGGGATTAGTGTTGGCTTGTATTTGAGCGCACTCGTTGTGTATCCGATTGGGAAGAGGAGGAGTGGATTGTTTAGTTTTTGAGCGTTGAGCGTTTTTGAATGATCTTGAATGGCTATGATTTTTATGAAGAGCGAAGAAGAATACGTATACCTAATCATGACATTCCCTCCGGAGCCTCGTAATTCGTGGGAACATGCCATACAGCCTTGCAGTCTTCCCGAAAGAAGCACCAGTGACATGTCAGGGCATATCCTTGTACCGATTGGTACAAGTCAAAATGTCATCGAGTGACATTCGCGATGCTATATTCATCGTGCGTGCGGTACGGAGTTTTCCGAGTACATGTCTCAGATACGATGTACGGAGTACCCGCAGGGAAGTCACCACTGTATGTCACCTCGGCGGGCAGTCTACAGCTCCGGGATTTGGTCCTACCGTACGGAGTAGTCGTTGACACAGATATCACTAGCATGGGAGCGCCCTGGACGCCGTTCGTTATTGGTCGAATTCCACATGTCCGCGACTCTTCTCGTCTAGCACGGATAGAACGGCCGAGCTAGCCTTACATTGGTGTTCATATAGATCGTGAAAGTACGGTGAGGCCATGGCGGTCAACGTAAACATACAGCAGGAGAGACCGTAGTCACCCTGGTCAGCTGCTATAAGCACTGCGATGTCTTTGAAAACATGAAAGGACAAGATAAAAATTCAAGTCAAATATGGAGTAATCTCCACGAGAACAATCACAGTAATGTATTCACCAGACCACAGTCGGCGTCTGTTGCTGGGAGCGACCGACATGTGCTTGGGTTGACCCTTGTATCTGAACAGGGACTCACCCTGATCTGGTCTGCTGCATCTTCCAAGGACGCGATCCCGAACTTGAATTACGTGATACCAAGCTCTATCACACAATGCTTGCAGCCACTAGGCTTATTTCCTGGAGCACGCAGGTCGTCGCTTGGGACAAAGTGATCGTCAGGCCGATCTGTTGTGTTTAAAGACGGTGAGGTGGAAACACCTCATCCATATCTCCATGGAGGCAAAGTAGATACTTGTAGCATCTGCTTACAATGCAGCATTTGTCTGCGGCTCACAATGCCCTGATCATCAGTCGACGTTTGGCTCGTCGATTCCAGCAAAAAGCCCGCACATTAAGAAAGTCATCCCGTAAGCCTTTATTAGTCCTCCACGTCAGGGTTGGCCACAAATAATCGAACACCTGCTCCCATGCTCATTGTCCGTTCATCCACACTGCCTCGCCGCCGTAGGTCTTCCGCCGTTTTGGCTTGCTCGAGTGCTCTGTGTACTGAACTTGGTCCTGCCAGGTCCTTCAGTTCACCGAAAGAATCCTCGCTATCGGCTGGCGTCCGCTTTCCGTTATCATTATCATGATCGTCCGTTCTGGTTGGGATGCCCGACTCTGGATCTTCGGGTATTCCTCGACTCGGGGATCCTTCTCCACTGGGCGTACTCGTACTGCTGAAGCGGCCTTGATCTTGTCTTGGATACCCGCTCCGATATTTCATGCTGTTTGTGCTGCTCTTGCCGCTTCCTGTCCTGGCGTGCCGCATACTGTTATCGCCTAGACTTTGGTCTTCTTCCTCATCACCCAACATCTCATTTGCGCTGAGTCGAAGCGGTACTGAGGTCCCATTTATATTAGCCGGAACATATCCTGGGGCTTTGGGAACGCCGCCATGTCGTATTTTCCCGACTACCCCTCCTGAACTGATAGTACTTGTTCTTCCAGAATTATTCACAGTTTGTACTTCCATAGCCGCCCGTTGTTTCGCAGCTTTCTGCGCCGCTGCTAGTCTGGGATCGATGCTTTGTGATCGGTCGCACCACACTGTGGCTTTTTGTTTCCGCATAAGTGCCACATATGAGGTTGGACTATTTGTTGCTGTAGATCGACCAGAGGTAGACCGTCGAGGTATACTCACGGCGGAGTATGTAGTCCCTTGTCTCTGCATACTCATGGTGTTCGAAGTGGAGGAGTGACGGGAGTGAGATGAGGAGGAAACTCGCGCGTGACCAGGTTGGGGATAAGTGGCGGATGAAGAGGATGGGTTTCGAGCGTGGGTGGAAGAGATAGTATTTGAAGAGACGTTTCGAGAATGGTGGTGATTGCTAATCGTTGGTGCTGACGGTATCTGAGAATTTGTCGTCAAGGTGTAGGACTTTCTATCTGGGCGGGTGTAATTGCCCGGAGGCGCCGACACCACCGTTGCGTCGGTACGAGAAGGTAAAGAGTTGTTTGGAGGATGAGAATGGTTGTAATTGTAGGGTAACGTGGGATCTGGGATACTGGTCCCAGTGACCGTCAAGACGCTCATCGAGCTGGGTGTGTTCGTGTGCGTGTGAGGAGATGTTGGAAGTTGGTGAGAGACAAAGTGCCTGACAAGTTCAAGTTGGCTGGCTGGGTGGTGGGGATACCCAGCTGCGAGTCACCGTGTCGTAAACGGGCTTCAATTGGCCGATAGCCGTAGATCCCGCTCAAAGTTTTGACAGTGATGGAATTTCCCGCCTCTACGAGCTTGGATGTGAAGGTCGAATATGTAGATGAGAGAAAGAGGGAGCTTATGAGAGTAGCGGTGAGGTCTTGACCGGAATCCGGATGACGAGTAGATAGGAAGGGAGTCTTGAAGCAAAGTACGCCGCAGAGGTAGTCCGAAAAGAGGATGGATAAGATGTCTGGTCTCGTATCTAACCCCTCTCGAACGGACAATTGCTAAGTTTAAATGAAGCCTGAGGAAGCAAGACGCGGTTGTGGACCAATGACGGTAGCAGAGGGCGCAACAGAGTCCGGGCGTAGGAAGGGAAACGAAGATAAGATGAGGAGATGAGGATGCGAGCCTTGCATAAAGAGGAGTTGGTGGTGTGGGTGCCAGAGGTTTTTTGGTATCTAAGCAAAGACGGCAAAGCAAGGCAACGTGCCCTGTCTTTTTGTCTTTAGCCGGAATTTAGTGATGCAACGGAAACAGAGTGAGAGGAGATGTGAAAGCAGATGGATCCGAGACAAGGATTTTGGAGCACAAGCGAGGGTGATGGGAATGATGAGTTCAGGATTCAGGACTTTGAAAGGTGAATCGGGCTGGATCCCAAGCAACAGTCAAAACGCAGCCTGCGCCTGTCACTGTCACTTTAATCCAGCGCAGTTTGAAAGGTTGTTTCCATTTCTGTGCCATTCATGATTATTATTGAATGCTATTGTTGCTTTCTTTCTTTTCATCTTCCATTCAAAATCATGGCATTCATTGTTCCAAGCCCGAGCTTTCCACAAACAGAGTCCATACAACTCAAAAGACCATGATCCAGGTATCCGATTAGGCGGTGGTCAAATCCACTTTCCAGGCCAGCTGAACCGTTCATGCCGATGCGATCCTCGTGCCTTCATCTCATCCACTCAGGTGCGACGCATTTTCCGCCTATAGCGCCCCTCCCGACTCATCACACGAAGCTATCACAGCCACTAAGAAATGAAACCTCGGGCTTCCAATTGCTTAAATGGGACAATTCTGCCAATTCTGGCATCTGCCATTATATGCCTACGACCTACCACCTCGCATCGTAACCTTTTTTCCCCTCCTCATGCCGCAATTCTAAATCAAACCTGCTATCAGCTTTGCCTTTGAAAAAGACTCATACATGCGATGACAAGCCATGATGGTCGTCCCTACCAGTCAGCCGCTGCTTGTATCTCCTGATCAGTGGGTTCCATGTTGCTCCATCGGCGCCAGCCCACGCCGCAAGGCCCGCAAAAGCCAGGCACTCTGATTCTCCACGCTGGCGGGTGGCCACGCGAAGCACGGCGTGCTCGGCACGTCAGAAGAGAGTCAGAGCCAAGCACTCGCAATTCCCTGGAACATACGAGCGTTAATCGAGATCAACTGAGATCATATAAAGCACAAAAAGTGGTTCAATGATGTACGTCACATTATGTTTCAGGAGGTGTTTCTCCGTTCAACAAAACACTGTCCTCCACAACCGATGTCCACCCAGTGCTACAGAATGCTACCGTCCTGCAAAAGGAGGAAGGAGGAACGTCATCCAAGATTTCGGCTCCTTGCAGATCCTTCACACCAACCGTGCCTGATCGACCGGAAGTCCCAGTTGTCAAAATTTCCATCAAAGGTTAGCATACCATTTCAGACCATTAGAGTTGTTAGGTCAGCACTTTAGGTTCGTGAGCACAAAAGCTGGGGGAGATCCTCTCGCATACTGCATAACTGCCAGTCGCTGGCTATATCGACCATTGAAGCCCCAGAAGGGCATGCTGCACTTCTTCCATGCTTTGTGGTGCTAAACAATGACATGCATGGTATTCAATCATCGATTTTGGCAATGCTTTGTTCACAACGATTGTTACGCTACCTCCCACCAGCACATTGACTGACTGGGCCTAGAGAATTCAAGGCATCATGGCCAAGGGTATCACCTTCAACCCTCAAAGATCTTTCAAACCGATGCATATGACTTATGGACAGTCTTTTCTGTCACTGCAGCGGCACATATATATCTGCAGAGGATCACGCCTGGTGCTCGGCGAGTGAACTTGAAGACACGCCTGCAACCGCACTGTTCCAATCAACGACGTGCCTGCCTGATTATAGTAGAGACCGAGAATCCAGCCAGAGCAATCTCCCGCTGGCTGTCTAGGTGAGTTCCGTATGCCCTTACCGAATCGGACAGTGCCTGCGAGCGGTGAGTCGAGAGTGTTCTTTACACATGAAACAGGCCAGCACCTGGTAGCACTGGTACTGGAATTCGCAACCTGACAGACACCAGTCACCACAGTCTCAGTTCAGCTCAGCAGGAAGCGTTTCAAGTACGGTAAAGCAAGCAGAGCGGGTTGTCCGCTATCTGATTCACAATGAGTCAAGTACAAGCTGTCAGTTGACACCTATCAAAGTGCAACTCTCGAGACCTGCAGCATAGGTCCAGAAGAATATGTTTCAAAACGTGATTGATGGAAACGAAAAAGGTTTCGAGCGCCGTTGCATTGCCAGCGCATCATGCGAGTATCGTGGGTCCAACAACGGTGGCAGAAGTGGCCTTGTCGGTGAGCCGGTGAACCTTGCGAGGGACACATGGCTGAAGATCTTCGGGAATATCAGATCGAAAGAACAGCTCGCCTATCATCCACCAGTCAGCAAGGTCTCACGACCTGACGTGGCTACATGTCCGAGCATCGAGTACCCGAGCTAGGCATATTCTCTGCAGCATGTGGCGCGACACCAACGGGCACTAAGAAAAGATCTTTAATGCCGCAGATGTATGCTTATTCGAGATCGGCGAGTATCTCTCGGAAATATGGCACTGTTGATCAGAGGGTCCGCGCCACTCAGTCGGTAAGGGAGTAGAGAGGTACTGATCATCAGCTGGGACGAAGGAATTGACACCGTGCTGTGCCATTCTTTGGCCGAGTACCAGCGTTTTGACATGATTTGCCACCAGAACTGAGAATCTGGGGATGCCAGTGGTGGCCCCTTGTGCACCGCCAGTCTGTCCAGGAAGTTCTAGGAATATCGGCCCGGGGCGCATTAGGTGTACTAAATTGCGGTTTGCGCTGCAAGATGACTGGTTCCAAGCACGCTGACCTTATGTCAAAGAGCCTATTAAACATCGACTAATGCAGCTGCATATGCATTTGTTGGCAAGACGTCGTCAGGGCCTGCAAGTCATCAAATGCTGCGCTGTGCTTTGTTCGACTCTTCTTGCCTGTTGTGTGTTGTACGGGGAGCACTGTGGCCACCATTGAATGGAAAAAGGCGTTTATGCTCATTACGCACCGCGATAGATAGACGTGGCCATTGTTTGTGTAAAGCACCTTTTTTTCTGTGTACGGTGATGTTGAATTATTCCCAATCTCCAGGCTTCAAATTGGCCTTTTAGGTACAAGCGAGTCCTCCCCCGCATTGGCACTTTATCCCATGCCAAAAGCGAAACGAATACAGGTTTTCAAGAGCACAGTCTCAGGACCGAGCTTCTTGCTGCAACTGCAACAGTCTTTAAAGGCAGAAGTCACGCGTTGTGGCCTCCAAGGCTAAGCAGGTCACAAGTAACGAGAACCCAATCCCGTTGCGTATCGACGTTGCCACGATTCGACCGTCCCACGCTTTGCAAGTCGACCCGTCGTTGTGCCTCCATACACGCAAGTTCCCCTCTACAGATGTGAGCGTCCTAGCAGACATCTCTCCACCGAGCTCGTTACTACAGATCACATGAGTTGCCTACGAGCGCAACCTGGAATGGAATTAGCCAGCGTATGACACAACCATCTGGCACCGCTGGTGTCGAGGCAGGTCAAGGTCGGTCACAGAAGCCTCTCTGTTAGTACCTGCGACCTCGACCACACTGCTGATACATTGCCAAAGCAGTAGGATCATCGCATCCACTATCGTCACCTCCTCCTCACAATGCCCAAGACCATGCCCATCATATGTCAGGCTCTGGACTTCCCGAGAACACCTCACAGGGTTCCCCGCAGGTTCGAGGCTCTTCGCAGGGAAATATCAGGAAGGATGCACAAGGAGCAGGTCGCAACAAGGAGCAATATCCGCAAAGGTCACAGATAAGAAGGCGTCTAAGGCCCACGAACACTATGTGGGATTCAGAACTGCAATCCGATAATCCCAATCTAGAGATTCCATTTGCGCATATGCGCGTACATTTCGAAGACTTTGCGAACGAGCTACGTCTGCACCGTCATCACGAACATCGAAAACGACTGCTTTCCCGTCGACGTCGTCACCTACAAAATGCGGTGGCTCTCTCCTCCCGCTTATACCGAGTTGGAAACTGGCTCCATACTGGGGTTGTGGCAATATCCTGCCAGTCTGACGCAAATGGCTTCGCACGAGTGCATCAACACTTGCAGGATCTTTCCGACTCATGCATTTCTCAGTGGAACCATGAGATTAACGCCTGGGAGGAAACTCAAACCACAGGCTCTTCGGTCAAAGCCTCATTCCTCGCAAACCTGCCTGTATCGTCCCAGCAGGACTGTATCGAACTGGTTCAGACCCTGCGAAACAACCCCAGGTTCTTGGTTGAACGATTCAAAGCTCTTTCCCCCGCGCAATTATCTTCCCTGTCTACATCGCCAAAATACCAGAAGCTTTCTGAATCCGTGTTGACGTCTCTATCGCAAAATCGGGGCCGAGGCTCACAGAAACGCCGCGTCAAGGCTTATTCCAAAGAACTTGAAGATTACGCCTCAACTTTCGAACGATCCAATCCTATGTCTTTTCTACTTCACAATGTTTATGGTTCATACGGGGGTATTCAGAGTGACGAGAGCCAACTGCGACTTTATACCTGGTCTACGATCTGTGCAACGTTGATGACTGAATTTGAGCAAGCCTTTCACGCCATCATGACCCAGGTGCTTCGCGCATTTGCAGACATGTATGAGTGGCAGATAAAAGAGCGTTTAGAACTATTCTTGATGAGCTTCTTGCAGAAAGGCGGGTTCTTGCTTAACATGATCGACAACCCTCTCCCGTCTCTTCAACATGAAATGGCTTTCTTGGATCCTTTCAGCACACAAGAGGCTCGAGACTTTTTGGAGACAGCAGTAAAAGAACTCTTCGAGATCCTAGGTTGCGACGGAGGTATCCCTGTGGCTGCCCTTGCTTTGGGACGTGCCATAATTGGGAATCTTCCTACAATGGAACTCCAGAGTCAATTCCGTGGTAACTTCTTTTTCCAGTGGTATTTGAGAGACTTCCTGCGGCATACAATCGAATTTCCAGAGGTAGGTTTCTCTTGTTTGTGCCTTTTCGAGCTGCTAATCTGGAAAAGGAGGAAAAGTTGCTACATCAGTTCCACGTCAGTGATAGAGCAAGGTCACATTTGTTGCACAAGCTGTGGGATCGTGCTTCCGCCTGCGCAGAGGATGCTTTCAATCCAATGTAGGTGCATATTCCCGGTACAGGTTGTTTTTGGCTGATAACGTTACAGAGCATCTGAACAACTTGACAGTGGGGTGCGAGACTGTATCCTGTCTATGATCAATCAACTGCATCCGGACACCGAATGTGTAGATCCATATCAAGCCAGCAATTCCCGCGACGATGCAGCCACAGCATCTTTGTCTATTTGTGCGGCAGACATAGCTCACATTCTTGAAGCTCTCAGTCCACAGTTCATACACACAGCGAGCCCGTGGGACCCCTTTCTGAGCTCTTCCCACTCGACCTTCAGTATGCAATACAGCGGAGCGAGCAGCAAGTTTGACAAATTACGGCGCCGCATTCTGGACTCAGTTGAACCAGGTCAATCTTCGAAGAGCATCCATCCTTGTCAGGAGAACTGGGCCTCACTTTCCATTACGGGCAAAGGCCGCCTGTATGCCTCTGATGATTACTGGTCCAAAGACACCTCGCAGCAAAACCATGGGTTGGGGGATCTTCATGCCGTTGAGGAAGCTGCCCTCCGCCTAATGGAGGGGACCTCCTCGCTCCCAGATCAAGATCAATCGAGTGCCAATACGATTCTCATATCAAACCTGAAGGGGTCTAGCCTGTGCGCTATGTTTGAGGAACAAGCAAGGATAGCTCGCATCAAGACCGATAGCATCGGGTCAATGTACTGGGATGATGCGCTGTCGTTTCTCACACGCCATTATCCACTCACAGTGTGGACAGGCGACGACACCAAAATCTTGGGACCACTCATGGCGAGGTTGAGAAGCAACCACTTGAAGATTGCCGACGACTGCCTGCATCTGGAGGAAGAAGTGGCCAAATTAGAAGTCCTATATGAGCTGGCCCTATCGAAGATATCGCAGCTTTCCGCTTGGCTTGACAAGTTACGTACCAAACTCTGGTACAAGCTGGACGTCGTTGATTCCAAGGCTTGCGAAGACGCAAGAAATATCTCTATGGCGCTGAACAACATGGCGGTATCAGCCCTCCAAGCATTTGTTCCTGCTGAAGCGAGAGGTAATACGCCAGAATCAAGCCGCCCAGGCACTTCTGGTACGACCGCCTCGTCACGCTTTGAACAGTCAAGAGTAGACACCATGAGCATGTTGAAAGCCCCAGCAGAGTACGGCGGGCCCAAGAAACTGTCCGATGCGCAGATTGAGATAACCAAGAGATGGCTTGAGCGCAATCACCTCGACAATTTCTGCAAGGGTGAAGAACGAATCCATCGATTTTGTATGGAGATCAAGGTAGCGACACGAAAACTTGTTGGTGAAACACTCACAGAAAGTCCAGTGCTGTGGTCGAGCGAGCTTTTCAGCCGGGAGAAGTCCTTCTATGATATACATGCTGGGACGATTTTTGGTGTCCAGCCGAGCACTCGACCTCCAAGCGTCTGGAGTGAGCCTCTCTCGTCGACTTGGATCCCGTCTCGGTCTAGGCCTGGCGGGTCAAGGGCATCTTTCCACAGTCAAGGTTCTGGCAGGCTTGGAAGTGATCTTGGTTCCCTTATCAGTTCGCCCGGCCGTGCAGCGACTGTAACCACGCTAGAATCTGGCAGCAGCTTCTGGTCGCCGCCGCAATCAAATCCGAGATCTGTCACTTCGGCGTCCTCGTTATCCAGACCAGCATCAACTTTCGAGGACATGGGCTCGAATCGTCTGCCGGACCACAGCGAGAAGAAGGCCGCCTTCCTCGACAAACTTCAGCAGGACCTGACTTGCCTGTTACTTTCTGACCTTGCCTCACCAGTATGGAGTTGTGGAAGCGAGACAGACGCTTGGATGGCATCAACATTACAGGCTTCGAGCATCGTGGAACGACTCAGCCAACGGGGTGTTGTCGCACGACTCTTGAGTGACCGCGACTTTGGACCAAATCCCACTACCCAGCATGGACGGCCTAAAACAACACACAAACATAGAAGTCAAAGTGCAGCTCCTGGACGGAATGGGGCTATGACTAGCATCTTGATGACAGGTTCAGATGTCCTCCAAAAGGCATTGAGTGGTGCAAGCATACAGCTAAGATCAACGACGTTTTCCTACAAGTATGCATTCGAAGACATTCTCTGGAGGATAAGCGAGCATGTGGATCCCAGTCTGAAGCTCAAGGCAATTCAGGATTTCATGACCCTGTCGCAGGCTCTCCGATGCGACCTGAAAGCCCTCGCTGATAAGAACTTGAATCTCAAGCAGACGCAGCAACCGAATTCCACAACGCCACGGAGACAGAGTCTCGATCCTAATGCCCTTACATCAGGTGGTCGGCGGAAACACCAAACCGTGACCTCTCCCGATGTCGCAGAGAAAGACAACAATACCGAGAGCGAAACTATCGACTTTTTGAAAAGAATCTTAGTCGTGCTGCGGCCCAAGACAATGTTTCGGGATCTGCAATATGTGGCAGCATTTGTATCATCTCACACCCTGGATGACACAGATCTAGGACGAGCTTTTCTTCAGATTGGACTGGCTGCGCTGGCGTGGAAGGATGAGGTGTGTCGAGCTATGGTCGATGTTGCTGACCGAATCGTTGCCCGAGACTCTATCAAACGACCAGTGCGTCATGGGAAAGAGGGTGAACCATCTGTTCTCCGCGCTGCGGACTATTGGGTAATCGCAGCGAGAGAGGGCAATGCCATTGCTCAGCGAGAGCTGGCGAGTCTCTATCTTACCCACCCTGAGGTGCTGCCCATTGTCAGCTTGCCCCTGACACTCTCTACCGAGATCTTCAAGAATGATATGATGTGGGAGGAAACATCGTCCTCACCACCACGACACCGGCAAGCACTCTGTCTTGCGGTCCACTGGATGCAACAGGCAGCAGAGAACGGAGATGAACTCGCGCAGACAAGATTGAAAGAACGACGTGCCGCTCGGTCAGGTGGATGACCAGGCATTTTCTGTGTTGGAGCGGAGAAATGGGAGGGAGGCTCAATCTTTTTGCTGGATGGCTATCTCATGTTTTTCTTGAGCAACTGGTAAGGTGGCGTTTGGTCTTGTTATCGCACCTGTACCTGGTACTGGAGGCAAATTGTCTTTTACGAGCTACGGAGAAAAGATCATGTGCAGCAGGGTGGCTTTTTGATCAGATAGTGTAAGCATGTATGCGTCGCCATTGTATGACGGCTTGAGTATGCAAAGGTGTGGTGTCGGCCAGATAGAGTCATGCCGTTGTTCATGTGTGGTCTCGAGATCAAGTGTCACTGCATACGGTGGCTTCTCGCTAAGCGAATCATGGGCCAGATCGGATAACGATACAGGCACATGCCCATCGATCAGGACATGGCGGCACAAGGTACGGAGTGCTCGTGACAGGGACTCATGCATGAAGCCCAAAAGTACGGGTAGTATGTGACCCGGCTGAGTAACCTGTCAGAGTGGCCGTCCCGGGCCATTGCATAGATACCGGTTTGGAGCCCCTCAATTGCAAACGAGAATAAGGAGAAGATATTGAACATTATTTGATCACATACTCTGCATGTGCTATGCTAATATCCGTGAAGAGTTGTCCAGGCCGTTTGTCTTCTATGAGATAATGTTAATGCCCATGACGATGACTTAGTAGTATGCGCGAAGAATGACCACGAATGACCACGAATGACGTAGAGAGGCTTAATACAAAGTGTGAGGGGCTGACAAAGAGCCGATAGGGGCGTTTGGTCACCCGCAACCGAGTCAGTCCTGCTTTCTTTAGGCAGCCTTAACGACCTACAGGCTACAACTCATTGCACCTGTTTGCACATGCTACAAAACCACACTTGCAAGCATATAACCCCAGGCAAACAACACAACAACCACCCCCGGTACATTTATATCCTGATCCTACGGCAACCCTCTTGTGATCAACACCTCCCACGAGTACTTTGTCGCCTTGGTGATTTCAGCCGAAGGATCTCTCTTCTACGACAGCCCAAAAGTCCATCATTCCCAGCATCACCCCCTCAAACAACTCATACTCCATACCGTCACCCACTTCTATTCCCACAGTATCCACCGTTGCCGCCACTTATCTTACCAACAAACAACTCTTCCTCTTGCATAAGAAAGAGATCGACAAGCAACGAAAACTCACTGTTACTTCGGCCAACTTTCCTCCTCGTTACCTTCTCCAAACCGGGTAACATCTGCGTCGCGTGGCCTGAAGCCTCCCACTCCTTCCTTCTGTCCATCCCGCGTACACCGTTCAGCCGCAAACACTTGCTGCACTTTCAGCATCGCAACCCTCTTCCAACTCGCAAACCCTCGAAGATCCTGTCAAAATGCCCGTAGAAGTCCGACATTCACCTCCACCTCTTCATCACCCTAACTCGGGTAATGTTCGACCAAAAGGTTCGTTGCGGCTCTGACCTGGGCACTTAGCGTCTAGTCATTGACCATCCTGCAGGTATCCTCAAAAACCCCTCGTTCTCCTCCGCCAGCGGCCGACCAGCCTCACCAACCAAAGAATTCCACTTCGCTCCTAGCACACCTCTTGACCCTCAAGAAGAGAAAGACTTGACCCTACAGAACACGCTTCAAAATGCCGGTAACCGTCGTTCTTCCTCCGCTGCTAGACGCAGTTCTGCCTCTCGACGTCATTCTTCCCATGCTGACGCCGAGAATGCTGAGGAGTCGGAGAAGATGCGTTTGAAGTGGGATGAAGCGAATCTGTATCTGGCTGAACAGGAATCGGGAGGTCGCATGAAAATCACCGAGCCCAAAACTCCTTATCAGTACGGTGATGCAATGGAGGGAGTCGAGGACGAGGAAGATGTGGCTATTGACCCTCGCTTCGTCAATGTCGATGAAGTCGAGATGGCCAAGACTCGATCTGAAAAGAAACACCGTGAGAGCGACATTCCAGGTCTAGAATTGGGTGAGCCAGAAGAGGAGCTTGGTACAGGTCCAGGGCCGGAGGACGACCGGATTGTGCGAGCAGGCAGTCTTTCCAGAGAGGGCAGCAAAGAGAAACATGTTAGTGTCAGTGATGGTAGTGATGCGAACGGTCCCAATGAACAAGTCGGCATGCCTACCAAGGAAGAACAAGAACAACACCGTCAATTCGAAGAGCGGCGAAAGAGGCACTATGAAATGAGGGATATCAAAGGCTTACTAGGGTAACTATCCCTTCTGCACGGCACAAGCAAACATTTCCATATATACTGACACTGAGAAACAGCCACCCAGAAGACTTGGAAGCTATTGAGGACGATGAAGATGCACCCTCGCCAACATCCATGCCTAGGGAGCTACCTCAGCGACCCATCAACGGCTCTCGGTAAACTTGTCGCTCTGCCTCGAAAAGTTCGACTTGTCACGCTCGAGACAGCCGTTCGTTGGCACCTTGACCTGCTCGACAAACGATGTCTCTGGCAGTTGCGGATGGGCATGGACGCTCCCAGGCCGTCGTTCAGATGAAGACTTCTCATACGACCCTTAGGTGCCGTGGTTTTCGGTACCGTTGAGGTCTCATTTCCTTTGTTCTACAGTTACAATTACGAACCCAGTTACCCAATCGATCAAACTTACCATCACAAATTCCACCTTTCACGCTGCACAAAGTCCTTACACTTTTCCTCCCGCCGACGCATTGGATTCTTGATGCATGACAATGAACCGGATCACGACTCCCTTTTGCACTTCGACACCCTTTCCTGATCCAGCATTTGAGCATATCGGTGGGATATATGTGTCCCTAGTCGCGGCGACAGACAGCCTTTCGATCATCGATTGAGGGTTTCCGGAAGCACGGTGTTGAAATGGTCCCAACGATGACCAGTTGGATTGCCCAGTAGTGGGAACCGTTGCTGGGAGTCAGTCTCTGAGGCTCTTGGAAGAGAGTGCCGGGAGGAAGCAGATGGCCGTACGTAGACATCGCTAGGCTTGGTACTGCCCTCAAAAATGGCGAAATGAGCATTCGTTCAGAAACACGTAAAAGTGCAATGTTTCAAGACAATCATGACCTGGTGTTGGAGTACACTTTCTTGTGATATTCGAGAGCCAAAACGTCTTATATCCTGCTTGAACTCTCACGTGTAGCAGAAGTCTGCATTTCCCTTTTCATGGTTTGCCAACATTTCATTTCATCTCCTCTTACAGCGAGCAGTCCGGCTCTGCGACCAGGCTACATTGATGTGTCCCCTGCTTCTGCAAAGACCTTCATAGACACTAATACAAAAAATGGATTTGCACCTCGCGTGCGTATGACCTGGGCTGATATTGCCGCTTTCGCAATACCCAAAGCTACGAACATGTATGTGCAATCACAATCAGCCCATCCACAGCTTGCCCAAGATCAAAGTCTGCACGATATCCTCATTACACATGACTTTGACGTCCATCTTCGGCTTTGGATCTTGCTCGGCTTTGTTCACCTTGGACTTCTTCCGACCTTTTTCCACCAACTCGGACTGCGTGAACATTGCTTTGGCGGTTTCATCGTCATCATCCTCTACAAAGACCCATCCGATCGTGTCACCCTCTTCAGCAGATGCAGATTTCTCAACTGTCGCCCTCGCAGCATTGAGATCTGGTTCTGTGTCAATCTGCCCGGCACCAAGCGCTCGAATAAGGAACAAGTATGGCTTCCGCTTCTCTTTCTCGGAGTTCTTGCGGCCTGTGACGACGACTACGCGGGAGCCATTGAAGACGTTCGGCCTCGAGGCAAACATGTCCTTCACGTTGATAGCGTCCGAGGATTGACTGAATGGCAGGATCCTTGATCTCGTCGCTCCATCTAGTTCTGCTGTCTCACCCGCTGGTAAAAGGTAAGTGGTCCAGTCGAGGAGCTCGTCCGCTCGGCAGCATGCTTCAATCCATCTTCCACTCAGACAAGGGACGCCAAGAGCCAATGCTTGCATGTACCACATCTTGCGTGAGTGTTTGTCTGTCAGAAGCGCCGTGAAAGCCAAACCAGAGAACTGTGGCTTGAGATCCGTGGAATTAGATTCCAGAAGGTCAAGGAATGAGTCTTGCAAGACCAACCCACCTTGGCTCTGGATCAGGTGTGCAAGCTTGGGTCTGCGCGTAGTATCTTTGTAGGAGATTGCGAATGCCATATTGGTGAATATGCCATCGGCTAGGTTGATCGAGACTGTCAAAGGTACAGCCACGGCCGCACCTCTCCGATTTCGTGAAGGTGGAGTGCTGGGAGTGGAACTTCGTTCGACAGGCGTTGAGATTTCAGACGGCGAGACCTTGTGTAATGAAGGCTTGTACTCGTATGGTCGATTCTTCATCTGTCCCCACATGTTGCTGTCCAAGTAGATGGAGGAGACCGGAACTTCCTTGACCAGCTCGGTGGATACATCTGCAGGAAGACTTTTGCGCTGCTTCGGGGCGACGAAGAGAGTCTTGTAACCTCGAATATCAGTCGTTGTTTGCATGTTGTCCACTGCAGCATCTTGAGCAATCTTATCTTTGAACCTCTTGATAACATACGACACTTTCGGAAAGCCTTGCATATTGACTTTGACTTGGTCACCAACACGCAGGTCCAAACTTCTCACGCCATATTCGTCGAGTTCCTCCGCATCATAACCTTCCCATTGTATTAGGTAGCGAGCCGAATTTGTAAGTGAGGGGCCCAGGCACAAAGCAGGATAGTACGCCCGGGTTTTGCCATTGAAACAGGCAAACACCATATTTGGAGCGACGAGCGATGTGTCGAAGTCTGGTTCAACCAGCTCAGTCGTGTTAACTTTCGGGTTTACTTTCGGGTTTACTTTCGGACTCGCGTGAGGATTCGGCTTTTCTGCACCGTCGTTAACATTGATGCTTGTGGCCATATTCTGGGCAGCTTTTTTGGTGGGTCTTCTCTGGCGCTTTGTCGAAGTCTCGACCTGTTCTTCCAGTGGACTATCTAAGTCTTTCGCTTTCCGCTTCAATGTGGGGCCTGCTCTGATCACCGGCACTGGCTTCGTAGGAGGAGATGCGTCAAGCTCCCAGTTCGAAAGCCGGTGCGTGTCTGCCGGTGGTTGCCCTTCTGCGTCCGCATTCTCGACAGCAGTGGAGGTTGACTTTTTGCTTTTGCGAGACAGTTTTGAGGAAGAAAGCGCAACTCCAAGAAGCGAGCCTGCATGTTTTGTATTCAAGGTCGGACTGGCAGGGTCATTAACGTCCAATACCTCCTGCTGCTGACCGTCTCCATTGATGCACGGGTCGTTCAGCCCTGCGTCCAGTCTTGCCCTCTTATTTTGACTCGAGTCTGGTGTCCTCGGAATTGGTGTCCGCCTTGCAGGACTTCGAAAGTCGTTATCTAGGTGCAGAGCTTCGGTGGCATTGAAGCTGACTTGAGATTTTAGAGGTGAAGGTTCAGCTGCAATATCTGACATGCGCTTTCGTTTGCGACTCGTGGGAGTGGATTTTGCCGAAGAGACACTCAGGTGAACAGCAGCTTGCTGGTCAAGAGCCTCCGTTGAAGAGGGAATACGTGATTGTGCAGTCTCAAACTGGCCGCGACTAGAGTCATCACCAGGCTTGTGTCGTTCGTCGTGGTGTGTTGTTGTCGCTTTGGATGACGGTTGTTGCTCATTTGAGCTTGTTTCGGGGATAGTGTCCGGCCGACGTTCCTGATGTTGAGAAGGGGAAGAGCCTGAGGGTAGACCCGGTGAAGCAGATGCAAGACCTTCAGGTGCTGCTAGTTCATTGGCGTGTTCGACTTCATTGACTTGACCATCTATTTTGGTTGGCCGTAATGGCGACGTTGGGGATTGAGGAACAAATTCAATTGCTTCTTTCGCAGGAGATGAGTCAAGCACAGCAGCCATCTTCTGCACCGTTGTCCTCGTCTGTGACGCCTGAGAATCTGCCACAGCGAAGAATTGCGAGCTGTGCGGTAGCGGCATGTGGTTTTCAATATCGGTAGGTCGGCCATGTCCCAAAGAGGGGCTGTCTTCAAGAAGCTCTAACGGCCCATTCGTAATGCGAATAAGCCTGGCTGTGGTTTCCGGCACTTGGCTCCCATTTCCCAGGAAGTTCTCTTTATCCTCTTCATCCAATGGCAGCAGTGCTTGACTCGACCTGGCCACGGCTATGTCGACATTGTCTTCTTGTTCTGTTTCCTCCTCGCTATTGTCGCTTACAACACGTCGTTTTCTTCGGGATGGGCTCGACCGATCAACAAACCTCGTACTTCGCACGGAGTGATCGTGCAAGGGGGAAGCTCGAGTAGGGGGTCGGATCGGAGACGATTTGGACAGAGAAGGACCGCGCAAAGAATGCCTGGAGGGCGAGGAAAGTCGTTGCATCTTTGCCTGAAGCCGCCGCTCGATCTCACGTTGCCGTCTGTCTCTTGCCACGGGACTAGGCTCGAGCCCGAGCCCATCATCGGAAAGGTCATCGGTGTCCAAGATTTCTTGTCTCCTGGCAAGAACTTGTCTTTCCCGTTCGGCCTGTTCTTCACGAACCGAGACATACCGGGAAGCTGGCTCCGTGGAGGCTCTTTGAAAGGCATAGATAGGTCTCATTGGCGAGGATCTCATAGCAGTCATCGGACGAGGCTGCAGCTCAATGCTCGGGGATGGTCTATCGGACGGCAACATGCCATTGGCGTCTGGAACGAAGGGAGAAGTATTTGCTTGTGTCGCTGCAAATGCCTGGCTCAAACCTATGACATTAGAATGGTTCTCCGTGCCATTTCGAAGCAATGGATTTCGTGGTAACTCGGGACTGTCGATGACGGCACCATCGTACTTTCTCTTTTTGCCTGCTGTGGCCGGCGTCTTAAAACGTTGTGACTCGGGAAATTGGGAAAGCGCATTCTGACTTTGAGTTGGGGAAAAGTCCACTGGGCTCGAATCCGCCTCCCTGGGTGCATCATCGTCCTCAGGAGAGTAATCTGAAAAGAGATCGATATGCCCTTCCATTCCCTCATGTAGTGACACTTGAGATTCGCCCTTGCCTTCTTCTTCATTTTGATCAGCCGGCAACTGAACTTCACTTCGACTTCTGTTCTGTAGAATGGTGGTATAGTGTGATTGTGACAACTCTTGCGTCGGATCATCACTGCCCTGGCTTGTCATCTTCTGCGCATTGATTGCCGGTGTGGCGCGCGTAGGCACAGGCTCGGACACGGGCTGGCTATCGACATTGAGAACGTCGGACTCAGCGACAGTGCTGCCGAGTTCTGGGAGGCTGTCTAGATTCGGTGATGCGACAGCAGCGGGTTTCTGGGAAGGTCGGTGAGGCGATAGTTGTGTCAATGCGGCTTCGTTTAGGGCAAATTGATGCTGCGCGACCAGACTGAATTGTGAATCTGGCTGTTCATGCGCGGACTATTGCGCAATTAGTGTTGGAGTTTCGCGACAAGCAGGGGGAGTGTTTGCCACTGACTTGCAAGGGTTGTAGAACAGCTCGCTTGAGACTTGAGATGTCTATGCTCTCGCTATCATTCTCCATAAGTAGAGGACCCTCCATGTCATCTCTAACATTGGGCATGTATCAAGCCGAAAACCTCTATCTAATGGGTAATGTATGCATGCATGACTTTCGTGTCAAAAAAATAGTCGCTATGGCTTTGGCATGGCGCGTGCCACTTTAGCGACACGCGCCAAAGAAAGTTTGCGGGGCACCAGTTAAGAGATAGTTAAGAGATACAGCCTTGCCCTTAATTCACAGCCTTGGAAAAGAGCATCTCCAAAAAAACATCCTATCTTCAGTCTTGTCGTCCCTCTCAAACACTTCATACTACCATTGTGAATTTCAGCTTGTCATGCTCCAGAATCTCAGACTTCATCTTTTCAAGCTCGTCCACATCCCATGCTACCGCAAGATACCTTCCACTCAGCCACTCCCTTCTTTCCCTTGTCAACCACGTTAGGAAACCTCCACAAAGTCCAATGTCGTCAGTCAATACTGTTGTTCAGTCTGTTAGAACAGGCACATTGGCAGTCGTCTTGACTTACATGCGTCCCAAGAATCGCCCTCTTGTGTGGAATGCAACTCTGTCTGAGGCGTGAGCACTGCTCCGGGATGCACCGCATATGCCAATAATCCGTCCTGCGAGTGATCATTGTGCATGTGTTCCGCCATACGAACGTTCGCAAGCTTGCTCATATTGTACGCAACTGGTACAAAAGAGCTTTGTGCGGCATGTGCAGCCATGCTTGTGATCACAATATAAGCCCTGATCGTTGAGGGATTCGCTTTCGAGATCAAAGCCGGCGTGAAGTACTTGGCAACATAGTAACTCCCAAGAAGGTTGATATCGATGACACGTTTGAAGTCGTCGTCCTCGATGATCCCAACAGGCAAGCGACGGTTGGTCTGCTTGCCTGTCTTTGTGTCCGAATCGTGTGTTATATACTTACTTATCACGCCTGCATTGGCAACAACAACGTCAAGTTGACCATTGAACTTTCGCGCCACGGTCTCTGCTAGGCTTTTGACTGCATCAGGATCGGAGGCGTCGCAAGCTTCGGCTAGAATCTCGATCTTAGGGTTGATCGAGTGAAGCTCCTTTGATAGCGCATCGAGGTCCGCCTGTGTACGGCTAGTTATGCAAATCCCTGTAACGCCAGCCCGAGCATAGGCCAAAGAGATGTGATATCCAAGTCCCTTGCCGGCACCGGTCACAACAACAACAAAGGGAGATGAGGGTTTGTTATTCTCTGGCAGTGTTGGTCCTTCTGCATGGGTGTGGATAGTGGTAGTGAAGTTCAAGCCAAAATGGCTTGGGAAATCCATGTTAGAATCCTTCCTTTGCGTCTGCGAAGTTCAAAACAAGGATGTAACGAGCGACAGTCAGAGAGTGCAGCATGAAGACGGGATACAGTCAACAGTAAATACAATATCATCTGACTTCGAGGCTAGGACTTACCGTAAAGCCGCGGGGAATTACCCTCGGTATCTGATACCTAGGAGAAAGCATGACTACACTCGTTGCCATGTGCAGTGTGACTCCGCATTTGACGAGTAAGTGGTCGTAAAGTACTTTATAGTTCATGCAGCCGTCGTTAAAAAACCCCAAGAAGAACATCGAATCTGCCAAGCAAAAACTCCAGATTTCGAGATCGATCGACATCAACAAATGGTTCCTGCGTCGATGGCCTAAAACTAGGGCTTACGGCTCCGGCAGACATTTTTTCACAGATGTGTTGTGTCATCCAATATAACCTGGTGACTGTAGCCATCCCAAAGCGACAATGTCGTCGCAGTATACCACCGAACCACCGCCGACAGCATCCGTCCTCCTGCATACCACGGCCGGCCCTCTGACCATATCTCTCTTCGCAAATCAGACGCCCTTGACATGCAGGAACTTCCTCCAACATGTCTTGGACGAAGACTACAATAACAATATATTTCACCGAGTCTCACCCGGCTTCGTAATCCAAACAGGCGATTCAACAGGAACTGGTGAGGGCGGACAGAACATCTACGAGGAGCGGGAATTTGCCCGCTATGACGAAGACTGGGCGAGGGTTATGGGGCGTGAGAAGGACGAGAAGATTCAGTTTGGGGACGAAATACACAGCAGACTGAAGTTCAACCGAAGAGGTTTGGTCGGCATGGCGAAAGGATCGGGCGACGGAGCAGGCTATGGAAGTCAGTTCTTCATTACTCTAGGAGACTGCAGGGCTCAGCTTGACGGCAAATGTACCATGTTTGGTCGGATCGAGGGCGATGGGATATACAATGTGGTCAAAGTCGCCGAAGGAGAATTGCTAGAGGGAACGGAGAGACCCATGTACCCGGAAAAGATTCTCAGGGTCGAGATCCTCGAAATGCCCAAGGGAGACGCATGGCAGAAGATGCAGAAACGAGTCAAAGTGGCCGAGCGAACTGTGGAGGGCCCAGCAAAGAAGAAAGCAACCAAAAAGAAAGGCGGAAAGACATTACTCAGTTTCGGCGGCGACGAAGGGGAAGACGATGCCGGCGAGATTGCCGTCCGTCCAAAGAAAGCCAAGTTCAATCCTACATTGATTGATGCTGCTGAAGCAACAGAACCCGTGCAGGGGAAGAACGGTGCCCTTCCCAAACAAAAGCCAGCTCCTACAAGCTCGAAACAGCAATCATCACCACCAAAGCCTACGGTCCCGCAGAAACGAAGAGCAAGCCCGACCCGCTCCACAAGATCTCCATCTCCAGTCCACCATCGCAAGCCATCCTTCCACGACCCAACAACACAACTACCCCTTCGCGATCCGGAGTCACCCTCGCGGTCACCCACTCCCGAGAATCCCTCCGTGCCCAAAACATCGTCATTGCAAGCCGAGATCGCCGCCCTCAAAGCCTCAATGCGCCGCAACGTCGCCGCGCCCACGGAGTCTACGCACAAGAAGTCCGCCCTCGAATCTCTCATTCCATCAACCAGCACCCGAGGTCGCAAACGTCCCCGACCGGGCGAGTCCCATGCACAAGACGACGCCAACGCGCTAAAGATGCTGAACGCATTTCGGGCACGACTCGACACTGTCGATGGCACCGCAAGCAAATCCACAAACAAATCCAATGGCGTGAAGCACGAGGATCCAAAACCCGCAGAGCCCGAGCCCATACCCGAACCCGAACCCGTACCAGCACCCGCAGACGACGAGGAAGCTGCCCTCTGCGATCTTCACTTCATAGCAAACTGCCAATCATGTTCACGGTGGGACGAAGACGGAGTGGATCCCGACGTTGAACCCAACGACGATGACCGGCAATGGATGAGCCACTCCTTGTCATTCGCCAAAGATCGCCTAGGCAAGGATTTGACCTGGAAGAGGAAGAACGAAGAAGAACTCGTGGTGATCGACCCACGAGAAAAAGAAAAGGAGTTGAAATCCGACAAGAGGCGCGACCGCGATCGCGATAGGATCCGCGACAAGGAAAAAGGCAAGGGTAGAGATGTACGATGGTAAACAGCACCGTCCATTGAACCTCACTTATCAAGATAAAACGCCAAATCCACCGTCTCACCACCATTCCTCTCAGCTTCCTCCGCCATCTCCTCCAACCTCGTAATCCCATTGCCCATGATTCCCCTCCATCGATTCGTATTGTTATACCGTATCTCAAAATCCTCACCTCGTATTTCCCGCGAAATAATCTCGCGAAACAAAAGCGCACTCCCAGGCCAAGTGGCTGTCACCCGACCATCAACTCTATGGTTCTTATACCAACTCTTACACCCGCCCGTCCACGTCAACGTCTTGTGGATCTCGTCGCCATACCTTACAAACTCGTCCGTCGCATCCTGCCGCGGTGCCACACTGTGTATATCTTCGCCCGCGATTTTCCGCAACCACTTAACGATATACTCGGCCGTCCACGTCATACTGGTTATCAGCGTGCCGTGGCCGACCGTAGCATTGGGACCAGTAAAGATAAAGTAATTCGGAAAATCCGGACACGCAACACTTAGATAGGATTCTGGCTCGTCTTTCCACTTCTCGGCCAGAGTCATACCATTGCGCCCTGTGACGTGGTAGTGCGGGATATGCGAGACGTCAAAACCCGTAGCGCAGATTATCACGTCGAGGTCGTAGTGCTGCGAGGCCGTCTGGATGCCTGTGGGCGTTATCTTCTCGATGGGTGACTTTTCGAGTTTCACGCTCGGCAAGAGGAAGGATTCCAAGTAGCCTTCGCCAGGTGTGAGACGGCGGCACCCCAGCGTCCAATCAGGAATGAGCTTTTGGCACAATTCCTCGTTGTTATTGAGCGCGGCTCTCATGCGTGCGATGGTTACTTCGGTGGACTTTGAATTCTGGACGGAGCCTTTCCGGAACTACGTGTCGCAGGGTAGTTAGTGGTCTGACCAACAGAGTCGAGAGCGAGACAGACATACAATTCTGAACCCTTTGTTCATGCCGTTCTGCAGCATTTTCCGATATTGTTTGTGTTTCTCGGCATCTCTGAATCGTCTCTTATCGTTCCTGGTATATCGTGGGTTGAAGTTGCTGCCAATCTCCTCGTCGGACTCGCCGACATCGGCCATGTCTACGCCCACATCGCCGTTCACTTCTTCCTGGTCTTGAGGCTCAGGCTCGCCTTGACTACCCGCTAAGACTTCACCTAGACTCTGCGTGATCCAAGTGGTTCCTCTCTGGAAGCTTACAATCTGAGTGCCTGTCAATTTGGCCATCTGAGGCAGGATCTGGATTGCGGACGACCCATTGCCAATAATGCCAATCTTCTTGTGCGAGTAGTCGTATGAGTGGTCCCATGCCGCAGAGTGGACTATGTGCCCTTTGAAGTCATGTAGACCTGAGATGTCTGGCCATTTCCATTGACTGAAGGCAATCTTAGTCCCCAAGAAAAAACATGCTCGACCAGCAGACGACTTACCTCAAAAACCCCTGGGCCGAAACGAGCACGTCAACCAATTCATCTCTCTCTTCTTGTCCGTCTTTCCGTACTCTGATCTTCCACTTTCCTTGATCTTCCAACCAGTCTAGAGCAACGACCCTGGTACTAAATTGTATGTCTCTGTCCAGGTTCCACTGTTTGACAGTCTTCTGCATATATTCGAGTATCTCTGGACCATCTGCATAAAACTTGGACCAATCCGGATTCGGGTCGAAAGGGAAAGCGTATATATGTGCCGGAACATCACATTGTACTACATATCGTCAGAAAGATGTGTCGGTGGACACTGGGATAAAGCAAACAACTCGTGTTTCAGTGGCACAGTCTTTCGCCAACAAGGGTACTTACCGCCTGGATAAGAGTTGACTTTCCATGTGCCTCCAATGTCATCGTTGGCTTCGAATATAACATGCTCGATGAACTGTTGCATTTCAGGGTGTTCATGCTGGATCTTATGGGCGAGGCATAGACCCGAATAACCAGCGCCGATGGTTCCTACTCGTAACTTTCGTGGCTTATACGCCACTTGGTCAAGCATAGGTATACATATTTCTTCCAATCTTTCGGCGGAAACCATGCTGACCAGGTTAGGGTTCTTTTTAGGCGAGTGCTTCTAGGATTCCGTGCTGATGTTCAAGGAGGACCAGCACATATACAAATATTTGCAACATATCCTCCACAAGCTGTTGTTCGTCAACATTATCAGCGCCGAGTAGAACCATTGGAGAAGCGTTTTACCTCGGAGTATGGCCGAGATGGACTCGGTAACAAAATGCCACTGGTGCGTCTGGCTTTCCCCGCATGGAGACGGGATCCCCTGACGTGGACGATATCCGGGGTTCTGCTAAGGATTGTTTTGCTGGAACAGCTCGGTCAGTGACAGACTAGTATGCCAACAGAAACGGTGATGTGGTTCTTGAATATCTCTGTGTATTTTGGGTGGCGCGTCCTTCATTCAGGACCACGCACTATATATATTTGTATGGGTTCATAATGCCGTTCGGGTCGTATAAGTTCTTGATCTGCTTCATCAGCTTGATCATGTTTTCGCTGCGACTGTACCCAATGTAGTTCTTTTTCGCTATGCCGAGACCATGTTCAGCACTGATACTTCCATTCCTTTTTTGGATCCATTCGTACACCCATGGTTCGATCGCTTCCTCGACTTCTTTCGTGTATCGTCTGACTGGAACGTTCAAGTGCAGGTTCGAATCACCCATGTGACCATAACCAACAACGCCCAGCGCTGGATGTGAATCATCGTCACCGATCAGACCTTTGGATGTCAGTCTCTCACGTGTCTCCTCGACCAGCTTGTAGAGTTCCGAAAGCGGTATCGACACATCATATTTATATGTGCCGCCAAAGTGCCCGATGGCCTCTGTGATGCCTTCTCTCCATCCCCACAGAGCTCTGACCTGGGTTTCGTTTTCGGCTAGGACACCATCCGAGACGATTTCCTCGCCCATGACATGTTCCAGGAACTTTTCCAGCTTTTCACTATCATGTTCGGTATTCGAGCCGCTGGTCTCAATCAAGCAATAGAACGGGTGATCACCTTCAAGAGGTCGCTTGTTTCCAGTAACTCGATGTACGAATCCCTGACTTTGGGAGTCCATCAACTCAAAAGCGGACAAGATCTCACCAAGCTGAATTTTGGCTTCCTTGAACGCTTTCTGAACATGCTCAAATGACGGCAGACCAAAATAGGCGACATTGACAGCCTTTGACCGTTGTGGGCATTGCACAGAAACGCCGGTGATGATTCCAATGGTGCCTTCACCACCAATAAAGAGTTGTTTCAGATCATAGCCGGTGTTGTTCTTTCGCAGCTTAGACAGATCGTCGACGATAGTGCCGTCAGGTAGGACAGCCTCAAGACCGAGAACATTGCCATGCAGTGAGCCATATCGTAATAGTCTCAGACCTCCAGCATTCGTGGCTACATTGCCGCCAATCTGACAAGATCCTTTCGCACCCAGATCCAGAGGGAATAGGTGGTGATGTTCGGCGAGGAAGTTGTCGGCCACTTCGAGGATGACACCTCCATCGACAACTAAAATACCGCTCACATCGTCGAAATCGCGAATCTTGTTCATGCGCCCTAACGAGATGACGATCTCGTCAAACACTGGTACACTGCCTCCAACCAGGCCTGAGTTGCCTCCTTGTGGTACAACCGCCAACTTGTTGTCATTGCAGTATTTCAATACCTTGCTCACTTCTTCCGTGCTCTTTGGTCTCAATACTAGCTTGGTGTGCCCTCTGTACTTTTTCATCCAATCCCTGTTGAATGCCTCCAGATCATCGGTTGCATCTTGCGATATACCATCAATTACAGCTCCATCTTCACCCAATGTCGACTTGAAGAACTGGACATGGTCGGATGTGATATCCGCGTATTTGGGATCTCGCTTGAGGTTTGGGTACATATCGGTGGTATATTTTACATCGTGATGAGGCTCACTCGTGTCTTCCCGGCGTCGTGATGTACAGGAGAAGCTTCGTATGGGCTCATGAATGGTCCGGATCGCCTGCGATTGTCGACTTCGAGGGACGGAAGGTCTCTTGGCCTGGCGCAGGACCCGGGCAAGACCTTTAGATGCTGCGCCCGACATGGTGGCAGGATTGGTAGTACAGAAGCAACAAGATTGACAGGAAGTTAAGATTGAGCTCAAGTGACTGTTGTACAACGAAAGGACCTGAGGCGAATGACCAATATAAAATACCCGGAAATCCGAGATCGGAATCAACAGTCTGTGGTTTATATGCCGGCGGGTTCTCCCCACTCTTCCCACTGTCCTTCTCCAAGATCACCACTAGCTGCCACGAGAGCTTCTCTCCCTTTTTTTAATTGGCAGCAAATTCCGTCGGAATGGATGCATCAGCGACGCTTTCATGCTCCCTGTTGCCTCAAGCAGAAGAGAGTGTCCAGTTGTCGTCACTCATTCCAGGGCCATCGTGACGAGGGATCCCAGGGGCTTGAAAAACAGTTAACAGCCCTTGCCTGACCTGGTTAGGAGGGCACGAAGCCAGACGCCGGAAAACAATCTGTCACGGTATGTTCGCTACGCCCGTTCCGACTAGAGGCCGGGCCTGGCGTCGTGTCGATGCCCGATGTCAGCCGTCGCAACTCAGGTGCGGGGAAGAGAGCTTTGCGCGAGTACAGTACCAGCATGCCAGGCAAAAGGTAAGCACTGAGTTGAACAATGAGCATCGGCCACCAGTTTGTCCGCCGGAACGCCTATAACTGAACAAGCTGGAGACTTGTAAGTGGTCTTATGCACACTCATATCTACCTACCTTGATATACAGTTGCTAGAAGCATCAGCAACTCCCTTCAGGGCAAGTATACGCCATTATTGAACAAAACCATCGTCGATTGCTGGCCCTTGTCTTCAGCAGTGGGGAGGACTTCAACAGCAAGTAGTGTATTCAAGGTTAACAAGACGCAACCGTCAACAGTGTCTACCATGTCCTCCTCTCTTACCACCTACTATCACAATCTCACTCGCTACGTCGCTACCCGCCCTCGTGAAGCAGCGCTCACCTCTACGGCCATCGCTGTCACGCTGTCTCTTGCCTGGGTTCTGAGTGACTTCTACGCCTGGAAAGCCTTCGGCACAGGCGGCACACCACCAACATGGGCCGGGTACTGGAGGATGACGAAGATCCGCATCAACCGGTTCTTGCTCTTTGGAAAGGACGATCTTGCAGACGCTTCGAACCTCTCCAGCAAAGGCTCAAAGTATCTTGACGCAGGGAAGATTCCCATCCGTCAGGGCGAACGCCCTCGCTTGATCGCCCGCACCATGCCTCAACGCCAGGTCCCATATGACAAGCGCGTTGTTGCACCTTTGGTCGAAGATCGTGTCGCCAGCATGGTTGCCACATTTGCGACCAAGTATTCCGACATCCTCGAAGTACGACCTAGCAAGACGGAAGGAGGTTCTACTGATGCCATCTACGCCAAACCAGAGCTTCCAACGCTCAATCCTCTGGCCCAGAACAACAAGATGCTTACCACGGAGATTGCGCACGCTCACCCATCTGAGGGAAGCCTGCACGTCTGGCTTAGTGAGGCCGACGCAAAGACAGTGGTCGAGAAGGGTTGGGGAATGCGTTTCCCTCTGTATTTCGTTCCTAAAGGCTGGGCTATGGTCTACGCGCCACGAACCATGGAGGAGGTGGATGTTGTCGAGACTATTGTCAAAGCCGGTATTGCTTTTATTGCAGGAGTTGAGGTCTGATGGGCGCTCCTCCATGTTGAGGTCACTACAGTAGGAAAGGATGTTGACAGTTCTGGGTCAGAAGATTTCACTTGTTTCATACTCGCTTGATGATCGACAACTAGCTATTTCCCGTTCGCAACCTCAACAACCCGGGGCTCAGCGTATTATCATACAATGGATTCCGCTCCACCTCCTTCACCCACAATCTCCACGGCTTGTCTTGGTACGTCTCACACATGATTTTACACCCCTCTCCCTGCCCATCCGTGAGTCCTTCAAACTCACCTTGCCCATTTACCTCGTCTCCACCACTAAGCCTAGCAATCGTCAACGCCTTAGTTTGCACCTCAGCATTGATTCTCGTGTAGATAGCTCGGTACACCGCGGTAACAAGATTCTCAGCCACACAAGTAAACCCATGCCGCCTCATCAAAACCACCGTCTCTTCCGGCTTCTCACCGCCACCGAATTCTGCCGCCAACGCCACACCGAACCGCGCATTCCGTATCAACATGTCTCGCTGATCCTCGAGTCGGTAATGAGGATCAATGTCGAAGACCTTGACGCTCTTCGACCCCATGAACCCAGCCATATGATACACGGCGCGCATTGGCACTTGCGTACTAACGACATACGGCAACACTTCCTCCGCGTGGCTGTGAACCACGCAGTTGACACTCGGAAATCGTCTGAAGATCTCGCCGTGGATGAAGCGTTCTGAATAGCCCTTTTTGGCGTTGGGGTCGACGGGGTCTGAGCTGGAGACGTGGTAGTGAATCAGGTCTGACGGAGACGAGACCATGGCAGGAGCCATGTAGCCACACATGATGTACACTGAGGAGTCTGTTGGGTGACGGATGGAGACGTGCCCGTAAGCGTCGACGACTCCATGGTTGTGAAGGATGTGGTTAGCCCAAATGAGGTCGCGGAGGGCGGTGGTCAGAGTGTCTGAGTCGGCCATGGTCAAAGCCTGTCATGGGCTCCTGGGGGCTCAGCTCTTGCTTGGTCGTATTTGGCGTCCAAACAACTGCTGGCTGAGATAGTGCGGTGAGTTGCTATCAACGCCTCTAGAGCGTCCTTGCCTTGTTGACATAAGACGGGTATATCACGGAATATCACGGAACCTCAGCCTCACAGGCAGGATGCATCGACCCGAAACCTACCTTGTTGGCAATGGTCTGAAACCGAACTTGCGGATGTGATTCCCTTAGAGAGCGGTATGACTGGAAGTGACAGATCGGATCGATGACAGACAAGGATGATAAGAATAGTGAAGTGCGGGGGTAACGTTAAGGGCCACCCTGTATCAAGGATTCAGAACGGTTTCCAAGTACGGACTAAGGTTTTCAGGTAGCCATCCACCAACTGTCAGCCATTGAACCACATCCACAGCTTTTGTCCGGTCAGCTGAGTACGAAGATTGTTCTGACCAATGCCTGGCACGGCGTTTTCGTCGACGGTGTCACTAACCCGGTCGACTATCTTGGTCAATCCAGCTCCGACCTCTCCGTGAAGAAGAAGTTCAACTCTTCAGGCCTCGCCCTCATACGTTGCGTGTGCTCTACAGTATTCGCAATGCCCTCGGTCGCCTCCTCGACATTATCCCAACCTGAAAAATGCACTCTGACAACGTCCTCATTGTCGTCTTTCGGGATGTTCCACGCCGCTAGCGCTCCGTACCTTGCTCCGCCCAACGAGGATGTCCCTGCTGCGAAATCCTGATCGAATATCCGTTTATGCGTCTCTCGAGGTACAACAGCCTTGACAATGACAAGCACCCGCGCGTCAAGGGGGAGGCGAGCTTGATCCACGTCAATGTAGTGCATCCAGTCTATATCCATTTGATCCTTGACTAGACTCAGAATCTTGTTTTGCTCTGGCGACCCGGAGAATCCATGCTGGTGCATTTCTTTGCTCTCCCAGGCGCCGATGACGAACATGACGGATGGATCATCGACTTGCGTGTAGAACAGCGTCTGCAGCTTGCTATACCCTTCGATGACGTGCTTTACTTCCTTGAGATTTCTCTTGAGCTGAGGGTCGGTTGCTATCAGGCCATTCTTCAGGCTGATGTGAGCGAGTTCAATGATTGCATGCTGTTGTCCTGAGCATCGTGGACGCAACGCCGAGTATTATGCTTGTTGCCTGGGTATCAGTTTCAGAGACAATACGTCTCCGACACTGGCTCGAGAGGTGGCCTAAACTAGGGCTGATTTTATGCTTTGGATCGGGATCTCTCAGAAAAAGCTAGCTGCAGGGAATCTTGGTCAGGTCTGACAAACAAGAAGTATATCGGCAATGCTGTGACGACTTCCTCGCATTTTAGAGTGTAGCGCCCGGCGCTTGCCATTCAGCCAGCTGCACCTCGTATTCTTGGGCCGCGTGTGTACGGCGTCGCTGAACCGTGTGGAAAGTGGTAATACTACAGTGGACCGTGCCTGTCCCCCACAGGAACAACAGGCGCACTTGGTCAATCATATGGCACTTACTCCCCTGTCCACGACCCCAACCGATACTGCTTAGATGACTTCAATCACTTCAATCTCTGTCGTTTCATACCAGGTAAATTTCTTCGACTTGCTTTCAGTGTTCTCCCCAGATTTCAACCTCGCGTTGTTGGGCCCTTCGTGGTGGAGTGCTGCATTGATTTCGGAAAACCATATCCGGCGCTGGGACCAAAAGCTATGGGCGGGCAGTTCAAAGTACTGATCGTGGGAGCCGGTGAGCCGTGCAAAACCAATAATCAAAGTTGCTCTAACCACGCTGTAGGACTTTCAGGACTAGCGATCGCTCACGGCCTGAAGAAGGTAAGACATTATCAGAAACAGAATCACGCCCGTTTTGACACAGCGCAGAATGGCATCGACTACGTCGTCTTCGACAAAGAGAGCTCCCCACGCGATCGCAACTGGGGTGTAACGATCGCATGGTCACACCCATTCCTTGAGCAACTCCTGCCAGCAGAACTTTTCGACCGGCTGTCCGAATGCCAACCAGACCCGGAACTGGACTCGAAACAGGCAAAATGCGAAGGCGTTATGGTCCGAGATGGTGCCACTGGCGACATGATAGTTTCGCCACAATTCCCCGGCATAAGACGGCTGAATATCCAGAAAACCCGGAATAACTGGTCGAAAGACATCAATGTCAAGGTAAGCCTCCTCATGGCGTGCTTCACTCCCCAGAAACCTTTGCTGACTCAATATCATGTATGTCTAGTTCGGCAAGGCCGTCACAAACATCGAGGTCACCCCAGACGGCGTAACCGCACACTTTCATGACGGCACCACCGAGTCGGGCAGCGTCCTCGTCGGTGCAGATGGCGGCGGATCGTGGGTCAGACAATGGCTTTTAGCAGACCAAGCCACGCCACAGCTTATGCCATACGTCTTCCTCAACTTCCCCATGAGCTTCACAGCCGAGCAGGCCGTCAAGATGGACAAGATGATGCATCCCATCGTCGATGTTGGCGTGCATCCGAAATCGATGTACATTGGCATATTCCTGCTGGACAAGCCTGACCTGCACAACCCAGAAACATGGATCTTTTATATTCTCGCAACGTGGCCGAAAACCGAGACACCCAATGAGGAGAACACGGATATGGTTGCTGAACTGCGCAGGAGAGTAGAAGACTGGGCAGACCCGTTCAAGTCTGCAGTGCAGTGGATTCCGGAGGACGTCAAGGCCAAGGCTGTGCCGTTCAGGATCTGGCGACCACCTTCATCAGGCTGGAATAACCACAATGGCAAGGTGACACTGGCTGGAGATGCCGCCCACAGTATGACATTCCGTGAGTGACCCTTCAAACAAGGCGAGGCATCTGCTGACATGTGTCCAGACCGTGGTCAAGGAGCCAACAATGCCTTTCGTGACAGTGAGCGATTCGTCAATGCTATGCTGAAAGTCAAGTCGGGAGAGATGTCGCTGAAGGAGGCTGTTTCGGACTATGACGCGGATGTTGTAGCCCGGGGAAGGCAGGAAGTCGAGATATCCAGAATCCAAACCGAAGCGTTCCATGATCACGCCAAGTTCCTGGAAAGTCCTGTCGTGAAAATGGGAATCAAGCCGAGTACAAGCGTAACCAACGGTGATAGCGGACAAAAGGCATGAATGAGGTCAAGTAGTTGTATGCGCATTTTGAGCCTTTAGCAAGCCATTTGGCACAGCTAGCCGAGAAAGAAAAAGAGTAAACATGCCAAATGGTGTGCATCCGTGTCAACATGGAACTCTGAAGCTCTGCTTAATTGCAATGTCAGTATCAGGAATGTTTGGTGAGCCACGAACGTTCGTGAAGCGGGTGTCCTTGTTCTCGTATGTCTAGCTGATTGGCCAACGTCCGTAGACACGCATTGAATGCTTCAAGCCTCGCGCCTTATTCGCCCTGCATACGGAACATCAGATAGCTCACGATGACGCTTGCTCTGCACATCGCTTTACCCAGTCCCCCGTCTCTTCAACTCGGCTCACGAACGGACTATGGCCACTACCGATCCTCGTCACCACAACCGCTCTCTGACCTTTCTCCGCAATATCCTTGTCGGCACTGTCTACGATCATTTGTTGAAATTGCTTCGGCAACGCCTGGTCCTCCTCGCATATCAGATAGTGTGTTGGCACGGCCAAATATCCTGCAAATGTGATCTGATCATAGTGACCGTTGAAAACGTGCGGTTTCAGCATGGCGGCGTACTTTTCGGCCTCGTCCGTTGGAAGATCGTGGTAAAGCAAAGCAACTGGTCCAGGCGGAGAAGCGGGAGTGCTGGTTTCGATCTCAGATTCCGATCCGTCCTCAGTTTTGAGTTTGCACATTTTCAGAATTGGCGGGTACTGACTGCTCCACCATATCCAGCCTGATGTCCCCGTCGGTATCAGTGGACCGGCGACTACGAGGAAGGCGACAATGCCGTTGGAATGGCCGGATTTCAGGCGCATCGGTTTGTCCAGATCCTGAATCGCGGGGGAGGCCGGCAGAGAGCCATAAGAGTGAGCTAGCAGGATGACGTCCGTGGTCGGATCGGTGTCGAGCTCGGTCTGGATGGCTTTGCGGATTGCATTGATGTCTTCACTGAGGCCGCGTGGCGGTGGGGTGCCTTGCGATGCGTAGTGTACTGTAGGAAGGCTGGGAGTGACGGTCTTGTAGCCCTGTGAGCGGAGCCTAGATGCTAGGGTTTCATAGTGCTCGGGCGAGTGCCACGCTCCGTGTACAATGACGATGGTCGGTAGGTGCCCGGACATGTCGTTGTGGTGAAGGTTGAGTGCTCGAGACGTGTGGTCGGATTTTGAGAAAGTATCTGGCTGATATCTCCGAAAGTAGCTTTCTAGGACGTCAGTGGAGAATTTTATCACCAGAAGGGGAAGTAGAACAGTGAAGTAGATATGCTCTGGTACAGATCTGGACTCGGTCAAGCAATGTCAAAAAGGATGGTGCCAGTGTCCAGGCTGGAAGAGGGTGCCTGAATGTCGAAATATACCTCGAGATACGGGACGCCTGAAGCGACTCGGGACGTATCTTCTCGTGGAGGGCTCCACAAGCGAATGGCCGCGAATGTTGCCGAAAAGGGAAAGAATGAATATGTTCCACAATGGCGTCGATGTCGACTCACGGCCAGGTCAGTGTTGTTTCCTTTTCTTGATTGATTCATGCGGACTTTTATTTGGCCATGTTTAGCGCGACAATGACCGCTGCACCAATACCACTCCCATCCTCCGCGGACGTCAGCTGGATCTTTCCCACCTCTGAATCCAATATCTCGGCCACTGCCGCCTCCCACCGCCTTCGAAAGTGTGGATGCTTGATTGCTACGGAGCCATCTGCAGCGACGTGTCCAGTCGTTACTCCCTGCCGCTGACACAGAGCCGAGACACCACAAGCACATAGCCTAGCGCCACGAACAGCAATGAGCTGTGCAAGGTTCCGCAGAAAAAGAAGTTCCTGACCATCAGGGGAGAGAGGTTTGAGTTGGTTCTCGCCATTTGGAAGGCCGACCGTTGCTTCAAACAACCTTTTCGAATCTGCCAACTCCTCGGATTCGTCGTTTTCGATTTGCGAGAGGAACTCTGTGTCAATTGTGTATGGCTCTTCGATGTTCTTCCTGTCCTTCCCATCCTGGTCAACTCGCCCCGGTTCTGAATGGAATAGTACGCCTCTCCGCCACATATCCACAACTGCCTGCCGGAAGATCTCGCCGAGATACAACCCAGCGGACATCTTCTCGAAGCTCTGCTCCCCCGGGCGTGGTGATTCGTTGTCGATCGCTTCGTCGTAGGGCGTGCGAGGGAGCACTTTGTGTGAGTTATCAAAGGCTCCGTATTCACAGTTTATCGCCATTATATCGTCTTTATTCCCAGTGCCAGTTTTAGAGATGTTCTGATCATACGATTTCAGCTTCGGAATGTTTCTGCATTTTTCGATGTACGCAGCATTACACCCGGTTCCGAAGATGGCGCCAATTATGGTCTCTGGATCTTTGTATCGAGATGCAATAAGTGCGCCAGTTGTGTCGTTCATCAACGCGACCAGTTTGACTGGGATTTTCTGCCAGCGAAGTCAGTGAAAGCCCGTTTGACTAAGACATGAAAGTTCAGCATAAAAGTGCGTACCCTTTTCTCGATTGCGCTTCGTAGCAGGGCCGCTACATCCTTTCCTTCTACATCGTCAACATCCCATCCTTTAGTCCAGGTCTGTAGAAGTCCGTGATCGATTCTGTCCTGTGTAGCCGGATAACTGAATGTGAAACCGAGTGGGAGTAGCTCCCCATCCTCTTGGGAATCTGACGAATGATCTTTGACAAAGTTCTGTAAGGAGTCTGCAATAAAATCAAAGAGTCCATCTGAGGTGCCGGTCTTTATGCTTGAAGGTAATGAGTATTTCTCCTGCTCGACCTCGGCGTCGCCACCTTTCAACGTGATTCGGCATACACGCAGGTTAGTGCCGCCTAGGTCCAGTGCTAGGTAAGTGCCTGTCTCCTGGCCTGTAGGAAGCGATGTGACCCAGGTGATGTTCATAGGCTAGTCGGCCATGGTCAGTGATTGCCAAGGACAGCTCGGCAAGGTGCCAACGTACTATATTTTGACCCTGTTTCTGGAGGCCTGCAGTATTGCAAGATCAGCACTACTGCCAGAGGAGCGATGATCGAGGCTCGAAACCCTCACCTTCTTCAAGCTCCTCACCAAATCGCTTGGTGATCTTCTTCAGCATTTCAGTGTCCACTGTAAAGAGCTTTTCGAGCCGTTGGCGCTCTTTTTGGAGTTGCGGAGGGAGGACCTCCAGGGGATCTGTTCTATGGGTCAGTTTGAACGCCTTGAGACACCTGATGTGTCGTTCACACCTCCATGTTCTGCTGGAGTAACAAAAACATCCTCCTTTCCTGTTTGAGGCGGCATGTTTTCAGAAGAGTATGCTTAGATCAAAATTTGAGTACGCTGCGGTATGCGAATGCGGATAAATGCTCTTCAACACGCTTCAAGGAAGTCAAATGCACCAGAAAGAAAAGAGAAAACGGGCATCAACGAGCGTGATTACATCTCCACCGGTCCGGCAATTGTGCCAATGTGATGTTTTAGTTGCTCATCATACGATGGAGATCGCCAAAACATCGGGCAAAAAGGCCGACAGCGACTTCACCATGACGTAATTGCCAATTGTCCTCGCAGAAATGCCTTTCAGGCAGAATGCTATATGAACAAGGAGTAGGACGTGATCTTGAAACATCCATGTGGTCTTCGGAGCATATAGCTGCGATGTCGATATGCAGAAGTCGACGAGAATTAGGGAATTTGTTGTTCAGAACATCTCAGGGATGAAAGCCTTCTCTCCGCCAAGACAAGGCTGAACTCATTTCCAGGTTGGTGTTGGCTCAGCCTTGTCCGAAAAACGGCGTTGAAGCACGGTTCCCCAGTTCATGAACTCCTAGGCTGGTCGAGAGGACTGACTCATTGATGAGCGAAGAAGATGAGACTCGAGGCCCCAGATAAGTACCTTCATTTAGGTACTTGAATCTCATCATCGATCTTCTGACCTCGTGCTCTGCATACTGGCTAGAAAAGCACATGTTACGGTGAGGCCCTCAGCCAATCGGTCTGCGGACCGCACCTGTATTCTGTGGAGTAAACCCGATGTGGAAAAGTACTCGACAAGCGCAAAGAAAAATGGCAGTGGCGTCAATGACGACGGGGATGTGCATGTCGCCCATGATCGATCTCATTAAATTTCGATTCTAGATGCTGACCTTCACCATTGTAATGCGGAGGAGTCATATAGAATACTGGCAATTCGATCTTCAAGTATTGATCAGCCTTTTCCATGGAGATCTCTGGCTAGCCGATATCGTATAGCAGCTATCTGAAAATTTTACCATGATAGTGGTACCCGACACAGCTCTCTCGTGATTTGAAGCTATCGCCAGGTTTCGCTGGCTATGACGGACGCAATCTAGCCTTAGGATAGAAATTTCAGCAACGACTTTCCGGATTAACGTGATTGACGACAATCATGGAAGACAATCCACAACCAACAAGCCCTGAGGAGCACCCTCGTTCGGTTTCCAGAGATTATCTCCAGCGCACCGCATCGTCCGCCTCAAGATCCACGGCACATTCGCATTCGCGTACAAGACAAGGCGAGTTCGACTTTGGCCCGGCGACTCTTCGACACCGTGTTGGCAGTGCGCAAACCAGCGTGAACCCAAGCCCAGGTCCAGCTCACTCTATCGGAAATATTCTTCGCTCGACTCAGAGCAGAAGATCCATCCTCTTTGCCGCGCCGTCACGGCGAGGACAAGACGACGAAGATGATGCAGCATCCCGCAAATTCTCTCTAGCAGGTCCTGCGCCGCTGGACACTCTGGCCGCCAACCAACCCTACGTCGACCCAGGTTATGCACAACTCAACCCTGCTTACGATCAGCCAGTCAATGTCCGACCGGTATGGGGTCTAGCCAAACCTTTGCCACATGTCCTCAGACCGGGCATGGTCCCAGCCCAAGACGAACTGGAAAAGGAAGTTCAAGCACAGCAAGGAGTACCTGCAGCTCAATCGGACGCTATCCTGGACCTTGAAGCTGGCAGGATCGAGCCCACGCTCAGACCGGATAAGGTCGCTGACCAGCTCGACACCATCCGCCGAGAACGAGAACTCTCCTTGTTCCGCGCATACCAACATCTTCACGGAGAACCGCAAACCGGCTCGCCATTTCCCTCGGTACGGGCACGGCGAGCATCGGATGCACCCACGGAAACGCCGCACGTACCTACGATCCGCGAAGAACCAGAGGATCAAGGCGAGGAGGAACAAGCCCTCGAAGACGAAATGCCTCAACTGGCACAAGCCATAGCGAATGTCAAGCAAGCCAGAGAAGAAGCAGAAGCAGCCTGGAAACTTCCGTATCAAGATGCAATCCCTCTCCTAGCGTACGACGCCGAGGACGACGAAATTCATAACCTACATACCTACTGGTCTCTGATCCGGCTGCGCTTCAGAGAGCCTCTCGCGGAACTTCTTGGGGTACGTCTCACCTCTTCTAGTGGACGCAAGCAGCTAACATGATCCTTAGATCTTTGTTCAATACACGCTCGGTTTCAGCGCGAATCTTTCAATGACAGTCTCCCGCGGCGCGGCAGGCGCCGGCGATACAGGAACCTGGGCGTGGGGCCTCGCCACGATGATTGCAATCTACATAGCCGGCGGCATATCCGGCGCACACCTCAACCCAGCAATATCACTGGTGCTGTACATCTACCGAGGGTTCCCCCTCAGCAAAATGCCTACCTATATCATAGCGCAGTTCGTGGGAGCATTCCTTGCGGCGCTCATCTCCTTCGCTATATTCCGACCAGGACTCCTTGCACTTCACGCAGAACAACAAGCAGCCATGCGGATCCAACCACCGACCGTCGTAGCCCCATCATCATCGGAATTGATATCAATGTCCACCGTACTCCCAAACTTCATCACCTTCCCTCGCACACCTTGGGTCGACATTCCAACAGCCTTCCTTACCGAACTCGTCGGCACAGCGATCCTAGTCATCGCAGTCCTCGCGCTAGGCGACGACACAAACGCACCACCAGGTGCAGGCATGATGGCGTTCATCGTTGGACTATTGATTGCCGTCCTGGGAATGGCATTTGGATACAACACAGGCCTAGCTATGAATCCGGTGCGCGACTTTGGACCGCGCGTGGCGATGCTGCTTTTGGGATTTGGCGACAGCCGCACGCTGTTTGCCGACGGGTACTGGTTCAAGGTGGCGTGGCTAGCTCCCATAGTCGGAGCAATTCTTGGTGGGCTTCTGTATGATGGCGCCATCTTTGTTGGTGGTGAGAGTCCCGTCAATTATCCCACACGCCGGATTTGGCGTGCCGCAAGGAAATGGAGAGACCGGTGGAGGGCCAGGTTAACGAGAGCGAAGAAGGTTGTCAAGGATGTCAAGAATGATGTTGTTGGTGGTGAATATGAGGCTTTGCAGGGTTGATGGCACTTTGTTTTTTCCCTCGCGGTATTCATTTCGTGGGATCTTGTTGGAATTGTATGCGCAGATTTAGCATTGGCGTTGTATGGATGCAATGATACCTCTGTTGGCCTGTGGCAGCCCTCCCTGACGATACCAAGAATGCAAGCTTTCATCTGAACAGACGATTTCCAGAGGCACCGTCACCCAACCGCCACGCGGTTGGTCCAGGTACGCCCAACAGACCGTGGCTCATGCCCTGGAACCCGACTCCGCCACCTTCGCCGTCTGCCTTGTATCGTCTCAAAGCCTCTCGCAGGTGATCAGGCAACAGTCCTCCTCGATGCGGGTTTGGAATGTACTCTTTCATCACCCTCTTCAATCGTTCAATGTCCCTGACAATCGCCCGAGACTGTTGATCCGTGTTGTTACTCTGCTTCTGCTTCTCCTCGAGCACTTCCAATTGCTTTTGCCTCCGCTCCTTTTCTTCCTGTCTGGTCGCCTCATAGGCTATGGCCGACTCTTCCTGCACTTCTCTCGCTCGCTCCACAATCTCACCAACGAACCATTTGCCGTAGATGCGGATTGCCTGTAGAGGAGCCGAAGTGACTGATTGCGACACGATAGAATTGACCAGTCGCTTTACCGTAGTGTTATTCAGAGACAGCGCTCGCCATTGATTATATCGAGAATACTGGTCCGGATCGAGAGTATCTGCAAGACGTTCTCGGCGCTGTTCTTGTCTGATCTCTTCCTCTTCGGCCTGTCGTCTTTCTTGTTCGTCCATGTTTTCATTCTCCAGCATTCCGTCGATCGCTTCTTCATCTTCCTCTTCCTCTGCCTCGGCAGCGCCTGATCGACCGCTGACTACTGATTTTGTTCCACGACCAGCGTTTCGTCCTGCACCATCGGCTTGACTTGCTGTGTCTGGCGCTTGTTGTGCGGAGCGTATATCTTCGGTGTTGAGTTGTGTGGATTTCCTGGGTCGTCCTCGTCCTCGACCTGGAACTTTCCCACTGGGGCCGGAGAGCTGGCTGTTGGCGACACTTGATGTCTCGGATCGTGCGCTGTGTATTGCTGAGCCGGCGCCATATTGAGCGGGGAATGAAGTTTGTCTGAGAGGATGGAGTTTCGGTCTTTTGTTTGGTCCTTGCGTGGATGCTGTTGAACTCATGGATGTTCGCTTCTTGGATGTAGGTAGGCTTGCGGGAAAGGGTGCGGGAGGTGAGGACGCCATGGCTATAGTATGCGACAAGTGATGGTAATACTGGATTGATTGTGGATTTGCGCACTTCGAAGCTGGCTCTGTAAAGATTTCAGCGAGCAAGGGCCCGGACGAAGCCCTGTTTAGTTGATACCATTGACCAAAGTGACGAATCCGCGCGTGAGGATGATGGCGATAGAAAGACACGCGGCGGGAGAACTTCGGAAAGATGATGCCTGCTGCTTTATGCCTGTGCGCCTGGCTCACCCTGCTGCCCTAAGAAGCACTCCAGATCTTCAACACTGATGTTCATGTTGTACTTCACGTCTTCCCATCGATCGAGTCATTCTATTCATCTTGCCAGTCCCGTTTGCGGAACTCCATTCTCTGGCGTCTCGACATGACACTTCCGACATCGGTGAAGCATTCTACTCCTTGAACTTTGCTTTTTGCCAGATAGCCAGTCAAAGTTTCTGGCTTTACGTTGCTCAACGCGATATCGCTACATGTTCTGTCTCGTGCCTCAAGATACTGAGTCACATCCCTGCCGGCATGAAGAGCGACCTGCCCCAGGATCGCAAAAGAACATGACGATCACTTTAGACCTTTGTTTGAGTGGAAGCGAGGTAAGCGATTGGCTATTTCGCGTGGGACCGGATATCGGGCTTCGTGCCGCATGAGGGAAATACTATGGCAGCCTCGTCGTCTATTTCAAAGTGACCTCCCCTTGTACCAGATATCCCATTGCCCAAGGAAGTTCATCCCATACGCTTCTATTCGCATACTCTTTGACCTTTTAGACTCGGCAGCACCTCTTGATCAGGTCAACAATCGCATTTAACCAACCACTTGAGACTTCCCACCACTTGTCACAAGGCTTAAGCCATGGGTGCCACAAAGGACTTCGATCCTAATGAGATCGCGTATGTACCGACCACAGGTGTGCGCAAGGTCTTTGAACTCCCACTCGTTGAGGCCACAACAGAAAGTGTCAAAGGCTACGGCCACATCTTGGACTCAGACAACTTCCCCATCGAGATTGTTCGCTGGCCGGCGCAAGGATGGCGGCCGATTGATGATAACTCTGGTGACCAAGGCGGTACGACTGAAGGTCTGTTCGAGTTTTGGTGGAAAGGAGATACATTGTATGCACGAAACAATGCAGTAGGCGACAGCTACCTGTTCGCCTGGAGTCAATTCCCAGAGGAGGCAACCACCAGCGGCGACCCACAGCCTCGTGAAAGAGCATTGATTTGGCGGGCAAACTACCATCCAGATGGTGGTCAATTATTCTACCCACTCGACGGCCAAGACTTCATTGTGCCAGTAGCATTACCTGGGGACGACGTTACTCCCGAGAAGTTCATTGCTCTCAAGGCCAGTGGTGGCAAAGGTCTCTACCTTCATCCCAATATTTGGCACGGGGCTGTCGTCCCTCTGGCTGATCAATGCCGCTTCATTGATCGACAGGGAAAGGTTCATGCCCGGGTATCAGTGGACTTTGCGAAGGAATTTGGCGGCTATATCTCAGTACCATTGGGTCCTTACAAGAATTAAACACATGCCTGACAGGCATCATGGCGACAGTCACGTTGTGAGCAAGTAAACATTTCTCTCAACATCAGTCTCAATTTCAATTCAATTCTCACGACTGATCAGCGATAGTCGACGTGCCTCCACCCTCCACCTCGCTCAGCACACTCGTAGCAACGACATTACTATTCGCATCGAGAAAGATCGCCGCAACAACACTCAAGCCCCCAAACGGATTGTACGTGTACTGCAACTCCTTCACATTCTCCCCATTCAGGATCACACTCTTCTCATTCCCCGTGGGAGTCATATCATGCCAATAACTGCCCACAATCGTGCTCTGATAGACCTTTCCATCATTGTGCAGGAACTCATCCACGATATTCCCGGCTTGATCCAACACGCGATTCGTATGTGTGTTGCCCGTGTAGTCGTTGACCGAGTACAAAATCCCCTGTTGGAGCTCGAAGGAGCGGGCACTCAAATCACTCGTCAAACCGCCAACGGTGTCATTGACAAGGGTCCCCACATCATTGCCCAGCGTCGCGATGACGGGGTTCAAGTCAATGGAACTGAGCGTGTCGTTGATCATCATCACAAGATTCTCCAGACGGACTTCAAGTTCGACTCTCGCTGAAACATTCTGGATGGTCAATGCGACTCGGTTGATGCTCAGGTCGACGCCCGCATTGAAGTTGAGGAGGTTAAGGACTTGGGCGTCGAGATTGAGTTTGGCCGTGAGATTGTCTACCGTGAGGTCGATTTCTCCGACGAACACCGTCGCATTCAGAAACACATCTGGTGGGGAGCTGCTGTCTGTGACGGTGCCGTTGGATGTGTCGGTCGAGTCGGTCTCGTAGACGGTGGAATCGGTGTCGTCTCTGACTTCGAGTGTGTAGCCTGTATAGCCGTCGCTGGAGGTCAGGCTTTGAGAGGCTGCGAGTGCTGTGAATGTCGCTAGCAGCAACGCAAACAGTTGAGGAAGCATCACAGCGGTATCGAGGTCTTGCAAGAAGGCTGAGTCTCGATTGCCAGAATACAGAACGGACACAGGTGAAGTCTGCGATCAATGCCGTCGAGACTGATGGGAATGAAGTATTGAGTCTTGAACCTCGACTCGACGATGGTTCTAGCCCGTGGCTAATGCTGAAAAGTCCAATCTTCGGCCATTCGACAGGGGATTTTGCGTGCAGGGCAAAAACTCCTCATCGTCATCAGCAATGTCGGCAACAGCGCGTTTTGAACTCGTTTTGGGACGTGGTGAACGATTGTTCTCGGTCAGACATTCTAGTCAGGGGTAATGGACACCCCTCATCTCGCTAAAACGTCCAACCGACCGTTAAGCAGCTTGGGGGTTACTCATCAAACAGGATTATTGGCACGCTTACCATCATACAAGGGTCCATGGAACCTCATCCTTGCTAGTCTCCCGCTGTCGAAACAAAGGAGAACATGCACCCATTCTCAGAAGATGGAATTTCGCTACTGTATGCCATTTTGCTGGGAGATTGCGGATTTCTGATGCGGCTGGGCGACAGAAGGGGTAGGTTAAATATACTGGGGGAGGGAAGATTCCCATCGATGTCGAGTTTTGCCTTTCTCGCGGCCCAGTCAAGTCAATCAAGCAGCGATGTTGTCGAACGTATCGATCCGGGTCGTCCTGACCTTTCTGTGTCTTCTCATCCTACAGCACGGCGCTTCTGCACAGAGGGCAACAACCACGACACGAAAGACGACAACGACATCTGCGTCGGCGTCAGCATCAGCAACGACATCGTCGCTATCGAACTCAGGGTCCGCCACGAACTCTCCGACAGTCACCTCAGCCACCGGGGCGACATCTTCCGCTCCAGATGTCTACCTGAACGTACCAACACTCTCCGTCGGACGCATTGAGCTCGATGTCGACGACCTACAAGCACAAATCAACCTGAATGCGCAAGTCGCATCGCTCGTCACCCTGAATGCTGGTGTCGCGGTATCGATTCAGACCGTGAACCTCACAATTGAGGACGTCGATGCAAATCTCGAATTGATCGTCCGATTGGGCAATCTAGTGAACATTGTCAACCGGGTGTTCCAGTCCCTGGATCTCAATCCTCTTCTCATCAACACTCTCAACAACGTCACCTCAATTCTGGAACCCATTGTGGGTGCGGTCGATGGACTCTTGGGCTCCATCACTCAGAGCGGCACCACTCTATCGTTCTTGGTCGACAACCTCGGCAACATCGTCCAGGAGGTTGGAGGTGTGTCAACCATCGTGGGCAACTACCTCCAAAACATGACCGACACCGGAGTGAGTCAGACGCTGTCTGGTGGGCTCATCCAGAAGACGTTCTCGTATTCTCCATTGAACGCTTTGGTGGATATCGTCTTCAACACGGCCGGTCAGGTTGTCCAAGCATCTGTGGCAACCACAGGTGCAGCAGCAACGGCGACTAGCAGTTCGAGTGTGGCGGCCTCCACGGCATCCGCATCCAGTGCATCGACGACTGCAGCTTGAGATGATTGAAGGTTGAAAAGAACGAGTTTCCAGCCGGAGTTGACTTCCCGGCGGTTGTTTGATAAGCCAATGCATATTTTTCTATTCATTAATCTTGTGACGCAAACTGTCCCATTCATCCAGTGTATGCAAACTGTGCTCCCTGGGCACTCGTGAAGCTATGCGCCAACCAAGAGTCATCGTGAGGAATGTGTTGACAGAGTCAGCATCAGCATGCCCACAGATGACACTCATCCCCCAGAGGACACTAAATATACATGGCTTGGTTGAAGACCGTGGCACCATGACTTGATGCCGAAGCAATCCAAGAACAAACGATGCGAGCACGAGCGTGAGCTGTTGGTGCTGGCGTACAATATGAAAGCATGGCTCACAGGTACCTCACGACTGTAGTTGAAGATACTTCCTCTTTTAACAATCCACACCCATTGATCGCAGCTGGGTGATCGTCTCTTTTACTTTCGATTCTGAATTGAGTTGGTAAGCGTAGACCCCAATGTGCTGGATCTACTTACCGCAAGCGCCATGCTCGTGTCCTTCGACCACTTCAAATATTTGTGAATGTAAGGATGGTAGAACCATACCTGCGGAGGCGTCTGACCCGTTGTAGAACATACTGGCACGATCAGCACGATAAGAACATCAAACAACAATGGACTTGCCTGTCCATATCAATGACGTTCACTCTGAGGCGGTACTGCCCAGGCTCCGTGATGACCAGTCCTCGGAACGTTGCATAGCCTATGGTAGAACGGTCTACCTCGTGCTCTTGATCGATAGGATGAATCGAGTCTGCGGTATTGCCGCGCAATAGATCTGTCCTAGGTGGTGCCAAACTACTTCGCATGTCGGCAGAGGTGAGAGACACCATCGCCCAGGCGCCACTTAGATCAGACAATGAAACTGTTTCTGCATCTCCTTTACGGTCAATTTCCTTGATAGTGGCAGTCGAGAACGTCACGACGATTGGTGTCTGAAAGGGTACTCCGGCTGCAAGTCTGGGTGTTGGTGCAATTGAGAACTCCATTTGGTAGTGGCCCACCGGCATAGCAAGCCGCACTGGTCGCTGTTAATAGAATGCTTTGATTAGAGGAATTGGGCTTGGATAGAGGCTTTAAATACTGTGGCAAGCTGAAGCAGCGTCTGAGCAACTGGTCTTGGAGCAGGCATGTAGGAATGAGCAAGAGTGAAACTGACCTGCCAGTACGACAAAGACCTCTTTATGCAAAGCACTTTTCCGAGTTGGAGCGGCTGCCTCTTCTCGTTGGGAGCAACAAAATACGCAACTGTCGAGATAACTCCTGCGTCTATTGAAAGTCCTTTGATCTGGATATTTGAGTTTACGCGCACTGTGCCGTTGAGCTGCACTGAAGGTTGCATAGCCGAACCGGAGATCGATATGTACGTGATGATGATACCGATGAATAACCTTGAAGTAATGGGATATCAAATATGATCTCTGTGGATGCGTACTTTTGCATCTCTTCCCGATACGGGAGACAACTCCACGATTCTGAGCAGTGGAGGGTTGCGCGTAGACGAATGACTCCGCTGAGGTGCAAGAAGGCGTCAGCCCAGAATGAATAGTGATTAATACTCTGTATGTAGGTCGGCCATATGTGGCCTAGGAATCATCAGATGAGCTGTAAGGAGTGACGCACCCCGGAATAGATCGATGGCTTCCCGATGCTGTTATCAGGACGTAGGCGCTCGTACAATGGTGAATGTCATAAGCTCCAGGAACGAAGCGATGACAGAGACAGTGAACATGACTCGAGTCAGGCGCCACGCATCAAGTGGAGTGCTTGGAGAAGGCAAGTCTGATGCCGGTACAGCTCGTGAACTGCAAAATCTCCGCGGATAGAAATTAGTTGTAGGTTTGCTCAGTCTGATGACGGCTTACGAAAACCAGACTTCTTGGAAGCTTCCAATGGCAGGGTTTGTGATCCTAGGTGGTTTTGATCTGCTTTCCCCTTGCGAAGGTAGGGGAAGATTGAGTTCTCCCGAATATCCATTGACGTCGGATGCATTTTCCTTGCTTGTTGATAGTCGCCTGACAACTATTCTGTTCCTCCTTCGCGTCATAAGAGCGGCTCTTGGTTCGATCGTTGCCTGCGGCAGGAGGCGTTATTCCGCATGAGATGGTGCCCCAATCAAGCTGTCTCGACATGCTATATTGGGACCGTGTGGAGCAGGTGTCTGATCAGCAAGACCCACGGCTTTGGGTTTTCAGTTTGACATTGACAGATTCGTCTGACAAGGACTTCTGGTCATACTTGGGTGTGCGGTCACTTGGGACCTTGCAAGGCTGCAAGTCTGAATGGAATGAAACTTCGGATGCGTAGGCAGAACGCCGAACTGACACTTGCTGCAAGATTAGAAACATAGAAAAGGACCTGCAAGGGTACGTTGGCCGTGTGAGCAAGGACGAATCATACTTTGTGTGCATGGCGCAAGCAGATGTCGGTGGACCGGCGATGGAAGTATCGAGTCTCCAAATCCTGCGATCGACACAAGAAGAGCCTAGAGATCTGCCCGGTGTGCTGGCGGGATGGTCAGCTCGGGAATCTCACCAGTAATGCCAGCTTAAGACCCATCATTGCAGGCCGCATATCAGCACTCGAGGGAATGCAGTGCAAGATTCTCATGGAGGGTACAGTAACATGCAACGATTTCCGCCATAGGGTCCGAGTACCATTCGTGGCGCAGCGGATCTGTTTTGGAGAATGTTTACGAAATGAGTTGTTGTTACGAGGATGTCTGAATTGAGTCGACGTCGAAGGAGGGTTTTCCATTTCGAGTAGTGGGCCGACGTCACTCAAAACTTATGTACGACCACAAGCGACTTCACTTCTCACCATTGTTTACTTTGTACACCAGGAATACAAGTGTCAAGTACGCGATCTTGTGTTTCCCCTGTACGATCCTTCTCAAGCCTGATAGCAAGGGTTGGTGAAATTGACAAACATGACACTTTGTCAGTGGTGAAGAAGCCTCAAGACAACCCGCCGGCCGTGATTTTGGTTAAGTACGGTATGCTCTCCTTCCTGCGACGATGGGACACATGCTGATCTCAACAGGTAGGACTCGAAAGAGCAGCTGAAATTCTACTACCAAAGGTGTACCTTCCTGAGGATCGTTGATGATCATATATCAATTCCCTCAGTATGCACGGTGGCTTGATCTCCATTTACGCTCTGCCCTGATCGACGAACTTTCATCTCAATTCCAGAACCGCGGCTTTCTCATTTTTATGCGATCCTCAAACTCAGACATGACTTTGTGGCTAGCATCTAGAATTGCAAATACCATGCAGCCATTACAGTGCTCTACCAAACCACCCACTTCTCATTCTGATCAATCTTGCACCCTGTTACACCGTTTGAGCTTGGCCCTCGCTGTCTTGCGTCCACCAGGAGCTGACCGATCCGAGCCTGTGTGTAAAGATCAAGTCATCTTGTTTATTTCCGCTACGAAATCTTGTACTACCACAGATGAGACGGGAACAAATCACAAGAGAGGAAAGATAAGTACGGCGTGAGCTGCACCGTATTAGGTACGTACCAAATAACGGGAGCCGACATGATCGCCATGTATGATCGCTAGGCCGCCGTAACATCGTCGCTGACTTGAACACGCCGACCATCCGCTGCAATTATTTCATCTGCACCACACAGCCTGACCGGTTACAACGATTGATCAGTGACTTGCCCCTCTTTCCTCTGGGCTGAGGCCTAGATCAACGCCTCGTTTACAATGACCAATCAGGGAATCACCATTCATCCTTCTGGCTGGCAGAGGACGTTCTATCTTTGCTTGTAGTCGAATAGGAATATTTACCCTCTCACCTGGCCCCAGCGTTCGACTCGTCATATCCATGGTGTTCAGGACCTTACCCAAACTTGCTGCTCTTGTTGCGATCGGAGGAAGCCGTCACTCGGTCAATGGGAGTCGTTTTGACATGCATGACAGAAGTATATGACACCTGTAAGGTCAATCTCCCTGACATACTGTGTAGCCGTGGGACGAGAGCAATGTCCCGTGCTGTTGCTTCAGCATAGAGATCGCAGGGGTTGGTCATGAAGGAGACATGTCCGGTTTAGTGGAAGGGCAACGAGCCGAGGAGACTGGTAGCCGGTATGGAGTAGCGTACTGGGCGTGCATGCTCGATCTTCAACCCCCTTGCACTCAAGGCTCTTGATCGGGTTCAATATGAAACCAAAAGCGGAACAGCACAAAGGCCACCAGACACGGACCGACTCATCAACAGGTGGGAATATAATAAAAACCACATGGCAACTAAGCGAGCAGAAATAATGCACCAGGCAGATCTTCACCTACGTCGGTCTGAACCACAAGGGAATGTTGTGGTCATAATGCATGATTATGGTGTACAGTAACGCCCGGATATTGAGTGTCAAACCAACACGAGCAACAAGGACAGACATCCCGACTCCTCCACAAGCGACCAAACACCCTGACCGTAATGATGTCAACCCAAACGTTTCGTCCCTGTTCATGAAAAGCGCTGAGGAGGTCGCATAGTATCATCAGACGCCGCTTCGGTACACTTGGCTTCCGCCGCTCCTTAGCCGTATTGTCTCTCTTCGCTGCAAAACATGCAAAGCTCGTGCCAACGCTGACTCGCTGTATCCTCTCCCCTGGACAAATTCCCGTCGAAGGGTCGCGAGACTCGTGCTCCAACCAATAGGTAGGCGTCTTCTCAATTCCTCCTCAACCTTGCCCACTTCTTCCATTAAGTCCCTGTTGGCACTCATGCCTCCAGCACCCTCGCCTTGGGATACTGCGTCCATGGTACTGGCAAGGAAAAGGCGGATAGCTTCGTCGACGTGATGCTCTTCCGCTACAGGCGACAATGTCAATTTCGCCAGTGACTCAGTAATACGGATGATAGCCTCGAGCTGACGGACTGTGATTGGAATGGAAGACCGAACATTGCTATTCTTCTCTGCTTGAGCGACACGGGCTCTGATTGAGACGAAGTGTGAAGACAACTTCTCTGCGGCAGCGACAGACAGTCGAGGGGCGCATCGTCTGAACATGCCACGTTAGCTGCGATCAATGAGACGGGTCGGCAGGTTACTTACGATTTGCAGAAACTGATGTACCTCTTCATCTTTTCAACTGGAATTTCGACTTCAGCTTGCTCCTCCACGCCCTGGTTGCCCATATGAATACCCATGACATGCTTGGCGATTCTCTCGTCACGGATTCTGTCATGGTCATCTCTGACAATGAATATCATGTCAAATCTGGACAAAATGGTCGTCTGGAAATCAATGTTCTCGCCCGGTGATTTCAGGTCGTCATACCGACCAAAGATCGGATTAGCAGCAGCCAGCACTGATGTGCGAGCATTCAAGATGGTTGTAATGCCAGCTTTGGCAATCGAAATGGTCTGCTGCTCCATCGCTTCGTGGATGGCTACACGATCTTCGTCCCGCATCTTGTCGAACTCGTCGATACAGACAACACCGCCGTCCGCCAGCACCATGGCACCGCCTTCCAGATAGAACTCCCGAGTTTGTGTATCTCGCTGGACCGAGGCTGTCAGACCAGCTGCCGAGGAACCTTTTCCGGATGTATAGATTGCGATCGGAGAGACCTTTTCCACGAATTTTAACAGTTGTGACTTTGCTGTACCTGGATCACCGAGAAGTAGCACGTTAATGTCACCTCTTAATCTCATTCCATCAGGGAGGATTTTCTTCGAGCCGCCCATCAGTAAGCATGCGATAGCTTTCTTAATGTCGGCATTGCCGTAGATAGACGGCGCAATGCAGCTGGCAAACCGACGGTATAAATCTGGGGAGCGTGACATCTCCTCAAACTCTTGGATTTCCTCGTCTGTGAATGATGCACCGCTTGCTGAGTGGTCCGCGTCCGTAGAGATACCGACAGCTCGGACGTACGGATTTCGAATGGCGACCGCCTCTTTTTTGGAGCCTTTGTTCTGCTGGTAGATCGAAAATACGCCCATGATCGTGCATCTGGAACCAGGTACTACTCGATTCGTCAGGTGTCTGTCGGCCGAGATGAGTATGTGACGCGGTAGTTCTCCAACTGGAACTTGATCTGGAGCTTCTTGAAGCTTCAAGATTTGCTGATCGATAAACTGGGAGTTCTCGTGTACCACAAAGTATGGGTCTAAGGGGCAGGGATCTCCCGCTTCTTGACCTGGGACTTTACTCCTTGAGCATGTTCTTGGTAGCGTGATCCCCGAAAATCCGCCTTCGATGGGTATATAGTCAATGTGATCGCAGTTGCGACACTGGATTTGCAAGAGTGTGGCTTTCGAGGATAAAGTGGAGGCCCCAATAACGATGCCTGGAATGCGCACCAATTTGGATACATTTGTGGCATTGAGGTCGCGAATGGAGGTATGTGATACTGACGAATGAAGTAGGAGTTGGTGTTGGGGAAGTTCGACTTGTGCGTTGTGAGGAAAGACAATGCGCTGGGTGCATTGCTTGAGTGCGGCTTCGAAGAGAGGGATCGTATCCGCCGGATCGTTGGTCAACCTATGCGCTAGCTCTTCATTGTATGATATCAAGTGGCCCAAGTCGATGTCGCAGTAGTATTGCTTCACTAGGACATTTTCTCGAATCTGATCTCTGTAAATGTATGTGCCGTCAATCTGGAACGCAAGGACAAATTCCTTGAGTCTGGACTGTAGTTCGGTGCGCGGTTCTGAGGTTTCGTCCTGATGAGGAGGCAGGACGCTGAGAGAGTACGCCGATCTTGTGTCGAGAGCCATTGTGCGGTTGTTGTGTTGTCAATGGGCTTTCTGGTGCTTGGAGTGGTTCAGACAAAAGGGATCAGATTTGAGGGCAGTAAATGGAATTAATGAGACGCGTCGCGTTCTGGAAAAGTCGCGCGACCGCGTTTAGAGGCTGCATGACACTAAAACTCACTCGGCGAAAAGAAGATCCGATCTGCCTTGGCGATCTGACTTGCGCTGCGTGTCCCTTCCGTGGTGGTTGAACGCATAAGCCATTGGGTAAATGACCACAAGCACGACATTCTCCAACAGGTACCATGGCATCTTTGACTTGTCTTCGAAACCCTGGAAGACCGCTGACATTGTCAAACCCTGTACAAGTCGGATCCTGTAATCAATGATGCCCAAAAACCCGTACGCGACATCATCAACATGTCGTCTCCGGTCAGGCCTAGGTCGGAGGCGCCCTTTTCGCCTACAGCATCGTCTCCCTTGACCGGCTATCCCTTCCCGGACGTTTCGCAGAGACAGCATGGCCAACGGGCAGCTTTGCGACGAGGGTCCACGGCGAGTTCGATCACGAGTATAGGAGGGGCGCTCGACACCGGATCTATAAATCATCCTACGATTGCGGAGACCAGTCAGAATGCGATCTCGACGCTGCTACAACATCCAATTACACGCACAGGTCTGCAAGCAAGCACCACCGTACCCAGCACTGGATACAAAGTACCCACGCAGCGAGACATCCCTCCCGTGGCCTTGACAAACATCCCTCACATCGAAGCGAAAGTCTTCCACCCATATCTTGCGCAAGTCGGATCGTTATATGAAGCTTTCCAACGGGCAAAGAATGAGGGTGAGGGAGAGGCGTCACTCTTCCACCGAGGGAAAAAGGACACAAGAAATGAAGAGTGGGAGGCAATACTGGCAAAGCGGTTGCAGAGGCCTCATTCGCGGGCGGGTTCTGTTAGCTCTACATTGTCCACGCCGCTCGAGAGACCACAGCCCACAAGGAGACAAAGTGGTCAGCGCCGTCAAGCTGTAACGCCTCTATCAACGATCCCAACAGTATACTCTGAGGAAGATTTTCATCTGGAAAATCCGCGGACATTTGACATCGTCTCAGAACATTCCGAAATTGTGCGAGATCCTAATGGGGTGCCAAGTGGAAGAAAGTCTCTGGCGACCAATGCTATTCTGCAGGAGAAATTGTCCTGGTATATGGACACTGTGGAAGTTCATTTGATCAATTCGATCTCGACAGCCTCAAAATCGTTCTTTTTCGCCCTCGGTTCCCTAAGGGAATTGCACGGTGAAGCTGCCGAATCCGTGGATCGTATTCAGAAGCTGCGAAAGGAGTTGGCCAAGCTCGATAAAGAGATGGCGATCGACGGCTTGAAAGTCATCAATCTGAAGCAACGCCGTGATAACGTTCGCCAACTAGCGCAGGCGATCATGCAACTCGAGGATATTGTGAAAGCAGTGCAAAGCTGCGAAGAAATGGTGGAGGACGGCGAGATTGACCAAGCGCTAGACGGTCTGGATGATCTTGACGCGTTAATGGCTGGCAGAGACAGCAAGCTTCCTGGAAGCAAGGCGCAGAAGGGATATCAGAAGCGCGACCTCAGGAAGCTCAAAGCCTTACAGGGCGCCTCGGACGACTTGAACCAACTACGGTACCGGGCAGGCAGAGGCTACGAGACACGCTTCCACAATAGTTTGCTCAACGATATTAGACGGCATGTTGACCAGACAGAAACCAGTGCGACACTTCAGAGATGGGGTGTTGCTTATACGAGACCAAGACCTGGTCAAAGGCGAGCTCCCTCGTCATTTCCGGGATCCATGAACATTGGACCGGAACTGCGAGCCGAACTCGAAGCCGAAATGAAAGGCTTGTCTCGAGCTCGATATACGACCCCGGCAGCGACCACGTTCAGGGCGGTCGTTCTGCGGGAGATGAGGAGCATAATTCGGAAACGCCTACCTAGTTCCTCTGATGACGACAACGTATCGACGGTATCAGCGTCAACAGCAGGGGGCAGGACGATGAGCCAGCAAGAGAAGTCCTCTATATTGGCGCGAAACCTTCGTGCTTTGGATGCGGATGATTGGTATCAGATGTTGGCTACGATTTACACAAACCTCAGTGAAGGTTTGCGCCGGTTGAGCGTACAGGTCAAAATCCTTCTGGACATTACAAGCAACCTGCCCGAAAATATGCTCAAATCACCGCCCACCAGCCCTGATCCTTCAAGCATAGACAGGTTGAGAAGTCCTCAGGCCGGTCGACCACGATCTACGAGCTCTGTTCAGGCAGAAATGCAACAGGTTCTTGATCTTTCGAGCTTGTTAGGTGAAGGTGTCGACCTTGCACAAGCGCAAATCACCAAGGTGGTTAAGGTGCGCTCGCAGCAGAATGCAGAGCTGTCTTTGACCGATTTCCTGAAGTTCTTCACCTTGAATCGACTCTTTACGGACGAGTGTGAAGCAATATCAGGTCGCAGCGGCACTGCTTTGAGGAGTGTTCTTGATGTGCAGATCAAGGATTTTGTGGCACGTTTCGGAGAGTCTCAAAAGCACGATGTTGTTAAGGTCATGGACAGCGACAAATGGGATGCGAAGGACTTTGGAGGACGCGAGAATCAATTACTGCAGAGGGTCATCGAAGGCAGCACGAGTGACGCTTTGCCCTGGATCGAGACTACCATGATTTGGCAATTTCCCACGAATGGTACGAATGGAACAGTTACGAACGGAACATCTGCTCCTATAAAGGTTCGAAGCGCCGTGGTCGACGAGCAAAGGTATATTCTTCCAGAGTCGGCCATTGCCATGCTGCAGTCGATGGAGACTTTCCAGCATTTGGCCGTAGGAATACCTAGCATGAGCCAAGAAGTGGCCACTCTGCTATTGGAAAGTTTGAAGCTGTTCAACTCTCGAAGCTCGCAATTGATCCTTGGTGCTGGCGCCACTAGAAGTGCGGGACTGAAGAACATCACGACCAAACATTTGGCACTCTCTTCGCAAGGTCTGAGTTTCATTGTTGCTCTTATACCTTATGTCAGAGAATTTTTCCGACGACATCTGCCGTCTTCGACTGCTTCGCAGATCATGACCGAGTTTGACAAAGTGAAGCGTTTCTTCCAAGAACATCAGAACAGCATCCACGAAAAGTTGGTTGACATCATGTCTGGTCGGGCTTCGATGCACGTCAAGGCAATGAAGGGCATTGACTGGGAAGAAGCTGCGAAAAACAAAGCTGTTAACGTGTCCCCTTACATGGAGACCTTGACGAAAGAGACGGCCACCTTGCAGAAAGTGTTGGCCAAGCACTTGCCCGATCCAGTTGTTGCAGGAATCATGATACCCGTCTTCGCAAGTTACAGAGAGCAATGGTCGAATGCGTACAACGATGTCGTGATCAAGTCGATGGCAGCAAAAGAAAGGTGAGCAAGATCCGGGCATAATCGTCGATACATTCGAGCTAATTTTGATGTGCAGGCTACTGGCAGACGCTCAGTTTTTTGAATCCCGAATCAGTAAGATCGATGGCTCAGGCGACTTGGGTCAAGAGATCGTCAAAGTCGTCCAAGCGAAAACGGTGGCGCAGACAGCTGCACCAGCGCCTCCGACAGCGTTGGAAACCACCAATGGGCAGAATGAACCGGACAAGACTGCTCAAGAAAGACCATCGATGGAAGCAAAAGGCGACAACAAAAAGGAAGAGATACAATCGTGACGTCGTTCGTTACGTGAACAGATGCAATACAATACCTTGCAAAAGAACTTGCCTGCTATATCATGCTCGATGCAACGTCAAATATGAAAGTACAATCTCCTTCCACTCGTGTCCGGCTCGTCGCGCTCCCTCCAGCCGCAAAGGACCCTACTTTCTGGGCGCTCGTGTTCCTCAGTCCGGTGCGTTGAATACACGGTAGTGGCGCCATCACCTCGTATCCACGCCACGTCCGGATTCTTGTCCTCCTAGAAAATCGCAGTACCATTGACATGGCTACCGACACCACCAGGACAATTCGCCGGGGAACTGGTGAAGAAAAAAGTGTATCGCTTATGCTTCTTCGCCAGCTCCGAGACTTTCTCGAGGTCGAGCATCTCGCCCAGTGGCATGCCCCAGAGCGCGAGAATGTATTCGTGCAGATAGTACGACTCGGGCGTGGGCCAGCGCTCGAACGAAGGGGCATCACCACCAACAGCGGAGAAGTAACAGTCGTGAAGCCAATCCTTCATGGATTCCTCCTGCTTGATGCCCGCCCACTGCTGCTCGCCGCTGTGCGTGCCGTGGCCGCGAAGGCCGAGACGTTCACGCTCTTCGGGCGTGCGCTTGTAGTAGTCCTCTGTCCAGCCTGAGCGGATCAGCAGGATGTCGCCAATCTTGATGTCGCCTCCCAATGTGGCGGGTCGGATGTCCAGGCCTTGCCACTTGCCGCACGCGACTAGGTCGTCGTACGAGATGGCGTGCGAAGTCGCTGTGTCGTATTTAATCCCCATGGCGTCGGCGTAGGACCTGAAGTCCAGGAGCACGGCGCGGCCTGTGAAGCCATGCGTGGACCAGTGGTGGATGCTGCATTTGTGGTTCGCTTGTGCGCCCATGACGTCCGAGCTGTGCGTATTGTTGTAGAAGGTCTTGGTCGGGACGTGGGCGAAGTGTCGGAATCCGTCCCACTGGGTACCGCTCTGGGTGTTCATGTGGTAGATGTCGTCGAAGCATACGCCCTCAACCAATTCGACTATCTTGTGGTCGAACTTTTGCCGGCCGAACGCCGGTTGTGATGGCACATCCGTTGGAAGGTCCAGTCGTGCCATTTCACCTGTTCGAATCTCTGAAGCGGCTGACTTGACTCTTGTTGGGGTTAATAGGTTGAGGCGGCCGACGTAGTCATCCTTGCCCCAGACCCAGGCCGCGTCGTCTGGTGCTCCCACGATCTTGGGCAGGTTCTTTCTTGTTGGGAACGACGTCGACTCTGGGTCGAAGGGGATGGTCGTGGCTGTCTTGCCTAACAGTGAATCTTTGATCTGGGTCAGGCGGCGACCAGCCTGTGACAATGAGTCTGTCATCGTATGATCGTATATAACTGTGGCTCGTGTTGTGGCTTGACGTATGGGTACGGTGTGTTGCGACGAAGTAAGAAAGAGAGAGGGTCCTCCCGTAGATGTGACCAGGCCCGAGGACTCACTTCGATTTAAGAACTGTGTCCGGGATTCGGGACAACGAGGGGCTGTGAATATCACTGAGTGGACTGGAGCAAGCTTGCCCCGCCTGTACAGCAGCAATCACAGCGTCAGAAGCATTAGTGAGGCAGTCCGTCATCAACGCCATGACGATGATTGTGCCGCGTGTGATTGTTCCTGTTTATCGCGGACGGAAAAGTGTATCCTGCAAGGGTGGCAGGCAAGCCACGTTCCTGCACGATGGAGCGGGGGAACGTCCTCTGCCAAATAGGGGTTCTAAAGCCTCGGCAAATGTGCTGTAAGGATGACTGATAGAAGCCTGCGATCTAGACATCGCCAACAAATGGTTGTGTGATTTGACGTCAACGGCGACCTTCTCTCTCTGTCTTCCTGCTGCTCTGAAGTAGAGAGATCTCAACACGTTGAGCGAGATGCTCGATCTCGCTGCGGTTATGACCGACAGTGTCGGGTAGATGGTGATAATGGTCAGGACAGCCGCTGTGGATGCCGTGGATGCCGTGGATGCCGTCGATCTCCAGCCCCCACGATCTTTAAATCTTGACAATGTACCCACGATGTAGGTCGCATTCAGTTCATGAATTCATGTGCAAAGCTGCAAGTCTATCATACGTACTGCGGCAGAATCGAACAACGGTATCTTGACAATGGCAGGTTCCTCGATGTCAACATCTCTTCAGAATGGACATAAACACCGCAGCAACGTAGATGAAATATCTGAAATTCCGAGAAGACTATGTCCCGCCTCACGCACGCCGTCGCTCTCCCTGTTCAAGCAAATATGTGCTCAATCCTTCCATCGGGAGATGTATCCAAAGGCATGGAATATAAAATCGAACATCCCCATGTACTTTCCACCGCACCCCTTGCAGGGCCCTGAATTTGTCGACGGGCTGCTAGACGAATGGCATCATGTTCTACGCTCTGGTCCGGGGGTTTTCGTTCTTTGCCATCTCTACACCGACAAAGATCTTCTCAAGGACGTCAACACTGTCTTTTCTGCTATAATCGACTCCGAAGCGTCCGAATCGAAAGGCGACCATTTCGCTGCGTCTGGAAAAAATTCACGCATCTGGAACTCTTTTCAAAAGCACGCCGAGAGAGACCCTTCATCTTTCGTCAAGTACTACTCGCACCCTTGGCTGGCCAAGGTGTGCGAGGCGTGGCTGGGGCCTGCATACCAGGTGACGGCCCAGGTCAACGTCGTCAAGCCCGGCGGACAACCCCAAGTCAGCCATCGAGACTATCATCTCGGGTTCCAATCAGCAGAAGCATGCTCGCAATTTCCGAGGGCAACGCAGGTCGCAAGTCAATTCCTGACGTTACAAGGTGCCGTTGCTCATTCAGACATGTCCCTAGACAGTGGACCAACTCGATTTCTCCCATTCTCGCAGCAATTTGAGGAAGGGTACATGGCATATCGGCACAAAGAGTTCCAGGAGTACTTCAATGACAATTGGGTTAGCGTCGACCTGAAGATGGGCGATGCCGTGTTCTTCAACCCAGCCTTATTCCATGCTGCCGGCGAGAACAAGACCACAAACCTAGAGCGCAGTGCAAATCTGTTGCAAATCAGCAGCGCATTCGGCCGGACGATGGAAAGCATCGACACCGTGAAAATCATCTCCAAATGCTGGGATGATGTACGAAGATTGTACTCGGAAGCCGGAATGACAGACCGAGTCCACGCGATCCTGGCGGCAATCGGGCAGGGCTACCCATTCCCTACCAATCTGGATCGTCGTCCGCCCGCTCCGGGCGGTATGGCTCCTGAGAGTGAGATTGACATACTGCGACGAGGACTGGAGCAAGACTGGGACACGACAAAAGTCATTACGGAGATTATGATACTGCGGCAAAACTCGATGGCTTAACTTTTACAGCTCCATGGAAGAATTCACCAGATGGTCTATCAACTATCAAGTCATCTAATTGTCACACTCCAAGAATGTGAATGACGTCGAGTTTTCAAAATTCGCCCCCATATTGCCAACACGGTCTTGCCAGTCGACGTTCATCAGCGGCAGCTTCATGATAGTCCCGTTATTGGACAAATTGAAATCCTCCAAGTTGATCCAGAAGAAAAAGGCGTCGGTAGCACTTTCCCAGAAATACGTTTTGTCCAGTGTATCCGAATACGTTCTCCAAAGGGTCGGCGAAATATTTGGCGTGTCGATACCTGATGGCTCATTAGGTACACTGACAGCACGGATCATTCCTGCGGTGTTGCCAATCGCTGAGGTCTGGTCAGTGGCTTCTGGGATGTATGTGCGATAATGCGAAGGCGTGCAAAGCGGTCTGCAGGTCTATCCGTGCCGGGCAGGGAGTAATTGGCAATAGTTGACCAGTATTCATTGATGGCCAGCTGTTTCTCGAATTGGGGCTCGTTTGTCATTACCGTGTAATCTTTGGAATGGTGGCTGACCAATGTCCCATTGATCCACTCCAAGATGATGTTGTCTCCCGTGGCATCACCGATGGACAAATGTTGCAGGGATGGGACACCGGGAATGACCTCCTTGGTGCGGACCTGGTATTTGATGTCGCCGTTGGAGTCGTAGAGATCAGCTGCCAATTCGTCAACCGTGGCATAGTTGTCCAGCATGTACTGAAGCCATAGTGAGAGCGACATGGCAGGCAGTGATTCATTGCGTGCGCCGTAGTCTCCGTCAGCAAGATAGAGCATGTTGCCGACCAGGCCTTGGGTATTCATGCCGTCGATACTTGCCAGGTCGTAGGCGGTGGTGATGACGGATCAATATCTCGAAGTCCATGCTACAGAGTTGTTTCCTGCCTTTCCTGTTCGCTGGATGCCCGCGGGGAATGCATAGAGGCTGGAATTAGATGGCACAAGCCAGTCCATTGACCGGCCGATGACAGTCCGGTTGCTGTCTTGTGGGCCGCTGGTGTAGCTGACGCGCGAGCAAGCCAGTGTCGCTGTGAAGAGGCAAGCTCCAGTGAGGACTTTAGCCAACATGATGGGCAGTGTTGATCTGGGATGCAAACCTGGAAAGAAAATAGTTCTTGCGAATACCTTACCTGCATCGGAGGGCGCGAGCAGAATTTATACTGCCTGACTTCAGCCATCACGAACATTCTTCGACAAGGAATTCCTCGTCTCACGGAATCTTCAAGCCTCTTCGATAGCTCCCAGAGGCGTGTTGCAGTATCGAAGGTTCAAGGGCACATATTGCAGTTGGTCTCGTTAGCATCTTTGATAGGTCATCTCGGCAATTGAAAGCGACAGCTATACGGAGTCAACCCATAAGTGCCCGCACGTCCCCTATAAACCCCTAAAAATATCTGGTACCATACAAAAGTCCAAGGGTCTCGAACCGCACGTGCTTGAAGCCTGGACCCTTGTCGCACAAAAACAGATTGGTGGCGTTGTCAGAGATCTCGTACTTGTACAAACATCATTTCTTGGTAGTAGCTATTGAAGTTACGACGTTGCAGCTGCAGCAACGTACATGGTGTATCTCTTCTCCAAACCTTGCCTCAAGGGCCAAGGACATGATGAAAAGAAAAGAAAGACAAAAATCAAGTCCAAGAAACCCGCGAAGGAACTTCAACAAAAAGAAAAGATCCGGATGTGCAATGGATCAATCCCCTCAGTAAACACCTGAATTCATGATCTCAGGTGTTCTGAACTAGGTAAGTATGAAGAAAGGAAAAAGAAAAGATGAAAGAATGGGAAGAGGGAGGAGATATTTATACTATCTGTTCGCCGCCAAGACTAGGTTGATCTGAGGCAGGCAGCAGTCACAGGCAACAGCTTGGCGAGGATTTGCGGAGATCAGTTGATCTGGAAAGGGGACAAGTAGAGGGCAGTGAAGTCGAGATCAAGTGAGGCGGAGAGTGCTGGAAGACGGCAGCCTTGCGAGGTTTCGAGAGTGAAGTGATAATTGGAGGACACCCTGAATTCAGGCGTTGCAAGACTGAAGGAGGCTGGACATGGCTGACTGCTCGACTTTGGAGATACTCCTGGCCGTTTGATATGTGAAGAGGAACATTGCTGCATTTAATCCATGGTGTAGCAAGAAGACCTAGACTGTTCAAAGCTCAATTGCTGTATTCTGTTCGTTCCAATTGAGGGTATCCTCAAGAAAAGCCCTGCTGCGGCACACCTTATGTTACAGGAAGAACCATGAGGCTGACATTCGTCCCACCGTAAACCCAATGACTATCCACCCTGTGCAGACAAGAAATGCCATCTGTCCCAACAATGTTTGTCTCCAAGGGCACAGCCTTGTTCACCAAGTAGTAGGCACATAATCCGCCAATTTGTTTGTGACCAATATTCACGGCCACTTTTTGCAGTCCAATGACAACGAGATATGTCCAATGCAGGAGAAACAAGCTTTGCCTTTGTGTAGCCACTCACAAACCATACTCGTCGTGGAAGGCATCCAGCATCGCTTCGATTTCGTCAATCTCCTCGATTTTGGCCGCATCAGGAATGATCTCATCAGCCATAGAAACAATCCAGGCCTCCATAGGTGTAGCAGTTCCACGACCTACCATTCGTCCTGCATTGACCAATTCTTCTGTTATGCTCCGCTGGCCCGTAATGAATTGGTGGCAGTCTTCGAATATAGTAAGAATCTGCTTGAGTCCCTCAATTTGATTGCGTCCCTTGAAGTCCTCCCGTTCGACCTCTCTGCGACGCTTGTTTTGTTCGGCAGTGAGATCCTGGAGACAGACAGCCAGCCTTCCTTTCTTGGCCTGCTGCGCGCGAGCTCTGCCGCCTTTGAGTCCACGTCTACGGTAGATGGCGTTCTGTTTCCACATTGCCTCGAGACTGGCGCGGATGCGATTGATTTGCCTGTCCACTTTGGTATGTGCAGCACGGAGCTGGTCAGAGAGTGCATTCATGCGTGCCAGGTGTTGTTGGATTCCGTCGAAATTCACGAACAACTCGTCGTCAAAGACAAGGCTGTCGGTTGTAGAGGCATTTTGCTCGGCGACGGGTTGGTGAGGTTGCGGGACAGTCTCAACACCTTCTTTGTTTAGCAAATAGCAACATAGACGCCGAGACGTAATGCCGAGAGACCACTTACCGCTCTCGTGGGTCTTGTAGAAGGACATCCTGCTCTTTTCTGCCACTCTCTCCTTCAATTGACCAACTTTCAGGCGGTTGACACAGCTTCACTGCTTGGTACTGGCAAAATTCTGCTTTAGGAGCGGTGAAAAATGAATGCGGCGAGAGAATCAAGGCAGTCTGTGTTGTTTACATCCGCTTCACATTTCGCGTTCAATTCTGCCGCACCGGTGCCCTCCAGCAGAAGCGCGGCCAGAAACTTCTTTTCTCAGAGCCCTCACCTTCAACACCTCCATCACCACAGTGCCACATCTTTTCAGAACCACGTCGAAGGGATCTACTCACAATGAAGTCCTTGAGATACATTGCTTCTGCTAATGAGGACCAAGATTTGTCGATCTCGCTCTGAGAAAGATTCTCAGCAATGGGCGTAACAAAGGTGGTGTTCGCATCAGTGTCGTCCACGATATCAGACATCAAGGCCTCATATCATCTTTGTTCCTGACAAAAAGAGGCAGGTAGAAGAGAGCTTCAGCACATTTCATGGTGAAAGCGATGGACAAGTGTTCACAGTATGGCCCATTTTCTGGGGATCTCGCCACATCCGACAACATGTCGCCGTGGGGTGTTACTGGACTTGTGCATGACACTAACATACTAAGCCGCGGCAGTCTCGACTACCATGCACTCGGCATACCATGGTATTGGTAGCAGGTCGGATCTACGTCTTCTTGGTGTTGACGCGGAGGTCGACGACCTTCGGACGAAAATGGGAAGTACTGTGCGGCTGGCCATCTCGCCATACCACAAGCTGGCAGCTGGCAGTGATCTTCTGCGAAAGCTCGAGGCCTCTAGCGAGTACGTTGCCGAATGAGAAGACGAGATGAATAAGGAGAGAAGAGGTTTGTCAGGATTCCACATCGAGAAAGGTGACTTCCCGTTCGGAGAATTTAAACCTCCACCAGTAAGCGCCCCTCCCCCTCATCTCTTTGTTTACCTCGATCCTTCGTCCCAAGAAGATCCCAAACTCCAATTGACGGATTGAAAAGGAGGCAAACAAGCCAACAAGATGATCATCACAGAGTCATACAAAGATGTGCCGACGAAGGCAGCCGGAGAAGGCAAAATGCGTAACGACCTCTCCAACTCCCCCTCCACGGGAGCTTCTAAGCTGAGGCGACGACACAAGGCATCTACCTCTACCATCCCACGATCGCCGGCTACCCGCACGCAAAGTTCCCCGGTGTAGTCGTTTTTTCCGAGATCTACCAAGGTAAAAGATAATATCTTTTCGCTCCAACTTACGACACGGAACTGACTAACTGTTTCCAACAGTCACCGGCCCAGTCGCTCGATTTGCCAGACAAATCGCAGGTCAAGGCTTTATCGTTGCCGCGCCGTCATCCTACCACGAATTCACCGGTCCCGAACCTCTAGCATACGATGTCCCCGGTACCGACGCAGGCAATGACTGGAAGATCGCCAAGAAGCTTTCCGCCTACGACGAAGATGCAGAACTCTCAGTCTCGTTGCTGCTAGGTCTAAAAACATGTAATGGTAAAGTTGGTGCTACCGGCATGTGTTTGGGAGGTCACTTGGCCTACAGATGCGCATTAGACTCCCGAGTCAAGGCGGCGGTCTGCTACTTCGCGACGGACATTCACAGTCACAGTCTAGGAGAAGGGAAGAACGACGACAGCTTGGAAAGAGCAGGTGATATCAAGGGAGAGCTAGTCATGATCTTTGGCAAGAGCGACAACCACGTACCACCCGAAGGTAGAGACCTGATCCGAAAGACTCTCCACGAGGTAGGCGTCGATTTCTCATTCTACGAGGTCTTCGGAGCTCAGCATGCCTTCATACGCGATGAATTGAGCAAGGGCAGATACGATCCAGCGATCAGCAAAGTCTGCTTTGAGATGTTGCTAGAAGTCTTTGGCCGACGACTGAAGCTGGATCTCGGTGAGCCAAGTGGAGAAAAACTGGTGGTAGAAGATGTGTGTTGAACATGTGTGTACAAGAGCGTTGCAGCCAGACTTCACACTGTCCAGGAACGAGCACCGCCTTCTCTACAATTTGGCCTCACTCTTTTTGAGCTCCTGCTCGGTGCTTTTGTTCTCCCCTTCCTCCCCGGTGGTTTTATATCCAAACAGGTAAGCCGCCACCTTTCTGATCTGCACTTCCTCACTTCCTTCCGTGATTCGATATCGCCTGAAATGCCTCCAGATATGTTCAAAGGGATAATGTCTCGAATATCCGACACCGCCATGGACTTGGATGGCTCGATCAGCCGATTCAGTCGCTAGTCGATTGGCATAGTAATTGCACATTCCAATCTTATGGCCCAGCTGTTTTTCAATAGCCACCCACGGGGCCTTCCCATCCGCCTTGCAAGCCGCCGTCACTTGGTCCATCTCGACGGCTGTACGCAAGATCAGAAGCCGCAGCATTTCAGCCTGCGTGGACAACTCGACCAGCGGCCACTGAATCGCCTGATTCGAGGACAAAGATTTCCCGAAGACGGTCCGCTTCTTCGCATATTCGACACTACGATCAATACAATATCGAGCCGCTCCACAACTGGAACTAGCTTGCCGAATACGGTTCTCGTGCGTGAAGGTCTGCGCGATGGCAAGGCCGTTGTCAAGAGGCCCCAGTATTGCCGAAGCAGGGACTTTGACGTTCTCAAACAAGATGGTTGCATGGTCCGTCGGCATATTGAGCGTCCATTCGTACGAGGCGACCGTCAAACCAGGCGTGTCGCGTGCCACGATGAACGCAGTAATACCCTTCGGTGAGCCCGCTTTGCCAGAAGTACGTGTAAAAACCAAGCAGTGCGTCGCACTATGCATGCCCGTCTGCCATTTCTTGTTGCCATTGATCTCGTACCCGGACTCACCTGACGGCAGAGTGACCGGTGTGGCCGTCGTGTCCATGTGCGTGGCGTCGGAACCATGATGGATCTCCGTCAGGCCGAACGTCGCTCTGAAGTCGCCGCGGATACTCGCTGGGATGAACTGCTTTTGCTGCTCCGGTGTGCCGTAGTGGTAAAGCATGATGATGATGGGGTTGTTGCCCACGACGCTGTGCTCGTTCTGCAGATCATTCGCGAGACCCAGGCCGCCTCCGTATACGGGGTGCGACGACAGGTGATAGCGGATGGCGCACATGTACAGGTTCTGCGACGTGCTGTCTGCTCCGCCGAATTCCTTGGGAAAGGGGAAGCGGTAGAAGCCTGCTTCATCGGCGAGTTTGCGAGCCTGGCGGAGTAGGTCCTCCCAGGATTCGGTGGGCAGGCCCTGATTGTCCCATTGCGTTCTTGATGCTTCGCGACGGTGATCGAAGAAGCGGTTGTTGTCGTCTTTGTGTTGTAATGGGAGGATCTTGTCGTTTATGAAAGCATCGAGCCGGGAGAGGTATGATTGGACATCGGCTGGCAATTCGAAGTTCATGTTCATAGTGGCAGCACGAGTATCAGGGTCAACAACTGGCGACTGCACATACACGAAAACTGAGCCTCATAGAAGGGTGCTGCAGATGGTGTGTAGCTCTGACCATCACGTTGACTTACCTATACGGTCTTCATCATTGTCCTGACCGTCGCCTTACCGTGCATTCGGCTATGCGGGGAAAGCAGACATGTTCCAAAGCCGCGGCCAATCTATCCTCGGTTCATGGTGTAAAGGCAGCTTGATCCAGAGTAGTAACTATACTGTGAAACATTTGGTCTTTTAGGCAATTCTGCTAGGTGATCTCTACCTTAGTCAATTTGTGTTTTTCTAATCACCAAATCCTGAAGGATTCTTGTTGTTCCTATTGACATAAAATCTGTTCATCATACTCCACATCAATATCACTCGATCAGTCGTCGTTTAGTAGTGAGAGCGCCTCCATCTGTCTTCCAAGGAGTCTGGAACCTGGTTCAGGTCAGCCACAGACCGCCCTCAGACCTATGGGAGATATTCCTTGACGGCCTAATTAATCTCGCTAACGTCCCCCAAAAGACAGCGAACACGAGAGTCTTCGGCTCTCCATGCCAGGGTCCGTATTTTGGCCACGGAGCCGCTCAAGCGAAGTCCTCATTCTTCACCCTTATCCGAAGTTCTTTTGGTCTCTTCAACGTTCGCTGTCCCAAGCCACAAGGGTTACCTGTCAAAAATGTGGTTGTGCTCCTTTTATGGCAGACGTCGTTTGTCACAAACTGACACATGCATGCGACCTCTTTCAGAGCCAGTGTTTTCCATCTCTTGCATTCAATAGTATTGGATCAATTCGAAAGTGCACCACGCACAGGTTCCAACTGACCGGTAGGCGACTCCGAGGGATCGGGCTCATCTCCACGGTGTCAGCCCTTGGGAGCACGTACAGATGCTAGCCTCACGGGAATGCCTCGCTTCTCAAGAGTTTCCTGTTCTGGAAGTTATCACTTCTCATCATTGCGCCATGTGGTCGTCTCCTGTCAGCCTCATGGACTCCCGTTACCACGCAACTGTTGTACAGCACGAGCATATCACACATTGACAGCAACACTGGCCAGCCAGCCTTGAAACTTTCCAATCTCGAAATCCTGTCGAAAGGATCTGGGCTGGCCTGACTTATGTAACGTGAACAACTTACTCCTGTCTTCGATGTTCAGGACGGCCGTCCAGACCCTCAACAAGTATATATCTCTCCCCTTTTCTCCCCGTCGTCTTTCTCCTATCATCTTCAACCAGAACTCCTAACCTAAGTCACTCGTTTACTCCTTGTCTCCCATCAAGTCTAGCCTTAGTCACTCTTTCTAGCTTCAACCATCAACCCATTTCCCAAGATGCAGCTTTTCGGCACCACTCTCCTCCTCTCAACCCTGTCGGCTCTGGCTCTCGCCAATCCCACTCCATCACAATCATACAAGTCTACCTCCTCTGGCACGACTTGTCCCGCAGCCCTATGGGGATATGACCCTTGCCTTACCGCCGGCTCGGCCCAATGCCTCGTCAACGGCTTTGCCTCCCTCTTGACCGCCCCCTCCGTCAACGCCAGTGCCAACGCTATATTGGCCCCCAGCTTCAGCGACACCTCTGATTCAATCAACTTCCTTGCCGGTTACGCACTAGGCAGCACGACCTTCCCATCCAAGACGGCATTCGAACAGGGTCAAGGTAACGAGCCAGCCATCGGCTTCAAGGTCCTCAGCATCGACGCCGTGACTTGCAATGTCATTGCTTTCCGCTGGGAAGCCATTCTCGGTTCTGCCGCTCCAGTCAAGGGTATCGACATCTTCTACGCTGCCAACAACGGCGGCAACTGGCAAATTACCAGCGTCTTCTCCGAGTTCAACTCGGGCACCTGGTTGGAGGAGATTGGTGGTTCTTGCAGCCCACCACCTCCTGAATAGAAACACTAGAGGCATCTAGTATATGCCCTGAGAGCAGATGTTCCAAGATAGAGAAGGCAAGCAACACAAGTCAGAATGTTGATGTTTGGCAAGAGTGTCAGGGGCAAGGGTTAGAGTCGCGCCAGGCATTCAAATATTTTCTAGAATGTCGTAATTACCTCAATAGACTACTAATATAACTTGACCGGAGGTTCGAAGTTCTGTTTGATTGCTGCATTCCACTTTGCTCTTTTATATCCTGTTCGGTCACTCATGACAGAGTGCCCTTAAGTGATTGGAATCTTCCTAGCTAGGTTACCTTAACTCATCTGGTAGGCAGTGAATACTTCCCGGGTATTACGACGGGTATTATGACTTCGAATGTGTCAATATGATTATCATCATATGAGCCAACTGCGCACATGGCAACAGCCATCAATTATACATCGTGAAATCGGGCCGTCCTTGTCCCTTCAACCGACTTTTCGTCCCCTCTTTCTGCATCTTTGACTTGTCAATCCCATGTCTCAGAGTTTCAGTCGTCGCGTGCCTCTTCACAGTTCACTGGCATCTCAACAATCCTTACTCCAGTACAACTTCGCCATCCTAGGCAGTGTATCGAAACTACTATAATTCCCATCCGCATTAATCCAATCACTAGTATTCCCCGACAGATACTTCGCCGCAGCCGCCGTGAAAAAGCTCGTCGCATAGACATCCACCATCGTACTATCCGAGATGTTTCCAGTCGACACATTAGCCTGGACATAATGCGGCACGTTGGCGCTTCCCTGATCGATATGCACGACGTTATCACCATCGGTACCAAAGTCATCGCTCGTCACGTATCCAAGCGTCTTGACGAGTGTGGTATCGTTCACGGCGCGCTTGTACACCTTGTCGGTCTGCATGTTGACCAGTAGATCCTTAGCAACACCCCACGGCGCCGTCATGCGTTGCCAGTAATTGAGGTAAGGATTGACTTCATATGCTGTATCAATGGTAAACGCGCCTTTGAGCAGATCGTACCGGAAACCGCCAGTATTGGTGAGGATGATCCTGGGCATCTGCTTGCGGTTCGGATCGAAGACGACCTTGGGGAAAACTTCAGTCGTTAGGTAGTTGAACAGAGACTGATTCGAGCTGATCGGCACACGACCGAGGTAGTAATTGTCCGGGCAGCAGCCGAGTTTCTCGGTCAGGATAGGTAGAGTGTTGATTTCATTGGTGATATTCTTGCTGATGTTCACACCTGCGCTCGTGTTGAAATTTGCTTCCGTCGTGCCCGTGTGGAACTCGAAGCTGTACCGATTGAAGTCGAGGTACTGTCTCGTATATGACATCGTGGAGTTTCGATAGGGTGTCACGCCCGGCACGCTAGAGGGTTTCAGCGTGGCGACTCTCGTGGCGTTGCCCTGTGGTGAGTTCGCTCTGGTCACGTTGGCGGGCAATCCGTTGATTGACATCCATCCGACTGTCTCGCAGTATCGGCCCGAGGCGATGCCCACGGCGTTCGAATCCCATACTGCAGCGTCGCGGACGTGTCGGTGGCCACCGAAGATCTGGATCGGGGTTGTGGGATGGTACTTGCGGATGGCGGCGTAGATGAGATCCCACTCGGTTGAGCCGCGGAGGGTGATGTGTCCCGCCACAAGGAACATATCGATATCGGTCCTCTTGACTTGCTCCTGGAACCATGATTGATTGACGGCCGTGCCGACTGGAGTCACGACTGACGCGTTGCTGTTGCCGGTAAAGTTGTACAGGAAGGCAAATGACATGATGCGAATGCCGAACTTGGTCTGCCAGTAGGCATAGCGTTGAGAGAAGGGCTTGGCAACGCCCGTAAGGTTGAAGTCGACGTTGGACGTGATGTAGCGCCCACCCCAGTTGGGAGCAAAGTTGTGGTGAGTGTCATTGGCGATCTCGGTGGTGTATAGCTCGTGATTGCCAATGGACAGCAAGTCGTAGGGCAGCTTTTTGAAGATGGGCAAAGTAAGCTCCCCGTTGGGAGTGGTGGCATCACCAAAACCCGTTCCATCATGAAGATCTCCCGAGTCGACGAGCAAGAGGTCAACCCCGAGCGCATCGGCTTTTGCCTTCATTCTTTGCACGAAGTCGGCGAAGTCGCCATAGTCGGCGCTGTAGTTGTCATCTAGCAGATGACCCGCTAGCCAACCGTGTGTATCTGTCGTGTGGAGGAAGTTGATCTGACCCCAATGGAGATCTTTGATCTGCTGGGGAGGAGTTGGTTGGGCTCCTGGTTGAATTCGTTTTTCCAGGTCATGGCTGTGCATGAGTCCATGGTCAACGTAGCCTCCAAGGACAGGAGATGTCCAATCATGGTCTTCGCAACTGATTACCGGTCGGAGCAACGCAGTAAGCGCGAACACCGAGGTTAGCAGCATGATGGAATTCTTCAAGGACGTATAGAATGCCAATGTCCCAAGGGTTTGCAACGATATAAGCTGATTCAATGCCAGAGGTGAAGCGCTTTGGCCACAACTTAAACAGTTGTAATATTGCCTTACCTTCCGCACGGACCTTACCAATAGATGGGCATGAGGCTGCCTCTAATAGCGAAAGCCACCAGCTACCAGCTGGACCTCAGTCTTGTTTAGCTTCTTGGAAATCAAGCTGCCCAGCTCAATAGTGAAGCTGAACAAGCGTTGAAACGCACCTCGGTCAACTAGAAATGTAAGATTAACTTTCATCGGCATGGATGCTTGGGACGATCTTGCCAATAAGCTTCCAGTATTCATTTGCTTGAACAGTCAAGCATACAGAAAGTCGTGAGTCGTAGTTAAGCTGAGGTGACATGCGGTACAAAGGGTGGGAAGTTCTGCATGACTGGTGGCTGGGCACGACGCAGGCCAAGGAGAATGGTCAAAATGAAGAAAGGCAAATTACAAGCACGAGGGCACATCAATTGGAGATGACTGAACGACGAGGCATTCGGAGTTGACATAGCCAAGAACATCTCATTGCGTTTCTTTCTTTATCCAAGACATGTTATTCCATACCTACAGCCCTCATTTCTGCTTTATAGTTTTCTAAGAAAGGTCATTCAATGCTCCCAGTTCCTCTCATGCACCTCGTAAACGTCATGCCATGCCAATAGTACAGTATCTGACAACTTCAACACATGATCGGGTTGATAGCATACGATCCCTACACAGACAACGTTAGCCCACCTGAATCAGCCGCTTAAGTGACGAGACTTACCTGATTCTGCGCTGCGATCTTGTCGAACCTCACTTGTGCCTCTTCTACATCCTCCAACAGCTTGTCGATCGTCTTGACGTCTTCAATTGCCCAAAAATCCGTAAATGCGCTGACCACAGCTTTGCTATGCTTCTCCAGGACATCATCGTCAACAGCGGCAAAACAAAGGCGGAAATATTGCCAGCCCTTCTCTTGCATGATTTGTGGTGTCGGGCAAAAGATGGAGCCAGGAGTTATCAATACCAAATAATCGTCCGTTGTCATGAAGATCCACAGCGCTTGAGCAAGTCTCTGATGGTCCACTTTCCTGAAGAGCGGATGTGTCTCGTAATGTGCTCGCAGCCACACAAACATGCCGGCCATGGGAAAGGCGAAGTCGTACATCTGAGTCTTGTGCAGCATCTGATATTCGTCCTCGTCCTCAGATACAGTTGATCGTCGCCGTCCGTCCTGAATAAGGAATTTGCCGTCCTCGAGGATGGAGCTCATCAACTGCATACGTCGTTCATAATTGCCGCGCAGGCCCTCGAGCCATCGAACCCAACCATCCACCTTCCAACCACTACCGTCCTTGCTACCACCTTTGCCTGAGTCCGCCTTCGACGAAGGACCGGCGAGAAGTTCAACTATAAGACTTTGGACAAACCCGCTGGGTTGTTGCGTGCTGGTCTCGGTGATCTGCTGAATTTTTGCGACGACTGCAGGCTGGGCTGTAATCCAGCCCAGACGGCAGCCAGGTGCCACAGTCTTGCTGAAGGTGTCCAATCGTACGACTCTGCCATCAACGTCGATCGAAAGATACGAAGGTACCAAGCTGTCCAGGAAGTCGAATCCGCTTGATTTACCTCCGGAAGCAGTATTGTAGTTGTGTGTTGAAACCGAGGGGAAGTTCTCTGACACAGGCTTGCCTCGAGCTTTGATGGAGAGTTCGTTGGCCGAAGGATATTGCAGATACCAGTATGGGTCGTCTTCAGCGATGATGATATCGTACTTCTGGCACACGGAATAAATCTCCTTGCGTCTCTTGACCGAGAGAAGTCCAGATGTCGGGTTTTGGCCCATGCTGTCAGTGTAAGTAAAGGTCTAATTCCCAGGTATAGTGTACTCACGTCACAGTATACATTAAATGAGGTCTCTTGCCCTTGTTCTTGTCCCAGTTCTCAAGAACCTCATAAAGCCCACCTTTTCCAAATGCCAGCATACCCTCGTCATCGATTGCCACAGGGACAACATTGAGACCACGAGGCCTGGCAGCTTGGATGGCATTCATATAAGCAAACTCTTCGCACAAGAGCCCCTCTCGTTCTCGGATCCAATCTCTTTCCTCGTCCCATATATTAGTGAAGCACTCAAGGGTTTTGGCGAAGCCGTCCGTAGAGCCGCATGTCAAGATGACTTCTGGTCCGCCTTTATAAGGGGTATTGGGATGCAAGTTGGTCTGTGCAAAGGCGCGAATAAAGGTGTAGAGAGGAGGATATCCCTGAGCAGTGCCGTATTGCAGCGCGGTGGTCAGGTCAATCTTGCGCAGGATGTTTGACTCGGCCGAATCATGAGGAACAAGGACTCGGGAAGACTTTACGCCATCGGACAAAGTGGTTTTGGCGAGCTTTTCGGTAGGAGGATCGACTGGGTCGTTTGGAGTTGGCTTGAATCGATCTGGCGTCGCAGTGGCAGCCTCCAATGTGTCGTAGGGAAAGTATGAAGGATTAGGAAGGCCTAAACAAGGTCAACTACCACACATAACCAGTCTCTGGCCAGACATACCTCCGGCGAGATTGCCGATGCCCGGGATGAAGAAATATTGATAGAAGGACTTCATCTTGCTGGGGATGCGATTCCGCGAGACTCGAGAATAGTGGTAGGACAAGTCCTTGGGCGCGGGCTTGTCCATGGTTGTGGTTGTGGCCATCCTTGCGAGGAGGGAGGATGGATGAACGGGAAGATGGTCAAACGATGATGGTCGGTATATGTGCCAATTGAACCAATTGACCACAAATGAAGAGGTGTAGACGTTTGCCGCTGGGGAAACGGACGAAGCAACGGCAACGCCCTTCAATGAATCAATGATGACTTATTGCCTGACATGGATCCCGATAAGGAAAGTAATTAAGCACCCGTGCAGCGATAACAAATTATTCGGATCATCTTCCGGCCGAATCCATCTGCTAACCTTAACAACGGGGAACCATCCAAGGACATCTCCGGCGAGACCGGGTATACGGTGCATTAATGTCGACCGCCCTGATCAAGTTTGATATATATAGATATAACATATCCTGTTGAATATCCCTTGGTAACTCTGATGGTTTCTCAACACGCTTTTTCACACTGTTGAAGTGTGCTCTCCGAATTACACTTTTGAGTGATATGCCATTTACTTCCGCTCACACATAACCACTCCCCACCAATGCCAACCATCAGCTATGCTTCCCTCCCGCTTTGATATACAACTTCGTCCCTCTCTGGCTCATTGTTCACTGCGAAATATCATGTCCCCATACCTTCTTCGCAATCTCCACTTCCGATCTAATCTTCGCCCACTGTTGCTCCTCGCTCAATTCATTGCCTTCCATCGTGCTAGAGAACCCGCACTGATGACTCACGCAAAGCTGGTCAAGTCCCTTTTTGCAGTACTTGGCCGCTTCATTGAGACGCTGGATCATGGCGTCCTTTTCATCCAAATCACCCTTCTTGCTCGTCATCACACCCAAAACCACAACCTTATGCTCCGGCAGATGTCGCAGAGGGCTGAAATCCCCGCTACGAGCATCGTCGTACTCGAGGAAGTAAACATCGACATTCAAGTCCCTGAAAAGCACCTCTGCAACAGGCTCATAACCGCCTTGCGCAAACCATTGGCTTCGGTGGTTTCCTCGGCACAAATGAATCCCGATAGTCATATCGCTAGGTCTCTTCTCGATGGCCTTGTTGATTAAATTGGCATACTGGCTAGCAATTTGCTTTGCGTCGCTACCGTGTCGTGACTCGGCCTCAGACCTCATCTTCGGATCGCACAGATATGCCAGATTCGTGTCGTCGAGCTGAACGAATCGACATCCCGCATCATACAAGTCTTGTATCTCCTCTTGATAGACCCGCGCCAGATCATCAAAGAACTCGTCCAGTGAAGGATAGGCATTGATGTCAATCGTGTCACGGCCACCACGGAAGTGCACCATCGTTGGACTGGGAATGCATACTTTCGTCGTCACTTTGCCATATGTCCCTTCTCCGCCCGCCTGAGCAATTTGGTGCTCAAGAAATTTGAAGTCGTCGACCTGGATTGGCTTGCTATGACCCAGTTTCCCCGTCACAACAAGCCGAGGTGGCATTACGTCGCCCTTTGACTTGTTGGTCGACACCAGGGCTCCACGGACCTCAACGCCATCGAAGTGCTGGAGGAAATCGAGATGGAACCATGCTCGGCGAAATTCACCATCGGTTATTGAGCGTAGTCCTGCTTGTAGTTGTTTGCGAACAACTTCGGCAATATACTTGTCTTCGAGCTGTCGAAGGTCCGAAGCAGATACACTTCCCGCCGCGACCTTTTCACGGGTGGCTAGGACTTCTTTGGGTCGAAGCAGGGAACCAACCTGGTCGGCTCGGTAAACACCAATTGGGAGAGGCATGTTGGATGTTATGTGTGTGTTGTTTTGTCTTGAGTATCTCCCTTGTGACGGAGATGGAATGGATGCAAGTAAAGCTCGTTCGGATAGTAAGCGTAATTGAGAGCAAAAGTCTTCCACGTTGACAGCTTGTCATCTATTTCAGACTCAAGAACAACAGGATCGGGCCACCCGAGGGGGTACCCAATGGACAGCGTGGGGAGGTTTCTGATCCGGCTGTGGGAAGTTCGAAAAAATGCCTTCAAACATCAACTGCCGGGTTCTTTCTACGTCATTCGCAGTGGAGATCAAGTGTGGAGAAGCGATCGCCGAGACTTCGAGGCTGAGAGGGATCACTCACAAGGCTGACCAATCACACGAATGTTCCCTTGCAGAGGGGTGCTTTACGGGACGACCGCTTCTGGAAGACACATTAAGGGAACTAGCCTCACAGTGTGGCATCATTCAAGTAGCTCGTTGCTGGGTACTCTCGACTCTAGCTGGACAAAGAATGCCGAGTCTGTTGACAGTAAAATTTTTCCAAGCCCTCCTAATTCTGACCAGACTCAGGCAAACACATAACGTCCTTCAACACAAGCATCGGCTTCACCGCTCCATACCAATCTCGATAGTTGTATGTCAACTGAAAATGTATCCTCGTCTGCAAGGCATGCGCAAAGGGGTAATCGCTCGTCTCAAAAGCCGCACAATGAAACACCAACACAACCCAATAAAGTAAACCGATATTCCTCCCCCACAGCCCATCCAGCTCCGTTCTCGCCAGAGCCGCTCTGATCTCAGCTACAAGCGTCGTCCCCTGCGCCGCGTCTCGCCACGACACATATTGCTCGACCGACTGCACCATTAGCACCGAAGTCAATCGACACGCCTCGTACATGTAATCATTCGAGCATGCCAGCCCCTTCTTGGTCGCTGAAGGCATATCCAGGATCAATGCACACAAAGCGCTCAGAGCAATTATTTCATCCTCAGGCCGTAAATCGTCGGTAATTTGCCGCAACCATATATTGATTACGGACTGCATCATCTGCACCAGCAAAAGGAGATGCTCCCGCTGGATATTGGGAAATGGATCCTCCTCGGAATCAGTCCGGCCATCGTATATGGGCGAATACAATTCCGGATCAGGTCGTATCCTCATCTGCCCCACATCTTCAAAAACATATTCGTAATCCTTCAGTGTGGTCGCTGAGTCTGCCAGTGGCGCTAACCCGGCGACAGGCATGCGGCATCTTCTGCTGATCCTACACGATGAAGATGTTAGTATTCAAACAATCCACGCCTGGATATTAGGCCAGACACGAAGGAGATAGGACGGCATGCGTACAAAATCATGGTGATGACCTTCAATACGTCCTTGTAGAACCTCGACGTCTCGAACTTTTGTTGTCGAAAGACGTCGTTGATGAGCACGGCGTACGCCTTGCGATGAATCAAATATTCCTCTGCACCCTCCGCTCCACCGCGTACCTTGATTTTGAACGTCAGTCGCTGTCCTTACACAAAGAAGGTAGACTTACCAGCGCGGTACTCGCCAGACAGGCAATCGCAGAGATACACCCAATCATCATATCACCTGAAGAACTTCCCATTCTTCCTCTTACAAGCTTCATGGCTTCGAGCTTGATGGCCGTCGTGACCGCCGAGGACTTGTCAGAGCTCATGCTTTCCAAGTGTACCGAGCACATGAGCATCATGCCAGCGAAGAAGGCGTCATCTCTGGCTCCATGCGGCCATACCGACTCGTTCATCAGTTTTTGGTTGAACACGTGGAATACTGGGTAAGTAACCCAACGGTCAACAATAGTAGCGCAGCATACGGCACTGAAAATCGCGCAAAAGACAAGGACTCAAGCAGAATGATAGACAAATACGTAGTCTGGTAGGTGAGGTTGCGATAAGCACCGAACGCAAAGCATATAACGACAAGCCAAAGAAACAGGCAAAACTCACCATTGCGTTTAATCTCGTCGAAAACCTTAGGTTTGTAGGTCTCCACGGGCAATTGGGGCAGGGCCCGGAAAGCATCAATTTCGGATCCGAAAAATATGTTCCCAGACATGTCGTGTCGTCGTCGAGGAAAAGTCTGTTTGGGCAGCAGTTATGTGTCAATCCAAAAAGGGTTTCTCTGTTGTCTTGTTGCTTGACGTAAGCAAAGAACGTACCTGTCCTGAAATCCGTCTGGCTTTGTGCATCTCCCTGGTAGTATGCGCCCTGATCTGACTAATACCTCCTTTGTTGAGCCCTCCATCGGATCCCATCAGAACGAATTCGAATTGTCCCGTTTTAGGTGCACTGGGCTCGGTCTCGGTCTGGATCTTTCGGGTCTGCGTCTTCGCTTCATCTTGCTGGTCTTGGGATTGATAGCCATCTGGCCAAGTCCCACTCCCACTTCTGATCACAAGTCCGCACACCGTCACTTCGCTGCTGTGGGTGTCGTCAAGCGCCATCGTTCATGACTTGCTGCAGCACAGTCCGTTCTTGGTATGTGGAAACGCCCAAATCGGCATGTGCACCAAGGATCAACGTCAAGATGATAAGCAGGCAATGCAGCCCTGCGGGAATAGCAAAGCTTTATGTAGGATAGATGATGTACATCTTTCGTACAACAAGGTCAAAACATAATGGAAAGATCGTCAAGAAGCTTTGTCAGGCATCGATGCTGTTAAGACAACGGAAGTTCTGCGAACAGCAGACAGGGTTTAGAGCACACACCGTGAAAGTATGGGAAGTCGTCATTGGCATAAGTTCCAGGCCTGCGTTCCAGGCCCGCATTCTAAACGGCAGCCGGTGTAACCCAATGATTGGATGCCCTGTGCACAGCGGCAATGCTAGTTCACATGTCACCAAACCTTGCCCGATACGGACGTACTATGGGTTATACTCCGGCAAGATGAGAAGATGACGGAGCTGTTCTCGAGAATGGAGACATTTGACTGGCATACACATGCACCAGATGGGGATTAATTCTCCGCAAACCCCTGTTTCTACCGACGTGCTGATGACATAAGCGTTTATGATTGGCCCTCTATCACCACAGTTTCTGCTCTCGAACCAATCAACATGCTGCAAACTCAGCCTTGCGCAGAAACCAACTTCACCTCGATCATGTAATCATTTTGAGTTGGATTTTGAATGGAGACCATGACGTTTACCTTCATGTCCAAGGCAAGGCCAGTGCAATTATTCTCGCAGAAGTACCTCGCTGTGTTTGCAGGACCATTTGTGCCTACCAAGGGCTTGGTAGGTATCGTTTTCAGTGGCCCGCACTCTTATTTCGTCAGACTTCCTTGTTGAAGCAAAAATAACACTACTTGCTTGCTGTTACAAAGTCTTCCTGATCTATGTTTGAGCCACAAGGCGCTCATGGACTAGTTGGACATGCGCCTCGCCCCTAGCATCTTCCCGGTTGCCTGTAGTAACCTTTCGTGTTTTCTGGCAAGATTTTCGAACCGCCTCTGGCACTGGTCTTTCAGAGCATTAGCTTGCTGAAGTTGTTCCTTTAAGTGCTTGACTTCCTTGGTGACATCGTCGAGCGCTTGTTGTTGCCGGATCCTGAAAGCTTTCTGAGCGGCCCGGTTTTGTGCTTTCCTTCTCTGCGGTATCAAGCAATGAGCGCAATTCAACACTTTGGGACAGTACTGACCTCGTTCTTGGATGCCACTGTATCGATGATCTCCACGGTTGTAGGCGAAGTCGCCAGACTTGACGAATTCTCCTGGTCCACAGCAAAGTTCTTACCGATACTCGTCGCCGCATCGAAACTTTCATTGGAACAGCAAAGGACATCTGGTAACATTGGAATGTACTGTGCACCTTGAGAATATGTAGGCTGAAGCATGCTCTGGTTCGTTTCGCAAGCCGGCGTGTTTGCTGTTCCATTCCATGGTGCATAAGAATATGTCGTATCTCCTTGTCTGAAGGGACATGATGGGAAGATATTGCCCGTGTTTTGTATTGTGGTAAGGGTACAGCAAGCCGTGCAGCCGCAGGAGCTGGTCCGGTTCTTTGAGGGAGGCGTTAGATTGGAAGGAAACGCCGAGAAATGCTGCATGCTTGAAGTGTCGTCATGGGAGTATGCCATGCAAGAAGTTTGCATGCAACGTCGAGGATTTCAAACTAGGTCCGATGTTGAGGCTACAGCACTTGACGCTCCCTTTGCGGCCCGTTGTTTGTTGGGAGTACGCGAAACAAATCGAGTCCCGACAGGAGGATGTCCTAGAGATAGATCTGCTTGTGTTGTGCATTCCCTGGTTGGCTCACCACCGTAATCAGTCTGACGGCCAGCCCATTGCTTGCAAAGCGTGAAGACTTCTCGAGATGCGAGATGACACTGAACAATTATATAGGAGAACGGCAGACTTCCAGAGGAACAATTGTTACATCTGCTACGAAGCATTGATCGCCAGCATCGCTTAGTTGATGTTCCCGATGTTGGTGAGAGCACATCAAGCACGGCCTGTATAACACTCTAAATGGTATGAGCATTAGTGAAAAGGTTCTGTAAGTCGAGACCTGGTCCCTCAACAAAGGTAATGTGGTGATATGAGCAAACCAGAGACGAGAACCACGCGATCCCTATAGACCGAGGAAAGCGACGGTGGGATCGATCATAGGCGATTTGTGTCTCTCCACACTTTTGCCGACTCGCATCTAGACCCAAGGGTTTCCACCTTTCTCTGCAAGAAAAGCCTATGGAGGTGGGAGCCATACCATATCAGGTGTCTGCACTAAATGGCATTGTGACTAATCGGTTCAGGTTGCCTAATGCACGCTGCAATGTGGTTTGAATGCCTGGGACGAGAAAGCCCATGGTAGTGTCGGCACCCAATTGATAACCTGTCTTGGTCATGTCATGATGCAGGTTATGATGCACTTGGTCGTCCCGGTGGATTCGTTGGGCAGTGGACCCAGGATTGATCTCTAAGGTAGTCGCAATGCTGATGATGGGATGCGTTGTGTATGAGTACTTCTCCTCATTGTAAAAGTTGGTAGTGGTGGTATCGAGGAAGTACTCGGTCAATTTCGTCACGGTCGGATGCACAAGGACTTCCTCACGGAAGGTCTTGCTGCGTGCAACGAGACGTGGACAACGCCTTGTTTCAGGAGGAAACAACTTGCCCTGTATCTGTGTTAGGTGTTTTCCCATCCAAAAATAGAGCTACGTTACCTTCCATGGCTTGTCGGCGTCAAGATACGGACGTGTCTCTGCATTCCTACGATTCACCACATCTATTGGTACGAAATCCGTAATAATCGCACAGCCGACGTCCTTGATTGTCTGAATTAACTTTTCGACATCGGAAGCAGGCACTCGTGGAACCTGAGGAAGCTCTGGAGCAGCCATATCTTGATAGGATGCCTCGTGGGTGTATAGTGGCTGGGATGCTTGCTTCGAGGTTTATACTTGTAATCCTACAAAGGTAAGGAAAGTCTGCTGAGCTGCAGAAAATCGATATACTCACTCCAGAGGCCTTTTCACAACCATCCTACATCCTCGCTGTCAATAGAGCGTTCGCGCCTTGATAGGCTATCAGATAGATAGGCTAGCGCTACTTACTGCCGAGCAAGCCTCGGTGAAGATCCGAAGACTCTTCGCGCCGAGTAAGGCTCGGTCAGGCTATCCCATAGGGATGATACCAGTGTTAGCTAGTACCAACAAAGCTTATCAACAATGGGTGTGGTTAGTGAAGCGCGAGATAAGGAACCTCGCCGAGGCTCCCTTGGCGGACGGTCCAAGGTCTCCACAAGAACGATGACACTAGTGTCATATCGAAAAGCACTTAGACACCTCACCTTCACCATGTGCTTTGTCAGCTTTTACCAGAGCCCAACGTCACGGCCCATACTCATTCAGTGAGGGGCCTTTCGGCACATGCATCACTATTGCAATCAGTTTCGCGCCACTGTACGCCAGAAAGCTGCTGGGTGATCCTATATGGCAATGTCTACGACGTGACGGCTTTTCTCCCCAATCATCCTGGCGGCTCTAGAGCTATACTTTCAACTTGGAGGCACGGATGCGACTGCTGAATACGACCCAATTCATCCTCCTGGTCTTGTCGAAGAACACCTCAGCCCCGAAACCAAGCTCGGAAGAGTTGATCCTGCCACCATTCCCATGAGCTTGGAGAATCCTGTAGAGCAAACGCATAAGGTCGATGTCCCTTTCAACGTGCAGTCGCTCCTTAATCTGGACGACATTGAAGCAGAGGCAACAAAACGGATAAGCCCTCGGGCCTGAGCCTACTATTACTCTGCAAGTGACGATCTCATCAGCAAGACTTATAACTACACAGTCTTTCGTTCCATTTTCCTCCGGCCACGCGTGTTCGTGGATTGCACAAATTGCGATACATCAACGACTCTACTGGGCCACAGAGTTGATAACCCCTTCTATGTTTCAGCAGCAGCAATGGCAAGGCTTGCTCACCCAGACGGCGAGCACGGAATAGCCCAGGCCTGCGCGAAGTACGGCACCATGCAACTCATCTCGAACGACGCTTCTATGACACCGGAGCAAATCGTTGCCGACGCCGCACCTGGACAAGTCTTCGGCTGGCAACTTTACGTCAAGACAGATCGGAGGAAGAGCGAAGCGATGCTTGCCAGAGTTGCAAAGCTGCCGGCCGTCAAGTTCATCTGCCTCACAGTAGATGCTCCAGTCGGTGGCAAACGTGAGCATGCAGAGCGCAGTAGAAATTATGACATATCCGGGTCAGCTATTTTCCAGGGTTTGGCCCAAGATCTTTCGTGGAGGACAACGCTTCCCTGGTTGGTGAAGCATACAAAGCTTCCTATCGTTATCAAAGGCATCCAAACGCATGAAGATGCTCTCGAAGCGTGCCGCCATCCAGCAGTCAAAGCTATAATTCTCTCCAACCATGGAGGTCGCCAGATAGATACCGCACCTCCAGCTGTGCATACGCTACTCGAGATAAGGCGCTATTGCCCTGAAGTGTTTGATCATGTCGAAGTCTGGGCAGATGGCGGGATCAGACGCGGTACGGACGTTGTCAAGGCCCTCTGCCTCGGTGCCAGGATGGTCGGTTTAGGAAGAGCACCCCTTTGGGGCCTCGGGGCTGCTGGAAAGTTGGGTGTGGAGAGGACGCTGGAAAGTATGTTCTCCGTTTGCTTTGCTTGTTTTCCTTCGTCCATGCAGCAGAGCTGATCCTTCCTTTACGCCACAGTCCTCAAGGCCGAAGTCGAGACATGTATGCGATTGCTTGGAGTTGAGAAGGTCTCGGACCTGGGAATGCACCATGTAAGCTTTCCATGCATTCCATAACTCGACTAACGTAACTACGCAGATTAACACTAGTATTGTTGAGCGTGAGCTCTACAACACTGCGAATGTTAACAGCGACCGTCCGGCTATTCTCAGGGAGAAGCTTTAGCGAAGATTAAGAATAGAAAAGCAGACAACGTAGAGTAGTCCGAAAGCGACCGTTAATTCTCTATTGACATTCGTTCGTGAATAACACGCTCCAAGAACTCGACCAGATCATGGTGGAGTGCCAAATTAGCCATACATGCTGAAAATACCGTCCGACGCCCTGCTTCAATTACACACCAAATGATGCTCTCCAAATCTCGCCACTTACTTCGACTTCGACGTGACTCAACCGGCTGTCTCTTCATCAATGACTTCGAAGTTTTCACGCCCCTCTGGGACTGTCTGTTCCATTTGCTGCTCGGATCTCTCCCTCCTATGCCCTTCGACCTTCTTGAGTGCCTGAGCCGTCAATTGCTGCCGTTGCATCTTCAGTGCCACATCCTTTTTCCTCGTCCTTCTATCACCAATACTGATCAAGATACCGGCAGTGATGTTGACGGTTATCGAGCAAGAAAGGATGGTTGCGGTCAAGGCCTGGGGTCGATGGTGGTAACTGATAGACCACGTGCATGTTCCGAGGGCGATCTGGAACAGTGAATGACAATCCAACAGTACTACAATAGCGACGAGGAGTCGTAAAGGGAAGGCATAGTGTGTTGCCGTTTCATGCGGCTTGTAAAATGAGTGTGACTTGGAGAACTTGGCTTGATGGTGGATGAGCCGCTGTTGTTGTTGCGGACTCAAGACGGAGAATTCGGAATCTACAGGCTTTTGTGCCTCAGGATCGGTTCCTTTCTCGAGTAGTGATGGAAGATCGTTGTGATCCTGGAGTTTCGGCAAGCCCTTCTCTCTTCTTAGCCTCCAGGTCAAGTGGTGGTAATGCGCAATAAAGCACATATGGTACGTATCGACAGCTCGGAATGGCGCAAGACCATCACCCACCACGGCGAAAAGGGCAACGAGGACATTGTCAATAACATTGACGTCGTAACCCTGTTTGTCTCCAACGTAGATCCAGCCTGTGCAGCTCGGTCAGTTATCGGGACTGAGTAGAGGCCACAGGTGCTTACCGATCAAGAACAATACCCAAGCCAGACCAAATAGAGTGATCAAAGTTGCATACAATGTGACGAAGAACCCAAGTGCTGCACAAATGTAAGCGCACTCCGATAGAGGCCAAGAAGCAGGGATCCCACTTACGTTTCTTAATATACTTTCCAAAAGCAATCATACTGTACTTGAACTTGGATCTCTTGGAGTGCATCATGTGTCGAACATGGTCGTCCAGTGCTTCTTTGTCCTCCTCACTCCAATCATTCAAAGAAACACCGTGAGGCAAAACGGCATAATGCGATTCAGTCATCACGGAAGTTATACTGTGCGTGCGTTCAAGCTCTGGTCTTCGTTGCCATGACCAAGTCCGCTGAACTGAAGGGGGCCTTCCCGTAGGCCCTTCCTCAGGGCCACCGGCTTGTTCTGCTTCGGTTGTCGGCTCGCTCGGTATCGGAGTCATACCGACGCCTGGCTTTTCTTCAGCGCCGCTCCGCGGTCGGTGGGTGGACGCCGTTCCACGCCGGCTGGAAAGCGTATAAGTAGGTCGTCTATTGATCCATCTTCCAAGATCTGGGACGAATAGGGAGTTCTGGACGTTGTTAAGGGTTGTGAGAGTGGACACTTCAGGATCTGGAAAATATCAGCATGCAAATTCGATCAAAAGTAGAATCGGCCTACCCAGAACATCCAAGAGGTCAAGCACATCCGAATCATACTCGGGATTCGGTTCTCGTGGCTCGCGCTCTCTGGACGAGTTGCTGAAGGTGCTGAGAACCGACCGTGCAGCATTACTGACACTACGTCTTCGTCTCGGCACATCTGTTGTCTCGTTCATCGCCTCCCTATCCACGGCCCCAGCCGGTACTTGACCTTCGGTCACAGTTGGAAGTAGGGACTGTCTTGTAGTTTGTCTTGTCAAATTGTTTTGAGCCGGGGTAGGAACGGTAAGATGTTGTGGTGCAGAGGTGCTGCGTCCTCGAAGAGACGAGCTTCTGCTCGGTATGGCACTCGCACCACCATTAGTTGCAGATCCGTCATCTCTGATTTGCGTGTTAGAAGGCAGCCGTCTGATGCCGATCGGTCGCAATCGGGAGACGTGGGTAGGGTTCGTTATCGTTGTTCGCGTACTGGGACCTCTGGATGAGCCGCCGGAAGACGTGACAGTCGTGGGAGCCGCATTGCCAGGTTGAGAAGAGGTTACAGTGTAAGGTCTGCCACGAGAACCGACAGTCGTGGTGACAGTGGTGGTCGGGCCAGTTGTGGTAGTCGTCGTGGTGTTGTTATTGTAGGAACTGGGCCCTGCATACGAAGAATCGGGCATTGAGGGAAAGGGTTCGGTGTCTGTGGAGGTGTTGCCGCCAGTGCGACGTGCACCCGAACGTGATGAAGCCATCGCCGGAGCGCCGGCAAGATGAGGTTTGTCTCACGGAGCCAGCATTAATGCAGGAAAAGAGGAGAGGAGGTGAAAATGTGAGATTTGTTTCGGAATTGCGACCGAGCGCGCGTGGAGTATTTGCCAACGCAGTTGCAGTCAGCCGCCCTTTGCCGGAGGATAAGAACGACGGCTACCCCGGAGTAGAATTTCGCGCTTGAGCAAAAACGCAGGCGACGGTGAGCATACCGGATACCTAGAAAGACATCAAAGACATTGATCGTTCCAGTACGAAAGCGCAGGAGGAGTTTGGCAGGACGGGGCGCTGGCGTAGTATTCTCTCCTTCTCTGCGCCGAGTTTGGGAGGTTTGCTCTGCCCAATTCAACGCTTAGACCCTAATTATGCACGCCTAATCTGCAGAATTACGTAGGCGGGATCCTCGTCAACAATGCTCGCCCAATCCAGGGCTGAGTAAGCCTGCCTAGCTGACAAACTGGACCTCACTGTCCACCAGTCCTTTTCTCTCCTTCAACTGCCAAAACTTGTCGCATCCCTCGTCGTTTGTCTTTATGCATACCTAAGAGTAGGAGACAGCATGTTCCTCTATCCATGCACATACTGGCGGGAAACAGCCGTACCTGACACCAGACCCCGTACCTTGTATGTTGATGAAGTGATGGCAGCTCCCGTGGATACACAATTTCTAAATGTCAAGGATGTATCCAGCGCGTTATCTGTTTTCAAGATGATCGTCCCCACAAAAACAGGGAAACTGTATCTGACAAGGCCAGGGATCTCAGCCCAGTCTTTCCAATGTTTTTTCTCTCCAGCGAACATCAGCAGTACGAGGCTACAAACACAAGTAGGAGGCATGGTAAGCCACGGATTAATATTCCTATAAGATGTCAAAAAGCCTCATAAGCTCTCTGTTTGTGGCGAAAGTGACGCGAGCAACCTCAGCTCAAGTATTTGGGGCTTCGTCTAGAGTTTGGGTTCCGGTGCCTCGTGTGCAAAAGTTGGAGGGTTGTCATCGACATCGTGCTGAAGCCATCTAACCATCCTTCTTGCAGCGCGTCGCGGCCCCATGCCGTCTGCATAGCCCATGAACGGTTGCATATGCTTGTACCCCATCAACTCGACAATACGCGGATGTATCGTGTCAAGCTTGCGTGGATCGACTGCAAGAATCTGGTTCTCGATGGGACGAATATACGGATTGCAGTATTGTACGGTTGCGCTTTGTCGAGGACGATCTGATATATTTGCACCACCCCCGTGCCAAAGCGTGCTGATGAAATATACCACTCCTCCTTCCGGGCACAGCGCAGGGATACTCTCCTCTGGTGAGCCACGACGTAAGCTGTCCCATTTGTGCGATCCCGGGATGATTCTTGTGGCACCTGTCACCAATCAGTCGGCAGCCACAGATCGCGGCTGGAGCACATGTCACCGTTAGATTCAGTGTACTCATCTAGAGCCACCATGATCGCCGCTCCAAAAGGGAGTCTAGGCCTTGGAAACTGTATATATCCATCATCGTGGTGCAATGCTTGGGCTTTCTCTCCTGGATTGATTGTTATCGTGTGGAATGCTGACAGCAAATACCCTGGATCGAGAAAATAATCGTTCAGAGCCAGTACTCGCGGCAGGATCACAAACTTGTCAAACACGCGACTTTTGTTTAGCAGCGAGTATATTCGGTTCGTGTTCAGGCCCTCAAACGGATTGCGACCGCCTAAGGGGTCCTTTCCTAAGAGGCGAATGATTTCATTCCGCGCTTCTTTGGCCTCTGCTTTTGTAAAACAGTCAGGAAGGACGACATAACCATGTTCCAGGACGTGTTCGACATCTGCACGTGTGACAGGATCTTTAGGCAAAGGTTTCCTCTTGATGGCTTGGGAATGAAAGTTGAAATTGTCGAGCGACATGATGTTCACGGTGACAGGACACACTCCAAGTTGTGCGATATTCGCTGACATGTTCATCCTTATCCGCTCGAGTATTTATTCCTCTGAAACTATCTGGTGCTTTGAGGTCTCGTATCGAACCCCGCTTAGGCGAGGAACCTCGGTTTGCGGCTGGGCTGACCACCCATCTGTCGCAGCCTTGCAAGTACTTTAATCCCCACCATTTCTGGTTACACTTGCGGGGCTCTCTCAACCAAGTACTGATGGATGTGAGGAATGCTTCTTGCTCATCGATAAGAATAAACAGGCGAGGATGTTCATGTGTCCACAATGGTTCAGAGCAGTATCCATCTCAAAAAGTACTGACATCCCACTCGCCCTCCTTCCTAGGTCCAGGAAGTGTGCTCTTTCCTCGTTTTAAGAACTTGCCATATCCTTTCTTTCCCAACAAACCACCGTTATCTCTGTCCCAGACCACTTCTCCTCTGAGAATGGTATATCTCGGCCACTGATTCAGCTCCATACCTTCAAAAGGGGTGTAATCTACATTATGATGCAGCATGGAGTTTGTGAGCTTGAATGTCCCGAGCTTCCCAGGAGGATACCAAATGGTCAAGTCGGCATCACTAACACCAGGTAATATCGTTCCTTTCTGTGGATATAGCCCGTACAGTCTTGCCGCATTGGTGCTTGTCACTTCGACAAATTTCTGCAAGGGTAGTCTGTTCGCACTCAACGTGAGGGCGAGACGTGTCTCAATACCCGGACATCCGTTGGGAATGCCGCTAAATCGTCCCTCGGGATATTCTTTGCTGATGATGGACTTCTTGCCCTTCTCATAGTCATCATACATGAACGGACAGTGATCGGACGACAGAACGGTAAAGGTTCCGTTGGCAAGGCCAATCCATATCGCATCGTGGTCATTTGCTGATTCACGCGGCGGAGGCGAACAGACGCATTTGGCGCCTTCAAAGTCTGGCTTGTCGAGGTGGTCACGAGTTAGGAAGAGGTATTGAGGACATGTTTCGGCATACACAGGCAGTCCCCGTGTTTGAGCATTCCGCAGGTGAGCAGCCGCGGATGGGGAAGAGACATGTACGACCAGGCTTGCGTACGAGTCAGCTTACCCTCCATGCATGACCAAGAGAACCACTTACATGGGCGCATCGATCAACTCTGCCAGTGCAATGGCTCGATTGGTGGCCTCGGTTTCGACGAGCTGCGGTCTGGACGTAGCATGATACTTGGGCGCAAACAGTTGTCTCTCCTCCAGTTTCTTGGTCATCCAGTTCAGCACATCACCGTTTTCAGCGTGTATCATGGTGGTGATCCCCTCTTTTCTGGATGTATATAGTACGTCGAGGATCTCATCGTCTCGTAGCTGGAGAGCCGCATATGTCATATAGATCTTCAGCGATGAGATGCCGAGTTCGCGCAAACGAGGGAACTCCGAGAGTGCTTGTTCGCCGGGATGCCCAACTAGCAAGTGGAATGAATAGTCCGTATAGCAATTGTCTTTGGCTCGGGCATGAGTATCTTCGAGGACTTGAAGGAGCGAAGGTATGGTTTTTGGTTGAGGAGCAAATGCGACTATCGTGGTGGTTCCGCCACAGATACTGCTTCTTGTGCCCGTCTCAAAATTGTCTGAACTTCTTCCCTTTCCTCCGAACAATGCAGGTTCTTCGAGGTGGACATGACAATCGATACCACCTGGCTGCGAGTGTGTCAGTCCTGCTCATATGGACACTTGTAATCCCTACCATAACATAGCCACCTTCTGCATCAATCACCCGCTTCGCACTGTTTGTAACCAAGACGCCTGGAGGGGCCAGTAGAGCGATCTTACCATCTTTAATGGCTATGTCGTAGTTCGCGGTATCGGATGCAGTCACCACGAGGCCGTTGACAACGAGCAGATCGAAGCCGTCCATCTCGAGCCAGTGGTTGCAGCGACAGGGCAATAGGATCCAGAAGATCTTAAGGAAATACTGATCGCCATCGCGCAACGCTCTCCAGCCGCACCCATCCCGCGTTTGACTTTGTGGAGAGCTTTCTTATCGCCCGCTCATGTTGTTGCTATTGGAGGGGAACTTCCACGGAGAAGAACGATGCAGATGTGATAAGCACCTGCAAAAGAGCTTTCTCCAAGTAGCGTCGATATCCGTTGTGATTCTAACCCCAAAGAAGGATGGTGTTCTTCACAGATCGCGCTGCGACGCGTCTCCTCATGATGTTCTCATTACGTGCTCCATCAAGCACAATACGTAACAAATAAAGGAAATAAATGTCAATTCAAGAACTACATCAACAACAAAAGTTTTGCTACGATACAGTACTAATGCAAAAGTCCACCCAAGTACGAGTCTATATCGTCCACCACACTCTTCGACCCAAGTTCAAACCGAGCCCCAATCCAGCCATCTGGCCTAAGCACAAAGACAGCTCCCGAATCGACATTGACCTGGTATCTGCTGTTCGCGCTGCCCTCAGCGTCATAGTATACTCTGCCCAAAGGATCTGTGCCCAGCTCGAACCAAGCGTTGCCAACCTTTTCAGGCAGAATGGTAAGGAAATCCACAGGCCACTCCTGAGCAGAAGACGAATCGCCATTCAAATGCACCCCATTAGACTTTGCTTCCACCAACGGCGCCTTGCTGGGTGAGAGACGGGACTTCTTCTGAATGTCCGCCTTCATTGTCAAGAACGCCTCTTTCGCCTGTGCTGATTTGCCCGCGAACACGACGACATAGAACCTCGCCACATTCGGCATCAGATTTTGAAGCCAGACAGGCTCCCACAGGGCAGGCGTCAGGACCTGCACATCTGGGGCTCTGTATCCAGGGATGGCAGGTCCTGGCACAATAGACCGTTTCGCGACTGTAGCGGCAAGGTCTTCCTCACCGCTGTCGTCTCTCAAAACAGCAACATTCGGCCCAAATCCAATCGTCAATCCGGTATTGAAGCCCTTGGCCTGCTGCAGAATCTTGCCCAAAACAACGTTCGGATCTTCACTCCTGTCTCCGGCATAGTCCTTGGGCAGTCTCCCAGAGACCAGCACACTGATATCCTCGTCGTATTTGATCAGTTTAGCAGCATTCGGCTGCCTCTCAAGCGTGTAAGTCTCGAGCACATCCCGTTTCAATACCCCAGTCAGAACAAGACCCAGCTTCCAGCCCAGATTGACGGCGTCGTGCATGCCAGCATTCATTCCCTGACCTGCTCCACTACTGTGACTATGCGCCGCATCGCCAGCAAGGAACACAGCCTCTTTTGCCCAGAAATTCTTCGCGACTCGTTGACCGACACTATACACGCTCGCCCAGTCCACTCTTTCATACTCAATTTCGAACGGCTTGACCGAGAGTTTGGCTTCCTCGATGAACACATCTTGGTTGAGTTCCTTATACAGCTTCCGCCGATCCTCGTTCATCGCGAACCCAATTCTCGTCGCGCCATGGTCAAGCGGAATCCAAAGAACATTTCCGTACACCGGACTCTCAATGGCACCATACGCTCTGGGTTTCGGCATTGTCGTACTCTTCAACACGCCATCGATTCTCACCCATTTATCTTCTGTCCTATCTCCTTCGGACTCAATGCCCGCCGCTCCTCGGACCAATGTTCTCGACCCATCACATCCAATCAAATAGCGACACTTGACAGTATATTTCTTCTCTTTGCCCTCACCACCGCTGGTATCCAAGATCGTAGCCTTAACTCTTCCCTTCTCACCCGCCGGAACTGACTCGTCGACCTCAAGGTCCACAAAGCTATTGTTCTCACTGACCTCGACGCCGAATTTCTTGAGTTCAGCGCGGAAGATATCCTCGACGAATCGTTGACGCAGCACACTTGCGAACTTGAACCTGCTGTCCTCAATGCCCTCCAGGAAACTCCATCCCCGTCCAAAAACCTCTGTGCCGGACTTGTCGTATGCCGCTGACTGCCGTACAGCGACGCACTGCTGTGTGATCTGATCGCCCAGGCCCATTTGTGAGAGGACTTCCATTGATCGTGGCCAGAAAGTCACGGCCCGTCCGAACGTTTCTTGCTTTGGTTTCGGGTATTTCTCGATGATGTGGACGGAGATGGGTTTTGCGGCGGAGGATAGAGGTGGATTTGAGTATCGTTGGAGTTGGTAGGCGAGGTTAAGACCAACGGGGCCGGCTCCGACGATGAGTACATCGACGTCGACGTCGGCGGGGGATTCTTGAGGCGCCATGTCGTCGACTAAGGCTTTTCTGTGTATTTCGCCTCCTGAGTCCTAATGCGCCGCTGGTTGTGTCGTTACGCTATTCCTCTGCTCAAGTAGAATACTATCGTGCAGCGGTCTCGGGATACTAAAAAACGACTATGTCGTGTCGCCTTCACCTTTCGCAGATTCAAAGGACCCTTATGACAACAGCAATTATGGTTCCTCTACCTGTATCGCTGATTCACCGTGCTCTAGCTGTAAAAAGAACAAAGCACAGGCAGCACTTGATTAAGAGAAGACGATCGAAAAGAACTTCTCCACGAAATAACCAAAGGTGGACAATATCAATCCAGCTCAAGCGGACACCTCCATTGGAAACTCTCACCTTTATTACACGTACACTTAGGATTACCATCTCCGTAGCTTCGTACCACTTAGGTAGACTTGGGGCTGGACCCTGTGATGAGTGCTTATCAGCCACGGCCGGCACGCATATCGGCGAGGCTGCGATAAGCACCCATTCGCGTACAGATTTAAAGTTACCTTAGGTAAATGATCAACCTCGGCGTGCCTCGGGCGACGGCACCACCACCGTCTCATTACATGTTGGCCAAACACCAAAGAACTATTGCGCATTGTCACAGTTTTGTAACAGCAAGTGCTGTTCTCCGGCCCCATCAACTTCACCAGTTCACTTTACCCATTTCAAATCGGTGACAAACGGCCCCAGCACGGCGGGGTTGTTGTGACAGAAGAAAAATCTAGAACCCGGAGACGAACGACCCGCAGAAGTTGGGGTCGCGCTGATGTCCGTGGGTGGCAACCTCAGAGTCGTCGAGTCGCTTCACGTGGTCTGACAATGTCGTTTGGATCGTGGGTCAAAAATAATATGTTTTTTGTTGGTTTGTGAGCGTAGGAGTTCACCGCTTAGGACTAGATGAGATGGCATCCGGGAATGATTTGCGTGGTCAACATGGTTCGAAAGAGTTCTGGGGTGGCAGTCACCCTCGGTACTATGGTGAGTTAGGGCGAAAATGAAGCGTGAAACGGTAAAGTAAGCATCATATAATAATCTGTGGTATCTCGCTATATCGTCGACATCGTCGATGATGGTATTCCCAAGTAGAAAATGTTCCTTCAACACCAGTAAGCTATATACTCACTCAATGCCCGTTTACTCCTGTTCGGCATAGTAACCCTTGGTCCGGTCGGCTGCCTCAGCCATGACCTCCTTGATCACGCTCTCATCGTGTCTGGGGATCAACTTGACCTTGAAATCTCTTGGGATCGCCACCAATGCCGATTTGAATTGGTTGTAGTCCACATAATCCGTGTTCGGGGGCTCCTCCTGGCTTGCCACGATCTTGTAGCATGACAGTAGCCTAATCAAAGCCGTGTACAGGAGTCTGGTTGCGATGAACTGTCCTGAACATGCTCTCGATCCGGCGCCAAACGAGAAGTGTTGGATACCTGCGGCAGGCTTCTCCTCTGGCATGGTCGAGGACGGTTTCATCACGAACTCGTCGTTCAACCATCTCTCTGGGTTGAAAACGCCGCCATCAGGTCCGAAGTGGTCGACGTCGTGGTTGGCTGCTTGTGCGTTGATCAGGATCATGGTTTTCGCAGGGATCTTGGCGCCGTTCCATTCAACTTCCGTTACAGTCTTTCGGGGCAGTGACATGGCGCTGACCGTGTAGTACCGAGCGGCCTCCTTGATGATAGCGTTGAGGTATGGAACTTTCTCATCTTGGAAACTGTTTGCCCATACGGAGTTGAGGTCCGGGTGGTATCGCATGATGTCTTCGTATGCGCGGTCCTGGAAGACTTGGCCTTCCTTTGTGGATAGCGAGCCGATGCAGGATGTCAGTGTGCCAGGAATTGTTTCAAAACCGCCAGACACAAGTGAGAGACAGATAGAAGAGACTTCGACACCGGTCAACTTGGTCTCTTGGTCTTTGAGGATCGCGGCACTAATGCAAGGTTTGTCGGTGCCCTTCTTGATCATATCTCGCACTTTGTTCAGGAGGAAGTTCAAGTATTTGTCACGTCGGTCGCGAAGTTCTTTTGAACGTCGGTTCTTCTCATTGTTGGGAAAGTATCGTAGGATTGGGACGTAGTCTTGGTAGTTCTCTGATGCAGAACGAAGAAGAGAGATGGCAGAGCCGACGTGCAAGATTTCTCGGAGCATTTCATCGTAAACGTTGTCCATGCGAATGCCATAGCAGAGTGTCAAAGTAGTGTTCAGAGCATATCGTTGGATATATGGCCGAATGCCGATCTCGACCTCGCCGTTCTTGCTGTCGCGGAAAATGTCCCGGACGATGCAGTACGACTCAAGATCAAACATGTCGTAGTATCCTCGCATGGCCGGTCGTCCGAGGGCTTGGCCGGCTGCCTTGCGTTTGTTCTTGCACGACTCATCCCAGGGACTAGATCCGATAGTGAAACCTTGAGTGGAAGAAATGACGCCGTGGAAAGTGTACAAAGTAGGACGGTCGATCACAGCCGTTTGGTTTCCGATAAGCATCTTCTTGGCGTCTTCGAAAGAGCTGACAACAACCGCTCGAGTGTTTCCTAGTCGGATCTGAAAGACTGACTGACGATACTTGCGCCACCAGCCTTCACAGACGGTAGCATGATCTGGACCCAGTTTGTTGAGATGGCCAACAATGGGCATAGCGCCTGGAATCTCTGGAATACCCTTGATCTTAGGGATGTCGGTCAAGGTCGTCCACTATACAAGTCAGTCAAGCAGTACGCAACAGGCTGATGGCAGCGACTGACCCAATACAGTGCAGAGACAAGCAGGATCGAACCGATGATCCATATCGTGTAATCATGATTGATAGCCTGGAAGAAGCCTCCTACTGTAGGCGGCACCGTAGCCATGTTGATTGAATCGTTGAGAAAGCTCTTTGTCCAATAATCACCTTGAGAATAGTCTAAGTGCTTGAGCCCCGACTCGGAGATGAGGAGGAAGTTTTATATGATCAAGTCGAGATGGTGTAACGTTGAAAAAGCGTATGGAAGGACGAGCGGCCGGACATGTGCGAAATCCGATGGGGCCTTTCGGACGGAGAACAACGACTGGAAATTCTTGAAGGCGGAATGTACCGCAGATCATCGACACTCCACATTTGCATTTAGATGCATCTAGGTTTCTGATTTCCGTTGTTTTGAGGACCATCTTGTGACTATGTCGACCTTGTCAGTATTAGACTTGTTTGGTGTCAAGGGCCGTGTAGCCCTGGTAACAGGAGGCTGTTCTGGGTTGGGGTTGATGATTGCGAAGGTGACCGGATAGACTCGAATGCGCTGGTTTGGACCTAACACTTATCCAGGGTCTCGTATCGAATGGTGCAAAGGTTTATGTGACGGCTTTGCCGACAGATGACATCGAGGGTGTTGTAACTGAATTGTCTGAGTTGGGGAAGATATCTGGAGGAAGCGCTGTTGGGTAAGTTGAGTATCAGTTTTCCTAGACTTCTGGTTGATTTGGGGATGTCACAGGTTTGCAGGGGACGTATCTTCGAAAGAAGGCATCGTCGCAATTGTAAAAGAACTCGAGAAGCACGAGACTCATCTTGACATTCTGTGTTCGAATGCCGGTATACGCCGGGACCCTCCACAGACATGCAACGTCAAGACTGCATCGTTGGATGAACTGCAAAGTTCGCTGTGGTCATCCCGGCACTCCGACTGGGACGACACCTTCCGAGTCAATGTGACAGCCCATTATTTCCTGTCGGTGGCTCTTCTGAAGCTGCTGGTAGCTGCGGGAGAACTTGATCTAGGAAATGGCCGAAAAGGAAGGGACGAAGGTCGTGGAGTTGTGATCATCACCAGCAGTTGTGCCAGTATGCATAACTGCACGAATGTCGACTTGACGAGTTATGCTGCCAGCAAGGCCGCCATTGACCACCTGGTGCCATTACTAGCAAGTAAATTTGCAAGATGTGAGTTTGGTGGTTGACTGGGTCCCTCATCAATACTGACGCTGCGGGGCTTTAGGGTATGTCCGCGTGAATGCCATCAATCCTGGTTGTAAGTGTTCATCCGGAAAACTTGGGTGAAGAGAGCTGATATTCCGCGGTAGTCGTACCGAGCAAAATGAACCCTGTGGAGGAAGGAGACAACCAATTCGCGGAGCTTTTCAGGGCGATGCCTGCAGCGCGTATCGGGAAAATGGAAGACATTGCTGGGGCAGTCCTGTACCTTGGCAGTCAAGCAGGGGTGAGTCAACTGCTCAATGGAAGTATGGAAGAGTGCACTAATGATTCTCAATCAGGCTTATGTTGATGGCCGTTGTCTGTGTATCGACGGTGGCCGAGTTCTTCTGGCAAATGGGCAATAATGAAAGTCGACGATCTTCAAGCATGAGAGAAGTACCCTAAGAGGGAGAAAAAGAGTAAATGATGATTCAGGCGATTCTCTTGAACATATGTGTGATGAAATCGCATGGCGCCATGAAGCTTAGGTAGATACCTGAATCAAAATAAAAGACCGGATTAGGAAAGAGAGAATAGGCGAGCCTCGTTTGTTCCTCCCTCCGTAACATGGCCAGACAGCGCCAGTCAAAATAGCATCGTTAAGCAGACTGGCTGAACATATTCTCCTACTGGTCTGTTGAGGAAAGAAATAATTCACACTTGAGCTTGAATAGGACATTCATTAATGGTCGTCATCTCCATACTCATAATTCCCGCAAGCAAACTTCGATATTCAAGCCAAATTTAAGTGCGTCAAAGCCCAGGCCAGGTCGATTGCGCGCGGCAAGCCTGGTAGTGTCTGACTCTCGCGGCTCGTTGGGTTAATTCTGTGCACTCGTAATGTTTTGGAACTCTTTTGAAATCAAGTGATACCTTTGATTCATGGTATTCCGGAGGCCATCAGCTGTATCAATAGGTCTCGTGCTTTGCTGTTGAGGCACCCACCATCGCGAACCTACTAGGATTTGAAATGGTCTTGACGACACACTCCGCATCAGATGTTCCACATTCATGGTACGGGCTTGCTGCTTCTGAGATTCAGTACAGCTTCCTCAGTCAAATCGGAGAAGTCAGTTCTTCGCACGACCTGGGTCTCAATATCTGGTGGAATTTGGGAGTCATGACCCCGGGACTGACCGACGCTGCAGGTGATACGGGTGCCGGGCGGGTGGCGCATAATTTACGAGGATGATGCTTATCTTGACTTAGATCCCTGGTTGGTGGTGGCATATTGCAGATTCTTTATCTTCTAGGCTTCCTTCTGTAAGCACTTGAGTGGCTACAGCGCCCTCTTCCCCCACAACGATGCAGCCTTGAAGCTTTGATCGTCCCTCGGCTTAGGCCGGATAGGCTGTAACAATCGCCTGTTCCTTGCGCATCTCCAACCATTTATCATCCACCTTCCCATTGAGTGAAAGACAAACTCTCTACAACGTTGCATCCCCAGACACAATGCGGTCATAGCCTGTTGACCTTCCTGAACCTATCTAAACATTGATATCAAGGTAACATTTAGGCTGATGAGCGGGGTTGGAGCTAGAAGCGAGTTGAGAACGATGGCAGACCATACCTTGGTGATGGACTGCAGTCCACGGCTTTATCACAGTCATACACGGCATATCTCTGGCTTCAATCCTTCTTGTCTGCAAGTCTATCTCTTTCGCAGGACAAGTGACACTCACCTACGATGAAAGGATCTTCTCTCTTGGCAGCAGCCACGCTCTGGGCTGTCGCGCTCTCAAAGTACGTTGATCAAGAACACCACCAATGCCATACTCACTACCACCTCAAACAGAAGCAACCGTCCTGCTCCGCATCGACTCCAGGCACGCGACGTCGACCCAACGGAACTGTATCCTGGCCATAACATCTCGGTGCCCATCGACCACTTCCACAACGAAACCAAGTACGCGCCTCACACGAACGCCTCGTTCAACCTGCGATACTTCTTCGATGCGTCACATTATAAGCCGGGCGGACCTGTCATAGTCCTGCAAAGTGGTGAAGATGATGCGACGGACCGTCTGCCCTACCTGCAAAAAGGCATAGTAGCGCAGCTCGCCAATGCCACCAACGGCATCGGAGTGGTTCTCGAGCACAGATATTATGGCACAAGTTTTCCTACCGCAAACTTGACCACGGAAAGTCTGCGCTTCCTCACGACGGAGCAGGCGTTGGCGGATCAAGCCTACTTTGCTCAGCATGTCGTGTTCCCGGGCTTGGAGCATATGAACTTGACCGCACCAAATGTTCCGTACATAGTTTATGGCGGTTCGTATGCTGGTGGATTTGCTGCCTTTACGCGAAAGCTGTACCCGAACCTGTATTTCGGCGCCATCTCGTCATCCGGTGTGACTGAGGCGGTATATGATTACTGGCAATACTATGAGCCGGTAAGTCTTCCTGTTCAGAGATGGCCACTTTGTCTGGCCTCTCTGTTGGCGAATATTGTCTGATAATTTGCAGATTCGCGAGTATGGACCGCCCGCTTGCATTGCGGCGCAAACCAAGCTCATCAACGTTATCGACAATATCCTCATGAAAAACGACTCGGCAACTGTCCAACAGCTGAAGACTGGCTTTGGGTTGGAGACTCTGACGTATAACGACGACTTTGCGAACATCGTCTCCTCTGGCATTGGGGGATGGCAGAACCGCAATTGGGACCCTGCCGTCAATAGCCCAGAGTTCAGCTACTACTGTGGCAACATCTCGTCGACTCAAGTCCTGTGGCCAGGTTATTCCACCATGGCGTCGACCGCGTCATCTCTCATCGAGGCTGGAGGATGGGGTAACGAGACGGCCACCCTGACCAACAGTCTGTTAAATATGATGGCCTTCACGAACGACAGTTACGGTGTTGCCTCATGCGATGGTCCTCTGGATTCGTGTTACGACAACCACAACGCCTCTGCCACCATGTACACTGATAAGAGTCTTGACAACTTCAACGCTCTTTCGTGGGCTTACCAATACTGCACGTAAGTTTCCCTCTTGCCGAAAGACGGTCCCATTCTACCACAAGTCTTTGGATCTGTCCCAGTGTTCCCGATACAGCTTTCTGACCAAATATAGTGAATGGGGGTACCTCCAGACTGGTTCGGGAGTCCCTGAGACTGAGCTCCCTTTGATATCCCGCCTCTTGACTTTGCAATACGAGTCTCTTGTCTGCCGATTGGCCTTCAACATAACTTCTCCGCCAGACGTCCAGGCGATCAACAAGTACGGAGGATACAACATCTCGTATCCACGACTGGCGTTCATTGGAGGAGAAGCTGACCCTTGGCGACCGGTGACGCCGCTCGCAACGTTGAGCGTTCCCGATCAGCTAAACCGAACAAGCAATGCAAGCGAGCCGGTGATTCTGATTGCCGGAGCGGTTCATCACTGGGATGAGAATGGCTTGTTTCCGAATGAGACAACGTCCACACTACCTCCGGCACCAGTGGCTCAAGCCCAGATGCAGGAGGCGCAAATAGTCAAGGAATGGCTGACGCAATGGAAATAAGCAGCACGCGTGCACGGATATCGTATAGACAACGGTAAGGCGTGGTCATAGGTACCACAGCATATATATTATCATGAGAGACGCAATCATACCTTTACTCTACCTCAATTCCCCTGGAGGAAAACCTCACGGACAAAATAAACGCCGCATGCACCGTGGTTTCGAGGTTGTGGAATTCGGATATCCAGCCAAAGCTGTACAACCCGAAGCAAGAATAGTGTCAACAACTCCTCTCGCGCCTGTTCGCTTACTGTGGGTGACACAGCATGGTCTTCGGGGTAGGACAGTATTGCCCGGATGACGCGATGGACGGACGCCTTGTTCCATACGGAGTTATCGGATTCAGGTTACCAGGTGAACACAGCAAACAGGTCCTGATGACTTGGCTCAAGGATTCGGACGCCGCGGATGCAATCTGCTGTGTAAAGAGGTTGCGCAAAACGTGAACCTGTGTGAGCACGACCTGAGTGGCACGTGCATGGCAATATCAATGGTTTGCCCTTCACAGGTGAGACAAGCTGATTATTGCTAAAGGATCTCCGCCTGGCCAGGGTCAAGCCTTTCGTTTGACGCTTCTCTCCAGTCTGCAGCTAACACCAACCGAGCACGGATAATCTACTCCGTATGGTCTGTGGCGCTGGTGAAGTGGAAGCGGTCAGGCTTGACCGGTGCCGGTTTCCAAGTGCTTTGCTAAACATCGCTTTGATATCAAGCTGGAGTCTATCCAGTAGAACCCATGACTGACAGTCTTGACATCCTGCGGCTCTTCGGCAGCATCAACTTTTGACAGATGATGTACGAGGTGCCCTCCTCATACCCAGTTGACTGCTGGTTGGCGGATGATCAAGCCTCCGTCACACTGCCAATCACATTTTTGGAGGTTTCCCGCCTGAAATGGGGAGAACCGGATGACAGCTCGCTTTTGGTACCTCGCAGCCTTTGGGACCTGACGATTGGTTCTTTGTCCCTGGTACCTGGAAATTCCCCCAGAAAGACGCGATGATCCAAGAATGCAAGCGAATTTTCTTCTTGTACCTGATCACCTGTCATTGTTTGCTTATGAACCTCGTATCTGTCATCTACTCTCCACAATTGCTATCTGGACGGTCACTATCAGATTCATTGGTCGTTAGTAGTTATCCTTTGTGTGTAATTGTAGCCAAACACACGACTTGAACATTTGTGGCTCTGTTGCTTTTTGCTGTTCATCGACCAGATATCCAATGGTCAATCACACCGCCTGGATGGCGTTCTATCGCATAACGCGAGCGCGGTGTCGCGATGAAACGCTGGGGCTTCGGGCAAGTCGTGTCAAAATGCTTCACCTCCACTCCACTATTTCCCCCCTTGAGGCTGCAGCAGAACCTCTGACATTTTCATCACAGGTAAAATGTCCGAAAGAAGGACCATCCATGCTTCTTGCAAATCCCTACCCCGTTGCCGCTTCCTGCAATCTCGTTCCCATCGACAGATCTTCCTCTTCTCATTTCTTCGAGCTCCGTTCTCTACAGATTCGACCTCTTTTCTTATCCTCCATTTGGCAACAATCGCCCTCAGTATTGGATCGGGCTGTTGTCCAACCCCCGGTCGGCGTATTTACATTTTTAGCAAGATGTGAACATATGTGGCTTGCCTATCCCAGTCCGTGCTTGTTGTTAACCGAGCGTGCCCTCCCACAGCTCGAGACCTATCGCACTATCCACCTTTTCTAGCATGACCCCATTTCTTTTGAACTCTGTTGCAGCCTCTACCCACATGAGACGGACCCTGTTACCATTAAAGTTCCAGGTGACAGCAGTCTCCAACCCCGTCTAAAGAATCGTCCAGGCTTTCCTCAGAACTTTTTCTAGTGGCTATGCGATAATGCATGTCCCGGACAATACCTCTATACCTTGATGCAATTCCCTACCCTTCTCCTCAGATCCTGACCCTAGGCAAACCATGCATACCATGTCTGAAGTTCGCCGACCAGAGTCTGTCTCTGTAAAGAGGAGGAGGTTACAAGAAAGACAACAGCAGGACGTGGTGGTGAACGACCGAATCCATGAGCAAAAGAGGAAGGTCTCGGGTTACGCCAATGCGACGAACGACACCAATGGTACACATGAAAACGATACGGAGGACGATGACCTATACGCAGAGGGATTTGACCGAGAGTCCTCCGTGGAAACACCATCAGAACGCAGCGTCTTGACACCGGATGAACCTCAAGAGCACAGAGCGACATTTGGAAGACCCCTTACTTATGAGGCCGGCGTTCTTCCCCCACTCAAGATCGAAATACCAGAAGATGAAGAGGTTCTACAGATAGAGCTGGATGAGAACCGTGTTATCATTCCACCCTCACCTGGACCTGTCTTGCAAGCTTCGCTGGCCTCATGGGCGGACTTCAGATACGATAGGTACTCGGTAGTACTCGACTCGCCACTATCGGAAACGTTAAGTCCAGAACTCGAGACGGACGAGACGTTCTCACCCATTGAGACAGCCACGCCAGTTTCCTTCCAACAACCCAAGTCCAGACCGTCGCTCATCTCGATTGGCAGCGTGTCGCAATGCAGCAAGAGAAGGACAAAATCGATACAAAGCCCACTGTCGCAAACAGCTCCACGGGTCTCAGAACGACCAGCCAAGCGTCAGTCAACAAGCTCGACGCAGTCTGCGTTTCCTGCCGCTGAAGCCACTCTTTTTGAGGTGCCAGACCTTCCAGTCAATGCTCTTGAGCTTATTGCCAACGCTAGCCACGAGTCTTTACCCCTGACGACGCTATCATCAAGGGAGCCACCTTCAAAGTCTTTGCGCAAATCCAGTGTACCTCGGCTCTCAACAGCACTGAGCCATGCCCGCATGAGTAGCATCAAGAACTTCATCAAGACGCCCACGTCCACCACTTTCCCACGTCCTTCCAGCCACATGAGCCGGCCTTCGACTTCGAGTATGTCCGGTGCCGAAGCATTCCCATTGAAGAATACAGGCTTTTTCAGCAACCCACGAAACTCCGTGACCATCCGACGACCTTCAACGGCAATGAGCACGTCGAGCTCCACCAGCCCGACCAACATGGCCATGACTGCCCTTCCATCCTTACCGAGTCCGCCAGGTGATGATGATGACGATTCCGATACTGGCTCTGCACATGACAGGATCATGCAGCGGAAGAAATCTTTCTCAGTATTGCGCCGACGAAGCGAGAGTATTGGTCAAGCACTCAAGGGCCTCAGCAAGATCAACACGAAGCACGATGGATCTTTGCTGGCCGGTCGTTTGCCGACTCCAAGAAATCCACGAAAATCATTCGCTATGGAGCTTTCCGGGTTCTCAACTCCGCCATTACCGCCTGTTCCAAGCAAGAGCACTGCTGGTGCTGGTTCATTCCGTTCGAATCCCATGGGGAATAACAGCGGTGGGAACATTGGTCTTGGGTTGCGAAGTGTGGCCGCACTTTCGCACAGATGATCCCTATGAGGACTGGTTCCAAACTGCGGGCAGAAGATCATAACGACGATACCCTCCCTGCCAGTGATCCAGAGCTATGATCCAGAGCTATAGTTCATGTTCTGTTACGATTTGACGACATTTTGTGTTTTGCTCTGAGCGTTCTCTCGATATCATGTATCAAAAAGGTGTACCTTAGAAGATGGAAATTTGGAGCGTCGATTGCCAATCGGCGAAGGGAATAGCAAATGTTAATACCCTCAGATGAACTACTTATATGTCTTGCATCCACTTTGACTCTTGATCAAGGATCTGCCACAGGAAGGCCAGTCTTATAGCGGTCGGCAGGATCCGTATAAGGTAGCGGCCGCCTTTCACATGCTCACAACTTGATCGTAAACCATGTACTTGAACTAGTACGCTTTCGGACGAGGCTTCCATAACGATTCGCATACAAATGCCTTCACTTATTCATTGTCGAATACTTTATCTCCATTCGCTCCTCTGATCATTTCTAACTTACCCATCACTGCAAGAACCTAATGTACATCTGCAATAAAAGACACTCTGCTCACGCCCGGCCGCCCAAGTCAAGCAGAGGTCGTCGGAAAGCAAGCGGCAAACGCGGCACGCACTTGTCCACGTTAATGATGAGCTTCGTACAGCCAATCGCAATATCCAATCGAAATGCATACAGCGTACAACGTACAACGGAGAAATTCTACTACTAATTCCCCCACCCTCTCGCGCCATGTCGATTTTGACATGTACTTATGTTATGACTCTGTGACTTTTTGTTTGTTCGACCTACTTTTTCGTGTTGAGTCTGGGGACGTTGCTGGCATTGACACAGATCTACGAGGATATTAACTTAGGTGTCTGCAAATTAGTGTCTGGCAGACCGCCCGTCCGCCACAATGCAGCCAGGCCCGGACAACGTCGACACTACTCGACAATCTATCCATGAAAAGGGCGAGGAGTACTACGGCAATGGCCCGATACTGTTAGAAGGACCAGAGGCAGATGCAGCCGCAGCGGCAGATGTTCCCGTACATCAGACTGACGAGGACATCATCCCCAACGGAGGGACGTTAGCATGGCTACAAGTCGCTGGGTCGTGGCTTTTGTTCTTCAATTCTTGGTACGTTCATCTCCTCACTTCCTACCTTTCTCTACCGTCCCCCATGCATTGAGTACAAGGTTTGCACAAACACAATTCCTCATACTGACAATCACCGCTCCAGGGGCATCATCAACTCATTCGGCGTCTTCCAAACATACTACGAGCAAGAAATGTTCTCGCATTTATCGCCAGACACAATCTCATGGATAGGCTCGACGCAATCCATGCTCATCCTGCTCGTGGGTGTAATAGCAGGCCCGCTTTATGATATGGGCATGTTCCGCCCGCTGGTGATCTCCGGCTCAATCATGATCGTACTGGGCTTCATGTTCACCAGCCTCTGCACGGCGTACTGGCAGGTCATGTTGTCCCAGGCCGCGCTTATCGGCGTGGGCACAGGATTTCTCTACATTCCCTCCCTAGCATTGCTGCCTAGGTACTTTACCACGAAGCGCGCTCTCGCAACGGGTATTGTCACGGCCGGAAGCAGTCTGGGCGGGACGATCTATCCGATTGTTTTCCAGCAATTGCAGCCGCGTCTCGGGTTCGGGTGGGCAACGAGGGTGATTGGATTCATCAGCCTTGCGACATGCACTTTTGCGATCTGCGTGTTTCGGCCGCGCGGCAAACCCAGCACTCGACGGTCGCTCGTCGATACGAAGGCTTTCACGGAGCCGCCATACCTATTGTACTGCTGCGCTATATTCTGCAGTTACTTTGGGTATTTTGGACCGATTTTCTATCTGCAGCCTTACGCTTTGAGTCATGGATTGAAAGGAGGAATGGTCGCGTTGTATCTGGTCGCCATGCTGAATGCTGCATCGATCCCTGGACGAATTGTCCCATCGTATTTTGCGGGCAAAATTGGGCCGATCAATACGATGCTTTTTGCGGCGACGGCTTGCGGAATTGTCACACTGTGTTGGATTGCCGTCGAGGGAACGGCGGGAAGTGTTGTGTTTGCCGTGGCTTGGGGGTTCTCTTCGGGTGGAATCATCTCGATGCCTGCTGTCATCTTGGCGTCGTTGACAAAGGATATGAGTCGGTTCGGGACCAGGATGGGCATGTCTTCCTTCTTCAACTCGATTGCGTCGCTTTGTGGCGCGCCAATTGCAGGGGCTATATTAAAGGGCACGGGGAGCTATCTTGGTGTGCAGTTGTTTTGTGGGTTTGCCATCTTGGGTACGTCGGCATTTCTTCTGACGCTGAGGATACATCGCTCGGGCTGGCGGTTCGTCGCGAAGATTTGATGTAGTAAAAATAACTCAATATAAGCACGTCTGCAATCGTAAATGGGTTGCTACGAATCGGAGACTTCTGTCACGACACCAGATTCCACTGGATCTGTCAGTAAAGAAGTCTTGGAGCTTGTGAGCGAGGCTCCCTATGCCGTCGACCTGCGAAGTTATATCATTCATGAACTCTGCGTCAGACGATGTCACTTTTGCTGAAAACCGGCATGCCATTGTTTGTCCACTTTGATGACTTCCACTCCTCAGCATTTCCCAAATGTCATGTGTTGGTCTGGTTCGCAAACACGAACCGTACGATTTCGTCGAAAACCTGATTCGGATTGTCCTCGTGGACTAAGTGACCTGCATGCTGGATCTTGACCTCCTTCTTTCTCGGCGCGCCACAAACTCTGAGCAACTCGTAGTCTATACATTGTGCAAAGTATGGCCCCTCGTTGCCCGTGATGACAAGTGTGGGCACCTTGATCTTGCGCGCGCCCGCGACCTGATATTTGGGCATATTGCCATCCCTTAAAAACCGACAGATCAATTCGGCATTGTCGTTGACCTGACGCATGCGCTCGGGGTTTGCCAACATTTGAGGCCAGAATTTGGGTCCGAGACAACCGCTGGCAAAGGTGGTGAGAGCCAGGTCGTATTCTCCCTTCTTGGCTTGTGCACTAGCAGGGCTGATTGTGTTGGCACCGTATGCTATGACGTAGCAGAAAGAGATGGGGTGCCAGAGTAGAAACGAGAGAACTGTCAATGGTTCCGGGGGCATAGTGGGCACGAAGAGCGTCATAAGAGGTGGCTCTTCCAGTAGCAATGTCCGGAAGAGATGTGGTCTGGTTCGGGAGAGCCACAGGACTACAGTGGCCCCAGACGAGTTTCCCAGAACATGGACGGGACCGATGCCAAGCGTCTCGATGAACGACGCCAGGTCGAGGGAGTCTTGTTCCCAGAGGTGGGCTTCGCCATCTGGGATGGGCTCGTTCGGCCAGGAGTAACGTTTGCTGTAGTTGTAGACGTGGAATCGAGTCGACAATTTACTTTCGAGGACCGTCCAGGTACGCTGGTCCGAGAGGTGTCCATGGACGAGGACGAGCGGATCTCCTTGGCCGGACTCACGGTAGGCGAGTGTTGTGCCATTGACATCGACGTAGGAGAGAGCTTCAGTAATTGGAGTGGACATATCGGCACGGACTTTGCTGTAGTGGTTATATATGCTCCGAGCAAAACTTTTCAGATGAGATTGTGGCAAGCATTGTCAGTCAGGTGAAGCTCAAGAGAAACGTATTGTTCTAGTAGTATATTCACAAGAAGCTGGATGGGGTCACCTGGGATGCCTCGACACGAACTGGCCTCACGGCGCACGCCTGATGACCAGGATCAGACCGCAGTAGGAAACGAGGGTCACCGCAGCCGATGAATGGCTTTTCCGGCCTCCTCTTATACGAGGCTCGCTACTCTGCATTCACAAGTCAGTTTGGGGGTGTGTCAAACTCAGCTGGTTGCGGCAGAATACGAGTCCAAAGCCCATCGACCTCGGTTGGGAAGATGGTGGTCGAATTTATCAAAGGGGGACGATAGAGCTGACGACCCTCTTCAGGTCAAGGCCGCACGCCATAGAATTTTGCTATCTTGAGATGCATAAATTGAACAATGCCACTTTTTCTGGCGATCGGGTTTGCTGGGTTGTTAGAGCAGAGATGCAGAAACAGCCATCTGGGTTAAAGCGGCAATGACGTCTTTCCAGGCCGATCATTTCTCCGCAGTTGCAGCCTCGCGTCGACCTGATTCAAGATCAACCTCACGACCGCGTCCGTGTAAGGACAGACTTCATTATGCCACCTCAGAGCAGAGGGCCGTCGCCTGAATCTGGGCGACGCCCCTTTTCTCAATCCGAGTCTCTTCCGCCAACTCTGCGGCCCTACCTTGACACTCTTCCTTCTCCAACAACATTAATTCCCGACGAGCGGACTCCAACTGGCACTCGTTTCAGCATACCGGACCGGGATAATGCTACGCCCACTCCAACACCGCGAAAGGCAAGAGATCGTTCGGCATCGGCTTTTGAGCTTGGTTCTGGAGATAGAGATGGGACCGATGATGAGGATACCCACGAAGAGCAGGACAACCCTGAAGATGAGGACGTTGCGGGAGTGACACTGGACGATGACGACTTCGAGAGACACTATTCGCGGCAAGAATCGGAGGAATCGGAGGAAGACCTGTCCGAAGAAGAAGGAGGATACCAGGACGAAGACGGCGACGAGTCCGAGGCACAGTCACATCACAATGGAACAGCAGCGGCAGGAGGGTTCTTCCCCTCGTCATCGGATAGACCAGATACTCTCGCACGCGTACGGTCTCTGCCTGCACGGCCGCCTTTGATGACCCATATCCATAATCTCCAGCAAAGTGGTGGCCTGCATACATCTCAGTCGACAACGTCCCTACCACCTGTCCCACCTCCACTCTACCCGCCATTCTACAATCGACCACCCACACCACTTCCACCGTCTCCCAGCCTAACGTCGCTCCTGCGTCCGCCATCTCTACTGAACAGATCCGCGACCTCGACACGCGCAACCACACCAGACAGCTCGGATGTCGAAACACCCAACGACACCGAGGCGGCCGTGGCACAATCTGCCCGTCGTGCCCATCCTCTACCACCTACATCCCCAAAAGTGCCGACGTACGAGTACTACGGATTTGTACTGTATTTGGCCTCTACAATCGCGTTCCTCATCTACATTCTCTGGTCGTACCTGCCATCGCCGTTTCTCCACGCATTGGGCATAACGTACTATCCGAACCGGTGGTGGTCTCTGGCCATCCCCGCTTGGATCGTGATGTTGTTGATATTCATCTACGTCGCCCTGCTCAGTTACAACGTTGAGTACCTCACCCTGCCTATGACGAGTCTCGAATGTATGGTCGACAAAGCAGGGAACGTGGCCATCCTCGACGAGTCAGGTCGATTGAGGAAAGGTGGGAGTCAACGTTTTGTCAAAGAGATGGAAGAACGTGCCAGAATGGAGCGCGCCATGGAAAAGACAAAGTCCAAGAGTCTAAAATCCAGAAAACATTCCAAGAGCGGAAGTGGTTCCAAGGAAAAGGGCAAGCAGCGTCGAAAGTCCTCGCGTCGAAACTCAGATGAAATTCGTCCTTGGCCGTCAGATGTTCAACAAATGTCCAATGGCACTGCTCGTTCGTCGTCCAACCAGGATCAAGCACTCTATGCGTATGCTCCGACATTTCCATACCTCAGTAATGGCACAGCAAGTGTTCAGAACCAGATACAGCACGGCGGCCAGATTTATCCGAACTGGCAGCTCGTGTGGAACGAAGGCACAGATGCGGTCATGGATGTACCAATTGGTGGTGTTTGCGAAGTCTTGTATGGCTGATATTGAGGACACAAGAAAGGAATGTTTTCTCCGCGCCACATGTTCCTGTTCCTGTTCCTGTTACGCCACAACTGTCACAAGGCTTCCATGTGCTGATGAGCCCGGATCAAACACCCACGGCCCCTTGAAATGTCTATTAATTGGCTGCCCGGAGTGCCCAGACAGGTGGCTTGTCAACACCTAAGGTTTGGTCCATGAGCCATGACCTCATCCCCAACCAACAAAACTCTAACGATACGAGTGCCTAGAATATCCCAAAAGTTGGAAAACCACGTTGTTGTCCGTGGAGACGATAAAGACACTTTTATGTATTATAACTTTTTACTCTTGTACCTTGGCCTGTACGCCTTCCTTTCTGCTTGTCTCATAGATTTTTTGGCCATATTGTTAGCGCTAGACATATTATCGCAACTTACACATTTTGAAATATGGGAGGCACACCAGAAAATTACTGTCTTCTCCAGGGGTTCGAATGGAACGTCCCCGCCGATCAAAAGCACTGGCTCCGTCTCAAGAACGTCCTGCCAGATCTGAAGAACATCGGAATTGACAATGTGTGGCTACCTCCCGCGTGTAAAGGTGCCGGCGGCACCGAGGCCAACGGCTACGATGTCTACGATCTGTACGATGTAGGCGAGTTCGAGCAGAAGGGCGGCAAATCCACGAAATGGGGTCCGCGCGAGGATCTGGATCAGTTGGCCAATAAAGCCCAAGAACTGGGTGTGGGATTGTACTTTGACGCCGTGCTTAACCACAAGGCCGGCGCGGACCACAAGGAGAAGTGTCGTGTCGTTGAAGTCGATAACAATGATCGCACCAAAGACACCTCTGAGCCTTACGAGATCGAAGCTTGGCTTGGCTTCGACTTCCCCGGGCGCAAAGACAAATACTCGTCTCAAAAGTACCATTGGGAGCACTTCTCCGGCACGGACTACGACGCGGGTAACGACCGCACCAGCATTTTCAGAATCATCGGCGACAACAAGCACTGGTCCTCCAGCGTGGGCGACGAGTCCGGCAACGCCGACTTCCTCATGTTCGCGGACGTCGACTACAGTCACCCAGAAGTCGAGAAAGATGTCATCTACTGGGGTGAATGGGTGGTTAAGGAGTTCAAGCTCAAGGGTTTCCGATTCGACGCGTGCCAGCATTTCAGCGAACGTTTCACCAACGAGTTCGTCGCGAACCTCGAGAAACAATTTGGAAAGGACAGCTTGTTTCTCGTCGGCGAATTCTGGTCTGGAAATGCCAAGGAAATGCTCGAGTATTTGGATCAAATGCACCATCGATTCAGTCTTTATGACTCCCCACTGGTGAATACCTTCTCGCAATTGAGTAAGACGGAGAAAGGGGATTTGCGAAAAGTATTTGATGGGAGTTTGGTGCAGGCTCGAGCCGAAAGTGCGGTGACTGTGGTTATGAACCATGATACGCAGCCTGGTCAGACTGTCGCTACGCCGATTGAGGGCTTCTTCAAGCCCCTTGCTTACGCGCTGATATTGTTGCGGAAAGAAGGATATCCCTCTGTTTTCTATGGTGATTTGTATGGGATGAAGGGCAAGAATCCCGAGCCGCCGAGCTGTGGGGGAAAATTGCCCGCTTTGGTGCTCGCGAGGAAGTTGTTCGCGTATGGCGAGCAGGATGATTACTTTAGCGACGATGCGAATTGTTTGGGCTTTGTGCGCAGAGGCACCGATGATAAGAAGGCTGGTTTGGCGTGTGTTATGAGTAATGCTGGCCCGGGCGAGAAGAGGATGTCAGTTGGGAAGGAGCATGTCGGTGAGGTGTGGACTGATGTTTTGGGCTGGCAGAGGGAGGAGGTCAAGATTGATGATGAGGGGTATGGTTTGTTCATGTGTCCTGGGACGAGTGTGTCTGTGTGGGTTAATAAGGAGGCCGAGGGCAGGGAGAAGATTGACAACCTGGATTTTGATACTGAGATTTACAAGAGGGCTTGATTGGAAGTTTGAAGAGATTTGGGTCTATGACTTTGGGTTATCATTGCAGTGGTTTTGGCTAGAATACTAGACGAGACAGATGGCATAGACGGACTAGACAGATACATATGGGCCGGCTCTCACAGATGATAGATTTGGAAGTCAACTAATAAAGAGGAACAGACTGGTTAGCGAGGCATTGGTTTCTTAGCCTCAGCATCATTCGCGTCCGATGTATTTCGGTCGCTACGAAAGTCAGGAGATGCAACCTACCTGCTCGAGAAAAGACAATATGTTAGGGCGAATACCATGCCAGCCTTCAATCATGTACAGCTCTTCTCATACCCAAAAGTCATTCTCCATGGTCCTGCCATGGTTCAATCGTTTCTCATCTCATCGAAAAATCATTCACTCGTCAATCGCCCTCATCAATCGCCCTCATCAATCGCACTCAGCCTGTGCGGCTGGTGACTCATTTCATATCGTGCCCCGTCGTCATCAGCCTCAGCAGACTGTTCACTCGCTTCATCTTCAGCCCCATTGGAAGAAGTGCCTTCGGCACTGTATCCCTCCTCGGATCCATATGCATCGACCGCGGCAGTCTTCGGAGTCTTGTTAGCTTCTTCGAGGCCCCGTTCGTATCCTGCTGCAGTAAGACTATCAATCTCTTGTTCAACTTTCTGCTTCCATGCCATGAGTTCAGCAACCTCATCAGCCTTGCTGTCCCGCTCAGCTTGAAGTTTGCCGGCCTTTTCAGCCTGCTGCGTTGACAATTGCTGAAGCTCATGCACACGGGCCTCGAGGTCGTTTGCGCTCTTTCCCGCCGACGATTTTGCTTTCAGTTCAGTCCGGAGTGCTTCAATCTTCTCAGTCGCATACTTCAGTCGGGCCTCGGTTTCAATCTTTCTTTGAGTCAGAGCGTCGATCATCCCGTCCTTGGCTTTGAGTTCCTCATTGAGGGGGTTGACGTCTGGAGGTTCAGAGACGGCCGGGCTCGATGCTTCTAACTTGGCTTCCAACTCCTTAACGCGGGTCTCAGTTTTTGTCTGGGATGCCAGAGCGGACTTCAGGTCAGCTTCTTTGTGGTCAAGCTCTTGGGAGAGATTGTTGCTCTTTTCCTGCTCTGCTGCCAGGGCTGATTGTGCTGTTTGATGTGAGTCGGAAACTTCTTCGAACTGTTTGGAAAGCTCGTTGTGTCGATCTAGCACAGCTCTATGACTCGAAGTTTCTGTGACCAATCGATCCTTGAGTACCTGTATTTCGTCCATCAAGGCATTGTGCTTCTCGTCCGCATTTAGCAGAGACGAACTTGCTTCGTCATATTTGACCCGCAAATCGTCCAGGGCGCTAGCTTTGAAAGCAAGGCCTTTGTGAAGATTGCCCGAAATCTGCTTCTCACGTTCCAGCTCTGCTTTGAGTCCAGCATACTCTTTGATCTTCTCGGCTAGCTCGGCAATTTCTGCTTCTGAATTTCGCAGAGCCGTCTTACACGAGTCGTAGTCTTCTAGTGTGGTGTTGAGTTCGGCAATCTTGACTTCACAGCTTGCAAGCTCTTCTTTGCACGCGGAAAAAGCTCCAAGGTCAACCAAGAGTTGCCCCACCTTCTCTTCAGACGCTTTCAGAGCTGCTTCAGCAGCGGTGAGTTCTTGTATCCGCTCGGCTTGCTCGGTGACTCTTGCCTCCGATGCAGATAAGGCCTGCTTAGCGTCTTCGTAGCCAGTCAGGCTCACATTGAGATCGGCAATATGCTGCCGAGCAGATGCTAATTCGCCCTCCAGAATCTTGTAAGCGGATGACTCTGCTTCACGATCTTTGGAAGCTGCATCGAGGGCGTTTCGGGTATTGGACAGTTCTATTGACTGTGCATCAATCTGTGCTTGCAATTGTTGTTTCGCAAAAGTCAAGGATTCCTCGGCTGCAGTAAGAGCTTTGGCGGAACTGTCCTGCAGATTTGCGAACTGTTGAGTGTGTTCTTGCTCAGTGACCTCGGCATTCTGGAGTTGCTCTGCCAGTGCTGAGAGTTGAGCTTCCAGCTGAGCTTTCAACGTAGAGTTTGTTTCCCTGGATTCTTCTAACGTCGCAGTGGACATTCGCTGAACATCTTTCAATATTGACGTTGTCTCGACAATGGCATTTTTGGCAGCTTCCAGATCGTTGTGCAAGGAAGCGAGTTCAGCTTCCAGTGTTGTCACTTGATTCTCGTAATCAACCTTGATTTGTTCGTTTCCTGCTCGGGAGTCGTGCAGTTCTTGTGTGAGAATCGCCACCCGTGAGTTGTACTTGTGATGGACATTCTCAATAGCGATCTCGTTTTCTCTTCTGCATTCCTCTTTGACAGCATCACGTTCAGCTTTCTGTGCATCTCTGATCTGTTGTACAACAACAGCCACCATGTTTTCTTCTAGAGAAGCTTTTTGCCTCCGCAGTGACGCCTCCTTTGCCTTATACTGAGCCTCGAGCTTCTGCGTAGTTTCTTCGTGGGCTTGTATTTCTTGGTCTTGGGAAACGACCATTTCCCGGGCCTCGTGAAGATCGAGACGGCATTGTTGCAGTTCCTTGCGGAGAGCCTCGATCTGAGTTTGAGTAGAAGCATTCGGTCTCGGTATATCTGGCGGTTTCCTCGTCGGCATAGGCTTCTCTGCAGGCTTCTCTGCAGAGGATTCGGCGTTGAAGAGGTAATTGTACGCTCGACGGAAGCTGCTCGAACGCTTGGGCATGGCCGCCGGTCGGACAGGTCTGGATTGGGACATCTTGCGCAGGCGCTTTTCAGAAGCCATGATGAGGATCTGGGAAGAGAAATCTTCTAACTGGTAAGCGAGAAATTAGTACGATCGACGAGGCTATGATGACGCTGTGACGGTTTCACGCGGTCAGTTAAGGGAGTCTGAGACAAAAGCAGAGATCCATCGCCGGGGTCAGGGTAGAAATAAGAAACACTTCGCTCTTCTGAGAGCGTAATCTGGTGAAGAAGGCATGGAGAAGTGCAGCCCTGCATGCACTTTTCGCAGAAACGCACTGCCTGAGGTCGGGTAGCAAACAACAAATGAAGCGATAGCAAATGGTGGAGAAGAAGCAGGGACACGTCGCAGGGTCTCAAGGGCTCGCTAAACCAACTTCGCGGCCGATAGGATGCTTCGCGTGTGGAAAATAGCATAAAGAGTGGCGAACTCTGACTTCTTGGTCTCTTAGAGCGACCGCGCGTACGGTTGGTCCGTGTAGCGTGCCCAAGCCAGCATTGCGTGTGATACTCAAGTTGAAGGGAGAAATTGAATGATAAAGACGAAGCAAATAAAGCATGTTCGATGGATCTGCAGGAACAGTTCTTTTCGGCAGACGCTATTGATTAGCTTAGGGCTGCTCCCGATGCCCAAAAACCTTCTATAGTACATTATGAGCAATGTAGCTTGTTGGTGAGCCACTTCGTTGTCCTCTGCACGTATCTAAGTAGTCTTGCGATCAGTCGCGTCTGCTCTACTACTGTATATACCTGGTATACAATCATGCCGCCCAAAGTCCCAGTTCCTTCCCTGACTCGAGCCAAGATTTGGCACCATGAGCCACGGAGTAAGCCTGGTTCAAGATGAGTGCAGAGCCTCCAGATTTGAGGACCTGACATGTTTCCACCAGTCTCTTCTGCCACTGCTGCCTGCTCTACAGTCAGTCACTCGCGTTCAAACCAAAGAAATGGATAGGCTTGCGCAGTGGTCTGCCAATGATCGTTCGCGGAATGTAAGTCGTTCGTCGTCCCGTGACTAACTTCAGCATCAAAAGTCTGGTTTGAACCAGGCCATCGGTACCGCCTGGATTTGCAACGGCAGCAAAAATGCAACATGAAACAGACACGCATCTAATAAAAAGACATCGTCCCGCCGGGATTTCTCATGTATCTCACACAGTGTTACACCCATATTCGTGACCATGGACATCCTCGCCGAACTCGAGTCCATGGCAGATAACGTCGCCAGCGCACAGACCGACACGACCAGATCAGACATTGACATCGAGCGATGGCAACGCCTCTTCAGCTATACTCGATCCGAAGCTACGCAAGCCATCGAGACCCATCGCAATGACTTTGCCCGAGCCAAAATCTCTGATGATCTTTGGGAGGCCATCAGACCAAGCAAGGAGGCCGCAGGCTTCGATCGGGAGTCCTACGGGTACTCTCTGCTTCAGGAACGAAGCGTCACCACAAAGTCAGCCACGGCGTGCACCGAGTCCGGAACATTCGTTGTTCAACTCGCAGGCCCGCTCAACTGCACCAAAGTGATTCAAGAGGCCGCCCAACTCAACTGGGCCCCACAACTTAAGACTGGCGTGGGTGAACATGGCCAGACACAATTCTGCGAGATCGACGGCCTCGCAAAAGGCAGACTCCTCGCATGGCTAGCAAAGCATCGCCCCTCGTTCCGGCCGACTATCGTACGGCTGGGCAAGGCCAAGAAGGATCTCTGCTCGTATACTCTTGCACCGATACTTGGGGTGGAAACTACGTTCCCACAATACAGGGCCCTCATGGACGACTTTACTCCACTGCCCAGACAAGACCAGTATCCAGTGTGGTACTTCTTCTACGGCACTTTGGCAGACCCGCAAATCCTGAGACAACATCTTGGCTTGGACCATGAGCCCTCTTTCCTACCAGCTCAGGTTTGTGGAGGTCAGATTCGGACATGGGCTGGCAAGTACAAGGCTCTTGTAGATGCATCGGTGGAGAGTAAAGTGTGCGGAAGTGCATTTCTCGTCGAGACTCGCGAGCAAGAAGACGCGCTGCGGTTCTATGAGACGGACAAGTACGATGTCGTTCGATGCCGGATCATTTATGAATATGGGATACTGAACGGACTAACGTTCCGCTTCAATGGGATCACAGACCCTCGAGAAGAAAGAAACACAGTGAAGCCCAAAAGGTTCTGCACACGCGGCAAGAGAGGCGGAAAGAAAAACCAAGGAACGTAATCTCGATTGATTGCGGCAACAAATGGATATGGATCGTGCATTGATGGGTGCAGGAACTGACATACAACCCGTGGACTTCTCAGATGATGTACCTTCTCCGCCACGACCTGAGATCGGGCTCGACTTGTTCGAGCTCTTTCTCTCGTCCTATCTGCTCAATCTCAGAGAGGTTAATCTCAGACAATTTGAGCGGTTTGGTTCGGTAGAACAGCCACGCAACAGCCCAGAGACCTAGTGTTAGGTTGAGGTTAGTTGATGCCGTTGAAAAATTCTGACAGGAAACTTACAAATGAATATCGCAATGTCGATATAATATGTGATGAAGGCCGATGTGGACAAAAGAAAGGGAAGGAAACACCAGGCTCTCAAAAGTTGGAGTCTTACGGATACTTGTGCCTTTCAAAACTTTGGAAATTGTTTTTGAAATGCAAAACACAGCAACTTTTTTACGCTCCGAACTCGACTTTTTAACCACCACATTATAAACGTCGAGATCTACGCCGTTAGAAAGCCCGAGCACGTACAATTCTAGCAATACTAGTAAGTAGTATTCTAGAGGTGAATCTAACCTCCGCGCGTAGTAGTAAAACTTCCGCTTTTACTCATTATTTTGTAGTTCCAAATGCCAAGATTTCCGCCTATACTCCCGAATTATAAGGCTACCTTATAAGTCTAATAGTTAAAGGTCGCCTAAAATAATAGGCGCTAGTCTTGGTGTTCGCGATCTAAAGATTTAGGTAAAAGTAGAAAATCTTTATGCTACGCGCGTACCACGGAATCACCTCTAGAATGCTATTTACTAGTATTGCTAGAATCGTACACGCTCGCGCTCTCTAACGGCATAGATTTCGCTATTAGTTACGTGGTGGTTGAAAAGTTGATTTTGAGTGCATTGCGACCTGAAGTGAATTTGACGTGGTCGCATTTCAAAAACAATTTCCAAAGTTTTGAAAGGCACAGTACTAAGCTTGATGAATTTCTGGCAACCCCGCAGCTTCCTGAGTCGCGTCTCGGCGCGCATGCATGCGCGTTTCGACCCCAACTTACGATAAAGTGCTGCCTGGAAGAGACGGTTGCTGTTGTCTGAACACCTTCCAGGTATTTTCTCATCCGCTCCATCAGTCTGGTTTTCGCCAGTCTGAGTCCCGCGCATACTTGTTGGCTGGTACAATTCTACCCAGTCTAGCATCTGTCATGCGCTGGGCTGCATTGGGCTCAGTTTCCGACCTACCATGAGGCATTTGAGTATGATTCGCCGAGCATGCTCAGGCGCCCAACGCCATGGCTCATACGGTAGGTTACCCATCAAGGCCATCAAGGCCACCAATTGCATTACCCAAGTGTGCAATTTGCTCTTCGTCCTGATGGTTAGATTATTTGAGATGTACTGTGCACAGTAGCTCATTTTCAGCCTCCTCACAAGCCAGATTGCGTCCAAAATGGCTTTGAGAGCAATACTCCTCACTCCTTTGATCTTGGTCTTCCTCGCTATCGTCCTCACATTGGCCAGGCGGACGTATTCCCTGATTCAGAACTATATCGAAGCTAGGAAACTTGGAATTTCCATTGTGATCGTCCCTGTCGAGTGGCACGATCAAGTATGGATATTGGTTCGAAAACCGTTCAAATGGATCGGTTCCATCCCTTTGCTAGGTTATTGGTATAAATTCAGCTATTTGGGGTCGGTTCTGGACTATCGACACAAACTACATGAGAAGCTCGGTGATGTCTTTGCAATCGTGTCACCAAAGGCCATCGTCCTTGAGGTGAACGATCCACACGCCGGCCTTGTTCTACAGCGGGACTATAAAACATGGCTTAAGCCAAGAGATCTTTATGAGATCTTCGACATCTATGGACCAGGTCTTGTCAGCGTCAACGGCGAAGACTGGTAACGACATCGACGGATCGTGAATCCTGCCTTCCGAGAACAAAACTACAAGCTAGTCTGGAACGAGTCACTGAAGCAGACTGACCAAATGCTCGACCTCAGGATGAACACCACCAAGGGCATCGCCAGTATGGCGGATTGGCGGACAGACCTCCACCTCCTTGCCATCCACGTTCTGTCAGCAGCGGGATTTGGCCATTCACACGATTTCTCCCGGGGCCTGCAAGAAGTGCCCCAAGGGAAAACGAAGAGCTTCTCTGGAGCACTGAATTTCCTGCTCATGAACATCTTACCGGTGCTCATCTTCGGCAACATGAAATTGCCTGAATTCTTGACCTGGGCGAAATGTCGCGAGATCCACGGCGCTATCAAGGATTTTGGTGAGTACATGGCGGAGTCGGTGGCATATACCCGAGCAACGACGCAAAGTGGAGGTGGCGGTCGTCAAGCCGACATCGCCAGTGCTCTCATCGAGGCCGACGAGGCGGCAAAGAGGGAGGACAAACTAAGCGGCAAGTCCTTCGGCAAGGGCAAGCCGAACTTCTTGAGTGATGAGGAGCTATACGGTAATCTGTACGCCTTCAACATAGCTGGCTTCGACACGACTGCCGGAAGTCTCTCCTACGCAATGCCACTGCTGGCGCTGAACGAGGACGTCCAGAAATGGGTTGTTGAAGAGCTTGATGCGGTTTTCGGGACGAATTCGCCGGTGCAATCAGATTATGAGACCAACTTCCCTAAGCTGACGAGGTGCTTAGCAGTAATGGTGAGTTTGTGCTCGTGCAGATTTTCGACTGCATGGCCGGGTGCTGGTGGCTGACACTCCTTCTTTCTTCAAAGCACGAAACGATTCGCCTGTGGGGTCCTCTTCCAGAAATCGCTCGCGTACCAGCTGGGGAAGGCCAGAGCCTTCGAGTCGGCGACAAAGAGCTATTCATCACCAAGGACATGCAGGTCTCGACCAACTTCTATGGCATCCACGCAGATCCTCGCTGGTGGGGACCTGCGAGTCTCGAATGGAAGCCTGAGCGCTGGGTCACGAAAGACAGCGACACTCGCTTAGAGAGCATCAACTGCCCCGCGGATGGAGCTACGTTCCTTGGGTGGAGCGCTGGGCCTAGAATTTGCCCGGGCAAAAAGTTCAGTCAGGTCGAATTCGTGGCCACCATTGCAACTTTGCTGCATAAATTCAGGTTGAAACCCCTGGTGATGCAGGAGCTGGGGATGATGGATGAAGGTGATGCCAGAGAAGCGCTGAAGAAAACTGTGGCTGCCTCACAATTTATGCTAACGACGAAGATGATCGCTCCAGAAAATGCAGGTGTGGTGCTCGTGCCTCGATAAGGATGGTGTCCAATGTGAATGGCGCTTAGATGACATGGATTTTGTGTTGAAGAGTGGAGGTCATTCCTGCCATCCAGCCACACTTGGAGTGTGCTCCACTGTACTTGGGCTGCGCTCCACCGTGCTACATCTATATAGTTGTGCTCCTCCCTTGTACCCTTGATAGTCGACCGAGAACTCTCACCTTTCTTCTACACTTTGACATCACTGGAGGTCACTATGATTGTACCAGGCAATACTGACGGACTGTTTTTGCTGTGCCAGTGCGCCGAGATACTGCGTGCCGACATGCCGAGTTGAGCATTTAGGAGCTGCAACTCGTTTTTGATAAGCGGTAAAGCCCCTCATTCGTGGACTATCCCGCCAAACACCAGCTTCCCATGATGGACAGATTCCTGGGAACATACCAGAGGATACTGGCTGCCCATAATATTGAACAACGTTTACTGACCGGCTCCGTTCTCTGACTCGTTGCCGCTCATCTCTTTCTCTGCCTGATTCCAACTGACGCAGAATGTTGTTGCCATCGTCAAAGCAAGCCCTCGTCGGCCTAGTGACGTCCGCAGGGAAGCGTCGCTTTTCTCTTTCGAGGCCCTACGCTTCGCAGGCGACGACTTTCGCTGTTAATGGTGATCGATTATGGTGCGTGTTATAGTCCACTCTGGGCCACATCCTCGGCCGCTGACTGACATCGGCTTTTCTAAGGAATGATATCCATCACACGGCAAAATGGAGCGGACCTTCTCCTGGTGGTGTGACGCGTCTATGCGCCGATGAGAACGACAAAATGGTCCGCGATTGGTTTCGCGACCAAGTGCTGGCGTTAGGTGCAGACTATAAGGTATGACTGATCTGGAGTTGCAGACGGCCAGCAGGTCCAGCTGATACAATACTCGGAAGGTGAATGCCACTGGCACTCAATTCGCCAAAATCGATGGCACAGACAACAGCATCCCACCAATTGCTATGGGCAGTCATTTCGATACAGTGGCGACCGGTGGCAAGTTCGATGGAGCACTTGGAGTACGGCATGCCTATGCTTTCTTTCTTTCAAGAACACAATTGGCTTATCGACTGTCCAGGTACTTTGTGCGCTAGAAGTGTTGCGGAGTTTCAAGGAGCAGAACATCAAAACCCGAGCACCACTGGTCGCCATCAACTGGACCAACGAAGAAGGCTCACGATTCTTTCCTCCACTCGGATCTTCGACGGTATATGCCGGTCAAACAAGCATCGAAGCGGCACATGCATCAACATCGAATGATGGGTCACCTCTGACAATGGGCAGTGAACTGACTCGCATAGGGTACGTTGGGGACGGGCCCAATACGTTCGAAGAATTCCCAATTTCTGCTCATTTCGAGGTCCACGTTGAGCAATCGACCGATCTGGAGAAGGCTGGCAAACCTATTGGGTGGGTGCAAGGCTGGGAAGGAATGAGCTGGTATGAAGTGGTTTTCCACGGACAGAACGGTCACGCCAACACCTATCCAATGCATGGACGACGCGATACCCTTCAAGGAGCGGCGAAGTTCATGACCAGTCTCGAGACACTTGCATACCATATGGGTGGCCGCTCTACGGTCACCTCGATTCAAAGTGGACCAATCGGGTCGTGCAACATCCAGTCAAAGACAAAGGTCGTCTTCTGTGTGATGCATAAGAATGGCGACAGCCTGTTGGAAATGGGTGCAAAAGCTCAGCAGTTCGCTCAAGCAGTGGCAGCTCTCCATAGCCTACAACATGACTGGAAGAGGACGCTTCATCTGCTTCCTGGTGACTTCACTCCAGAAGCGGTAGATTGTGTTGCACGAGCTTGTGGAGACAAAGGCATAGGTTCTCGCACCCTTACCGGTCACGACTCGCTGTCGACACTTCTGAAAACACCTACCGCCATGGTGTTTGTAAGGTCGAAAGACGGGATCAGTCATGCTCCGGAGGAATGGAGCGATGAAGAAGACTGTGCCGACGGAGCCTCAGCTTTGGGAAAATCAGTTCTGAACTTCGATGAATACCTTGAGCAACAGTCGAAATAAAGCTCAGTCGTAGAACTCTTCAAATACAGATTGCATTCCCGTCCCCAACAAATCACAAATAGTACAGGTAGAAAAATTGACAGGGGAGGTCTTGTTCTCATGAGACCATCAGACTGGGTGGCCGAACATGCGAAAACCCTTCTTTTGCCGATACTTCGGAAGGAAGATCGGACAGCACCTTGAAATTGCCCAGTGAATAGGTGCGACGTAGATACTTTCGATGGCCTCTCCAGTACTATCAAACGCCGCTGATAGTTGTTCCAGTCAAAGTTACGAACGACGTGCCCCACCACTGGACTCATCGAAGTCGACTCTCGGTCAAGTAGAAAGCCCTGGTAGATCAGGCCAGACGTCGAGATCTGGCACTGATTCGCCTCACCCTCCTTGCGGTCAATTTCACTTCTCGCAACGAGTCTCCTGAATAACGGTGGTGTGTTGGTAGCTTTTGGTGGATGACGAGGTTCAGTGATTGAGCAAGAGTTGCGCGTATTGCTCGTGATGACGAATCAGCATCACGAGTATCATCCTCACTTGAAAGGGCATCGACAGGGTCGTAAATCAGCAGGAGACAGCTCCTGTCATTGCTTCTCAGCCCTGTTGCCAAGTATGTGTACCTATTTTCATTGCTGCTCTTGTCCCGTCGATAGAAGATAACTGCGTCCGTCTCTTCCAATTGTCGGACCATGTCGTCATCCCTGAGAGACGTCAACATGTTGAAACGGGCAAAGCTGCGCGCGCCCGCGATGGTGTCAGGACAGCACATCGTACAGGAGCAACGCTGGGTGATTCGCCACGGAAATTTCGCATCGAACGCTGCCACCCCCTTAGGCGACGAATTCTTTAAGTCTTCAAGAACACTAGGCCTCGAAGCTGCCCACTTGATCGAAACCCCCGTTAGAAGTCCAGAGAGCATATCGATGTCACCAACGCTTTGGGCTGTTGCAGTTGTCAAAGCGTTTGATGCGAAAGACGTCTGGTCTGGTGTTTTGTCAGGGTATACCAGTGACGGCCGGTCTTGGACGTGCGGCAATGCGTGCTGGAAATAGTCGCAAAGGGTGGTAACGTCCCTGAGGGTGCTTCCGGGGTGTAGGAGTCTCACCAAAACAGCAAATGGTGGACGAACGTCAAAGATTCGACAAAGCTCCAAAGCGTCATTGAAAGCATCGGTAGGACGCCTCCAATCGAGCAACTGGTAGTAAAGATCTTCCATGGAACAGCGGTAGTCGATCTCAAATCCGGAGGCGTCCGAGGCAAGTCCGAGCACACCGTACACTTTGTCGTGCTTCACGGAGCATTGACTTTGCTGGAACCTTAATACAAGGCTGATCAAGCCCGTGTCGGGGACGCCACGAATGTAGGAGAGCCAGTAATTGCAGATGAACTTGGCTGAGAAATCCCACAACCTAGGGACCTAACCTCTGGTTGCTGTGGATCTGGCGCCTCTGGATATGGTCATAATCATGGTCCACGCGGACCACGGGCACGTTTTAGTGCCACAAATCAAAATGAGCTTCTGCGCAAGTAGGATCTCTTGCAGAACCCAAGTTCTTGTCCAATATGTGCGGGACGATAATCTTTGACAGGCTGCCCACAGATGAAATTTGTCGAGCAGCACTCTGTCTCGGTATTCTTGCCACTGCTCCTCGGTCAGGCTTGCCACCTCCTCGCCCGAAGTCATTCCCGCTGACCATCCGTGTTCAAGGCCAGCGGAAGCGATGCTTTCAAACAGCTGGTCGCTCTCATCAGCTGCAGGGCCCAGCCAGACGAAGGTAGGATATGCGGCCCCATAAATCTGGCTCATCCGCTGGACTTGATGGTTTCTCTCTCCGTGACTCTGTTGGTCAATACACAAAGCATCTATCCAGAGGTCTTTGTAAGTTGTAACCACCAGGGTACATTGTAAGAAGGCTTTGTAGAAATGAGAACAAATTATGACGGATCTTAAAGGGTCTACCATTGATATGAATCGTGAACACCTCTGGATGAGGATTCCCCCATTCGTATGAAGCGGCTGTATAGCGAAGGTCCGGATGTTGCAATTCATGTCGAACTGTGCATTGGATGCGCCCGTCTTCTTGTCGTGGCAGGAGATCAACTAACCGTAGAGAAGACCGAGTCAAGTCGAGGGGAGTATGTTTGAAGCAGGCGGGTACATCCATTACTGCCAAAGAGATCCTGAAAGTCGAAACATCAGAAGATCAGAAGGTCAAAGAAGGCATCTTCCTCGCTTTTGACGACATCAGGCTGAAGTTGGCCGTGTGGCTTAGCCATGTCCTGTGGGATATAGCTCGGTTGCCGCAGAACCTTGGGAGGACAAGCGAGGAACGCAAGGGGTAGAGAACCAAAAATCCCTGGCTTTTCAAACCGATCACATTTATCATGTGCAGGCCGTTGCAAAAGTAGTAGATTTTGATTTGGCATGAAATACAGGCAGCAAAAGTACCCACGGGGTAGGCAACCCGGGGACTTCCTCGCCTGTAACCGGAGGCGGTGCACAGCCTAACCGCCTCCTAATTCGTCGAAAGGTATTGGCGCTGCAGATTCACCCAATTACGCTGGTGGCCGAGTCCCCAGTCGCTTGACAAGCCGACTGTGGGGAGTGCACAGCCTCCACATGTTTTAGCATTCACGCCATTCTTTCACTTTGTTGATAAGCTGGAGCAAACGCAGCATGGGTGAACTGCGAAACAACTGACTGAGTAAACCGAATGCCTCCGAGATGATCTAAATGAATGAACGTCAGAAACGAAGACTATTGCAGGTCCATGCTCAGGCCCGAAGATGAAAATGGATAGTGTTACTGTGTTGATAAGAGTCGAATGTCGACTAGCTGTTCCTGGGTATTAGACCAGCCACATCAGGAGAGTACGGACTAGTTGAGCTGCAGCGGTTCGAATCTCAGAGTTCTCCGTAGCAACTACCAATGCATAAGCTAGTGTGACGACGGGCCACCGTCAGATTGATGGTAACCCATCAGAGATTGTACTTACCTGGACGATCGAGCAAGCCACGGAGTCATCATCGTGTACATCGATCCACTTGAAAGTGTGGTAAAGAGTTTCCGGAGGATCCCACTTCGAAGGTCGTATCAGATGTAATGTGCAGAGTGATTTGTCAGAGAAGGAGCCGTCGGTGACCACAACTCGCCGTTCCTCTAATACTTCGCCACTGCAAGTGATGCTGTCGCACATCCCGCGCTCTTCCAACTTGATGACTCGGTCTGCAATGGTAGACAGCCTGACCCCTTCCCATAAACACTGATGGAGGTATGACATCGCTCGTCGACGAAGTGCCGGATCTCTGCATCGTGTGGCGACGAAGAAAAGAACGGGGACCAAGCCAGTTGCCAACTCTTGCTGGAGCAACATGTATGATGTGTTCAACAAATGCTGGAAGTTGGGGGTATAACCATCAAACAGAGTCTCGTCCCGAAATGGAATGCATCGGGAAATGATCGTCATGCATAGATAGTAATTTTTCAGAAGAAGGAGTCGAGGTTGATGCCTGGCGGACTCGTCGTCATCCATTGTGACCGTGAATGTGCCGAGATCAAAGGCCCAACGATTCAGCTCCTCACTGATACCACCCTCGACGCTTTGAAATTGCGTCCTTGGGGGAAGAGAAAACGAAGAAGAAGATATCGGTGGCCAGCTAGTCTGAGGAGGTCGCATACACAGCGCCACAACACGCTGCAAGGCATCAACACCCGCTTCGATATTGGTCCAAGCGGGCGACTCGGGAGTTCTTGGGATTGGAAGGTTTTCGGGCACAGATGTGACGGTCTGTTGAGCACCAAACAGGATCCTGGTTCGGCCGTATATTTTGTTCTCAATATCAAAATCCCCCGCGCAGTAGCCCAGTCTCCCAAAAATGGCTCCAAGCTCTTGCATGGTTGCATTGGGCTCCGTTGAGCGTGTCTCGCAGTAGTCGCTGATGATCCTCCGGCCTGCGACGACATGCTGTAGTGCCGCAAAGGCATTGTTCCGGAGTTCCTCACAGACGATCAACAGAAGACAACAAACGACGATTACTTCGGTGGTCACGTTTTGCTGTGACTGTGTCGTGAGGAATTTCAGGCCACTGGTGTAATGCTGCAGGAACAGTCGATTGCTTTCATGGGACGACTCGGTGAATTTTGTCGAGGGAATGGCCATGCGGTCCTGATAGTCAAGCGTGGAAACCGCGATCGCCAGATGCTTGATGCTCAACTCGGAATGACACGCTTGCAGGACGAGGCCATTCCAGAAGCGAGCACTGCCAAAGTTCGTCAGGCTCGGGCCGGATACTTCACAGAAGAATTGCAAAGCCTGCTCTGCCTGTGCCTCAAACTGCGGCACGCCTGGGTTCCTGAGCACTACCAAGAAACCGGCCAATCCAGTTGTTGATGTCGAGGAATACCCATCGCATTTGCGGCCGGTTGAGCTGCACTTTCGACACGAGGGTTTAGTTTCGTCACATTTGATCTTCCTCTTCCTATATATGCAGTAGACGTTAGCTGCGGTAGATATGCGGTGCTTGACCATCATCGAAGATTGTGAGCTCTTGAAACTGAAGAACAACGTACCTGCACGTCAGACATCCTGTGCGAGTTCTCCGTCGAGGATATTCAGGCGCCGACTTGTACACCATTAAATGCGCAATACCCCTATGCGCTACTGTAGGAGTTCCATCATACGCCTGCAGCGAGCACGCGTGTTTTGTGTCGCCTTCGCCATCATCATTATCAAGTCGAATTTTCGTAGCGCGAAGATTCGCGAGTTTGGGACGGCGAGTATGAGGTGTAACTCGTTGTTATCGGAGATAGTCTTGACTGATATTTCCGCACTCGGCTCCAGGCGATGTCCCATTGGCTGGTTCGCTTACTACGCCTAGCTGCAGGTCGGGGCCTTGCCAACCGGCTGTCACCGCACTGGTTGGCTACTTAGGCCCCAGGGCCCAGGGGCTAGCACTGGGCTAGTGAGGCTCTCCCGAGCCTCAGAGATGTCACTTTCGAGGGTGCGCAGACATCAACGCAATTGCCTCACTCCATGTCCCATATACTGGCGGTTTCATATTGACATCTGATCATAATCGCTACTCAGGAGAATCGCTACTCAGGAGAATCGCTACTCGGGAATTACACACCGAGTCGCGCATGGATTTATCAGGTTTAAGTCCGGCTCGATGAGGGCAGGTGGGCACAAGCCATGAGCAATAAACGCTGTACAGTACTAGCTTCCAGGTCTGTGTGCCTATATAATGAAGCGCCGTGCATCACTCGCCTTGGCTGATAGGAAGATCACACCGTCATGAAAACGGTCGTTTCATCCTTCCTTCATATCAGATCAAAGTCTTCCTGCACCAAACGCCAGACCTCGACGAATTCAATCGAAATGGCAACCGCTCGTACCGTCGTTCTCATCACCGGCGCCAACCAGGGTTTGGGGTTCGAGTGTGTGAGGAAGCTGTGCGCGGAACAACCGGGCTACCACATCCTCATGGGCGCCCGTGACCTGGCCAAAGGAGAAGCCGCCGTCAAGACCGTCACGGACTTTGCCGGCGACGCCTCGGTCGAGGTCGTCGAAATCGATGTGACCTCGGACCCTTCGATCGAGAAGGCGGCCAAGTTTGTCGAAAACAAGTTCGGCAAGCTCGATGTGCTCTTCAACAATGCCGGCGTTATTCGAACTGGCAAACAATAAGCGTTCCGCCAGGAGTTCCAGGAGGTACTCGACATCAACACCGTCAGCCCGGCCTGTGTGACCATGGCATTTGCGCCCCTCCTGCAGAAGTCTGACAACCCCCGCCTCCTCTTTATGAGCTCCGGTCTAGGTTCCATCACCTTGACCTTAATGCCAATCAGCCTGTGGTACGGCATGGCGCCTGTCCCTACCTACGCGGCGTCCAAGGCCGCCGTGAACATGGTGGGAGCTTTCTTCGCGCAAAAGTACACCAAGGATGGCTTCCGCATCAACATGATCGATCCGGGCCACAGGCAGACCGCTCTCAATGGCTTCAACCCCAAGGGCGGCAAGGCCAGCGAGGGTGCCCTCGAAGCTTGCCGCATCATCACCCAGGGCAAGAACGGCCAGCACGGAACCTTCACCTCTTTGGAGTCCATCCTCCCGTGGTAGATGGGAACGCTCTCATTCTTTGGTGCATTGAGAGCTGAAAAAATGCTGATTCAGAACGGACACTGAACGACCTGCGGTGTCTGAATGAGCTACCCATATAGTAGAGCTTAACAAATCATATAACTTTTAAAGACAAAAATTTCACGAATCAAGGAGCTATTGTTCATCTCGCGATAGGCATAAGTTTACTGCCTTGTTGCCGACACACATGAGGGCGACAATACTTCGAAATGTAATCCTCTGGCACTCACTTGTTTTCGAAGCCGCAATTTACACTCAGGCCTGGGAAGAAGTCGGATGCAGGTTGTGGAACGGTCGCCTGCTCCAGACTCTAAATAAAGACATACAGAAATCCTCTTAGATCCAAGCTCAAGTCCAAGCGTGCGTATTTCGAGGATATCGGAATTCGTATGTAAAAAGGGCAAAATCGAATATGTCTAACAATCTAAAGAATATGAACAGTTCATGCTGTCGTCATGGTCATAAAATCAATGACTTGGCCAGCAGTAATGTAGAATCAAACCCCGTCATTCAGCGTCAGGCGTAAAGTGTCACCTCCTTTCCTCCTAACTAAGCCCAAACCAGTGGGAAAGCATGAAGCGCCTGCTGTGTTGCAGCTCTCGCCGCGCCAACCTTGACGGGCTCGTAGAGTTCTTCAACTCATATATATTGACCCTGTTCGAACCACCACAGTACTCTGCTTGATTTCCATCGCAGATCATGGAGCAACCAGAGCTGGCTGTTGTTGCGCCGTTAGTGATGCCGATGTTGTTGCAGTAGCACTCATCCGAATATTCCACACCAGCGTAGTCATAACCCTTAGCATAGCATGCAGCAACGCAGTACTCCACGGTCATGCTGCTGCTGGTTGTGGAATAGCTGGCCGAGCCACCGAGTGCACGACCTGAGGTACCCTCAGTGTAGCATCCGAGGTATCCGAATTGTGCGCTTGAACCAGTGATGTTGACAGTAGATGGATTTCCAGGTTGTTGATACAGATTGTTCTGGAACAAGCTCAGAGCGTTGGGTCCGCCGCAAAGTTCGCTGGTGTTGCCTGCGCAAGTCATGCTGCATTGTCCCTCGGCGAGAGTAGCACCGGTAGTTGCTAGCGTGTCTCCAACCCAGCATTCATCCGCATACTCTACACCGAAGTACTTGTAATTGCCCTTCTGTGCGGTAGAAGCACACATCTCCAGCGTCATGCTTGAATCCATTGTTCTTGTCGTAAGTGTTCGGCTGCCGCCTGTGTTGTCTGAGTAGCAGCTGATGTAGGTTGAGTTGGCGACTGTTGGACCTGAGGAGGTGGACGCGTTGGTTTCGTTGCCGCTGATCAACCAAACGCTCAGGCGATCTGGTCCACCACACCATTGAGTCAGGTTGCCCACGCAGGCCATTGCACAGTCGGTTTCATTCGTCGTGGAGGCAGAAATCGAGCTCCCGCAGTAGCATTCGTCGGAGTATTCGGTAGCGAACACGGAGTAGCCCTTATTCTGGCAGTATGCAGCACATAGGGCCGTGCTCATACCTGTGGAGTTCGTAGTACTAGCTGCTGAAAGTGCTCTAGCGCCGTTGCTCTCATCGATATAGCATCCCTGGTACGTCGCAGTGCTTCCAGATGACATGGCAATGGTTGTGGAGTTGATTGTAGGCTCAACTCGTGTCTCTCCGTCCGTGTCTTCAGGGGTGTTCAGGCTCGGTTCCGTGGAACAAATGCCTTGAGGTGCTGCCGCCGGTCCAGACGTGACAGTGTTACATCCTGGGAGTTTGGGAAGGATTCCCTTCACTTGCTCATTGACCAGGGCAGGTCGTTCCGGACAGTTGTTCGCATAGTATTCATCCTGTGAGGCAGCTAATGGTGCACAATCTTCAATGACACCATCGGTATCGTTCACCAAGCATTGCGTAACAGCATCAGTCAAGACATCAGTGTCCCAGCCGTTCAAGAAGTCTGCGATATGTCAGCTTGGACGCGTCAAAAAGACGTATGTACTCACCGCCATGGAAGCCGTAGCCGGTAGTGTCACCATTGGAGAAGACAAACTGCCCTCCGTCGGATGTGTCCATCGAGTTCGGGAAGTAGTAGATCTCGAAGAACAAGTGTGGCAAGAGGACAGGGTGGCTTGGTGGGCAGATTCCATTGTCAATCTGAGACAAGTACGCCACGTGTGATTGATCAGATTTGTAAAGATTGACACCATCCCAGCAGCTCTGAAACTGGATCTGTGCCCGGAGACCCTCTGGACAGTCTGTGTTGTTCAAAAATGTGGTCTGAGGTGTTTCGTTGGTGTAGTCGATACACACAAAACTGACTCGATCTGCAACAGGTCTCGGAGGGAAAGTACTGTTAGGTCCATAGGTCATGGTGGTGTTGTCGTAAGAACGTGCTGTCGAGTCTCCAGATACCATCTTCAAACCCTTTGGAAACGGAACAACGTTTGCAATGTCGTCACCCCTACCCAGATAGTACACCACTGTTCCGCCATTGGGTACAGGGGTGAAGGAGCCATTGGCGAATTGGTAATACATTAGTGGCGTCCAGTATGCACTCAGATCTTTCTGGATCGAGCACGAGGTACAAGATGCCGCAGACAAACTGTCGTAGTCGGAAGTGGTGTTGACATCTGTGATGGTAAGCCATTGTCATTGTGTTCCATAAAGCTCACTCACTGGTAGCGCCCGATAGCAAGTGAACGTGACCCGATACTGAACCTGGACTGAGGATGGGATCGACTCTGCCCGTCTGGGCGACGCCACAGTTCATGCGCCAGTATGCATCGACGGCTCCGAACCACGAGCCAAGGCTGAGAGCCAGTGAAAATGTTATACCAGTCTTCATGGTGTATGGTTGCTAAGTGAGTAGGAGGCGATGCTGATCGACAAGGTGTATACTTCTCGTGGAAAAGGCTCGATTGATATAGTAGCAGATCATGAGATCGCTCCCATGTGAAATGTAGGGGTTGGACGTTACTCCCGTGGTTGGCAGGAACTGACAGCTTGTTGACAGCAGAAGTAATCTTACCTTAAGGGTGGACGATGTGACTCTAGGAGCCTGGGCCAGGAGATTGCTATCGCGATGGAGTGTAAGACACCGATGGCAAGGAGGTCTTTGGTATACAACAAGGTTTGCGATGCATGCCATCAAGGCAGATGCGCTCCGCTGCGCGTGTAATCTTACCTTCCTCTGCCCGGCTAAAAGCGTGTTGGCAGGAGCTTCACCAGTGCGAAGGCTCGCCATAGGTGCGTGGGCGAAAACTCTCAATGTCCAAGCTTCTTATCATATCTGACCACGGGTAAAGGGGTTCCGAGCGTTGCGGTGCGAGCCTGAGCCCGAGCGCAAGCTCCTTCCAGACCAGCCTCATACTGAGGCATACACGTCAGTCTCTTTGAATAACGGCGCTGTCAGATGAAAACTTCCACGGCGCTGTCAGTGACTTGTGGTCGCGCCGATAGTGGCATTGGGCTTCTGTAACAGGCGAGTGATTAGTGTCTGCTTCATCATACCACAACGAAGGGAGAAGAGTAGCAGACGCGAAGACTGGAAAAGGAGACAAGGGCGGAACGCGCCGAGGCTGGTAAGAATAAACTTCCCAGCCTTGCACAGTTTGATTGGCTCGTGCTCAACCTCGGATTTTGCCGAGAGAAAGCACAGACATCGCATCGCATCGCTCGTCCTATCCGACCTCAATCTTCAACTTCATACTGCACCATACTGACAGCTCGTGCCACTTACATCAAGACGTGCCTTAGTGCTTATCGGCAATTGCCCACCGCTCATCGAAGGGCCAATAGGCCAGCAATTCATCCCCTTGAAGGTCCAGATGCGACGGTGGACCCCGGCACACTGACTATCATCTCAACCAAAAACACCACTTCCAAGGCAGACACTGGTATACCACTTAGCGTGCTCGAACACTAGATTACCATTTTCAATTATGGAGGCCGTCATACACGTCTACAAGGATACTCTCCTGCTACTCGAATGTGTCAATCGATCAACGAGTCTGAGTTCGAGTTCGTCTTCAGGCTCCCAAAAATCCCAGCCACCGAATATTCTTCTCTTCATTGGTGGCGTAAGTTCCTTCTAGAAGGCCGTGCGAAAGAGGCACGAGGTCTTTGAGTTTAGCGTCTTCCCCTGACGATACCACGTTCTGACGTTCCACAGATGTATGACAATTTCCGCAATCCTGGATACACCGACGACCTCGCAGCGTTGTTTCCACGCGATGCACCCAACCAGCAATGGCGGGTCATGCACGTCCAGCTCTCTTCAGCAGGAAGATCATTTGGCCTGTTCGACCTGGACCGTGATGTGGGTTCAAATTCTTCTAGTGGTGTGATGGGACCGTACCGGCTGACAAAGCCTGTCAGGTCAAAGAAATGAGCGCAGCAATAACCTACATTCGCGAAAGCATAACCCAGTCCTCCTCGACGCCCATCGTCATCATGGGCTTTTCGACAGGCTGCCAGGACGTGATGCACTATCTGTGTTCTCCTGGTTCCCGCCCGCGTATATCCGGCGCCATCATACAAGCTCCTGTCTCCGATCGTGAGGCCATCCTCGACGAAATCAACACCAACCCCTCGGCCAAAGCCGCCTACGTCAACGCCCTGTCCATCGCCAGAGTCACATCTGCCGAAAAGCACAGAACCACGATTCTCCCAACCAATCTGACTAAACACCTGATCGGTCCAGCACCCTTGACCGTTTCGCGATTCCTCAGCCTCGTGTCACCAGACTCGCCCGCCCACCCAGCCATGGATGACTACTTCTCCAGTGACCTCTCTGACCAGCGCTACCTCGACACATTCGGCCGCATCGGACACTTGGACTTCCTACAACCTTCCAAACAAGACACACCCAAAAGTATCCTCATCCTTGAATCTGGCAGTGACGCCTCCGTTCCTTCCCACATCGACAAAGATCGCCTGGTTGCGCGCTGGAAGTCTGCCATCGAGTCCGCTGGCCGAGCTCGTATGTCCCCTCACTCTATGATCGTCCCTAACGCCCAACACGACATCTCGGGTGATTCCATCGAGTGTCGCATCGCACGGCTGGTCGACATGCGCCGTGCGGTCCTCCGGTTTCTGGAAGACATGGTCGGCCATGTTGGCTCCGAAGCACAAAGCTCGGGCGCGTGGAAGGTCTGGAAAAATGACAAAGATGCCATCGAAGCTGAAAAGGGCATAGACCATGTGAAACTATAAGGCCAGGCAGGCGTCCGTGCGCATGGACTGTGCCAACGTCCTGCACTGCTCGACCCTCACGTAAGCATGCTCTCATCGCGCCGCACAGTCCAGATCATGGTGCTGGCCGGCAAAGACACGATCCCGTGGCAATCCCAACATTGAATCAGTCAAGGATACCTCACGGCCCCAATATGACAATTCCCAGGCCATGGCAGAGCAAATCAGCCCAGGCATCACTCTTACCGAGTCTTGCCTGTCCCTAGCCATCCGCACCACCGATCAACCTCTGCGCTCTAGACTAGACTTGTGGCACGAAGGAGCAGGAGCTGCGAGCGATGTTGGCGGGCGATCGATACGGTAAGAGATGCCCCGTTGCAAGCAGAGTCGCTACGTCGTAGGCGCGGAGAACTAGGTCCAACAGGCTCGGCAGGAGCCAGCCACCATAACAGTATGGTGGAAGATACTTCGGCCTACCTAGATACAACAGCATCTTAGGACAATTGAAGCATGACACTTTCACACTTTCCAAAGTTTGACATATACAAGTTAAGTCGACCATCAGTCAATTCAACTGCTTCTACAACTACAACTAAAAATACAACAAAAGAACCTTATAAAACCCCTTCTTCTCCTCAGACAAATGTGCTCAGCCCCTGCTCAAATGATTCTTCGGCCGTATATCCCATGAAAAGCGACGCTTTCGTCAACGCCCTTTTCCAACGCCAACAGAAGTGAATAGTGAAACCGTCTGCAATGAAGCAATGCTAATGCGACTCCCAACCCGACCAAAAACAAGAGTACATATTAAAAAGACAAGGAAGAAAATTTCCAAAGCTCTCATCGCTGGGCTATGCAGCACACACAGAATGCAAACTCAATCTCAACATCACCCACAATCTTTGATGCTCCCCCTGCAGCCTGCCGCACTCAAACGGCAGGCCATCGTACCCTCAACCCCTCGCACCACCTCTCAAACAGTACGTCAGCAAGTTGTCTCGTGTGCTCCAATCCACCGGTAAACGCTCTCATGATCTCGTCATCATCCTCTCGGTCAACCATACCAGTCTTCTTCACTGGACTGGCGCCGCTAGCATCCCTTGACTTCACACGAGCAGTGCCGACAGCCTGCGCACTTTGTCTGCGCCGATGGCTCTTGAGATGCGGATTGTTCTGAGCCAGCACCAATTTTGTCCGCGGTGTGCTAGGCGTCACCTGTCGGCTCACATTTGCCGAGACATTTCGTGGGGTGCCTTTCAAGCTGTCCATCTGCTGTTGTGGTAGGATCGTCTTCAGAGTGTCGTCTTCCTTCATCTTCGACAGAATCGACCGCATAACATGGTACATGCCATCTGGGTCCACGCTTTCAAGGTCCGAAAAGGCCTCGGCAAGTCTGGCCACAGCTTCCCGCTTGACCTCGTCGGCCGTGTCGTTCAGAACATCCTGACACGATATGCCGATGGCGTTGGCGTACAATCTTCTGCCCAGAGTAGCTTCCTTGGATTCTGTTGGGACGATCGTTGTGGCCGTAGAGGAGAACCCCGAGTCCGACTTTGCTTCTTCGAGTAATGAGCTTCCAATATCCACCAGAGAAGACAAGCCCGGCTTTGCCTTCGAAGGCGTCCTAATGACACTAGAATTAGGATCGTCGGGTTGCTCTTCGTTCTCCACGTTTGTGCTGGGATTGATATTTGGTGACACCCTCCTAAACTGCCGTACCGTACTGGGGCTGTTGCCGAAGGACATGTTTACTCCCAATGGTTGTTTTGGTTGAGCACTTGAAAGTCTCTTTCTGGTCGTCCGGATACCCGAATCCGAGGAGCCAGACACCCTCCTCTCGTTCTGTCGTGATCTCGATTGTGAGATCTTGCGCATCGTCGATTTGTTTGGATTCTGCTCCGTATCCACTTTCCGATCCAGAGCCAGTTCGCCCATCAATTGTGACGGACTTTCTTGCTGGTTATCCCCGAGAACATCCACAGCAGTCTTTGAGACCTTCCTCCGCTTCTGCGTCTGGACACCTCGCAGGTCCATAGTGGGTACAGCTTTGATCGTCTCAAAGACCCAGTCGTCAGTGTTCTGTGCCGACGACAAGTTCTTGAGCGTCTCGGCATAGTACTTCATATTTCGTTCGACGCCTTTGCTCGCTTCCCAGTCCTGCTTGCGTTGAATCAGTTCTTGCAATGCTTCGACCTTGCCGGCGGACCGAACGAATCGATGCTTCAATAGTTCTTTTGCACTGGGCCGCTTGTCGACGTCCTTGGTCAGACAAGCAGCGACAAATTCGCGAAAGTTCGCCGACCACTGCGCTCCTTCCAATCGAGGAGCAGACTGTTTGGGGATCAGGAACAGAACTTTCATGGGATGCACATTGGCATGCGGTGGTTCCCCATTTGCAAGTTCCATAGCCGTGATACCCAGACTCCAGACATCGGCTTTGGCATCATGACCTTCTTGCTGGATGACTTCCGGCGCCATCCAGAAAGGCGTGCCCACGAATGTGTTTCTTACACTCTTGAGACCGACAAGTTGTGCGGCGACTCCAAAATCAGCCAGCTTGACACGACCGTCCATGCCCAGCAGGACGTTCGCGGCTTTGATGTCTCGGTGTAGTTTCCCTTCAGTGTGCAGATATGCCAAACCGAGCAGTAGTTCTCGACAGATGATTGCAATGTGGTATTCTATCAGTCTGTGAGGTGGAGGCTTGAGTAGGTCTGCGCAGGATCCGCCTCCTAGGTACTCCATGACAATCCATAGTGTTTGTCGTCGTAGAAAGGCGCAGTGGTACTTTGTGACGTGAGGGCTCGAGCATGATGATAGAACCGAGAGTTCCGAGAGGATATCCGAGAGGTCTTCTTCTGAAGATTCCAGGTCGACCTGTACACTTGTCAGCTTTGCATTGTGACATACCGTCGCATACGTACGTGTTTGATTGCGACAATCTCGCCGGTGGCTTTCTCAATGGCTTTGTAGACGACGCCGAACGAGCCACTACCTAGTTCTTCCAACATCTGATATCCATCCGCCAACGTTTCGCCGTCTGCATTGTCATCTTGTATCTCGAAAGGAGCCCGTGTTGGAGCCGTTCGGTGAGGCGCGGCCTCGGAATAGAGGGATATCATGGTCATCGACTCTCTCGTGGCGAGACTGCCACTGGTAGACTGTGCTTAATGTTGTTCCAGAACTTCAATCGTTGTCCATATGCCAAAAGAACCTGTATGGTGCTGTGTGCAATGTTGCCTTGTCGGTGGTGTATACGTCAGAGGACGCGAGCTTCGCCGAAGAGAGGTGTAAGAATACAAATGGTGGTGATACAAGCATTGGGATAAGGAGGACGAAAGTTGAGAATGGTTGCTTGATTAGAGGGTACTTTGTGGCGCAACATACGGTAGGCAACCTTGTACTCGGAAGAGCTTGCGTATTGAGGTGAAACCTGTGAAAGCCTCATGACAAGCCAGAACTTGACTGGGTCCAGAAAGATGGATTGATGAGGCTTGGATCATTTACATCTTTGGTGCAAGTTGGTGAGGAGTACTGTGGCTGCCTTTGTTTACATGACCTTAGGCGCATAGCAACCCAGGCTCTAGGCGGAATAGTGGCAGTTCATCCCGCCCACGCGGGACTTTAGCCGCAGAAACTAATGCAGGGGCCATCTCCGAGGTGGATTTCACAATCCGACTTCCATCTTCTCGCCCTTGCAATGGTCTCGAGTCTCCGTCCCCATTCTAGCTTCAGCTTTCCTTTTTGCAGCCTACAAGGATCATGATGGATCCAGAGAAAGCACTACGATGGATTGAGGACACTTGACGAATACTGCATTCAGGGGTTTCCATGATCTTTCTCGAAGACTGGTTGCTGGGGAGATATTCCCTGAGAGTGACTCTGTCTGCTCAGCCTATTGTGCGCATCCATATCAGAATGCGTGAGGCAGCTGAAATGACAGTATATTGAGTCCGAGGGTCACACTGCCATAGTGTTTCACTGGACATGAAGATGTCGGATCAAGAATCCCATCCCCTCAGACCTGCATCGTTTGCTGCAACCTGTCAATATTGATATGAGGATCTCCCGGAGGATATCTTCCACGGGCCGAATCTTGCCGCGTGCTTTGCACCAGAAACGTCAGCCGGCCAACGGCCACATCATTACTTCATAGATCTGCCCCATTGAGTCGCGTGATGCTCCCCAGATGTCAAATGGACCGACTACTTGATGAACATGGTTAACGCTACATCATTTGCTGCTTGGAAAGCCGCCGTTGAGAAGGAGATCTGATTGTCGATCCCTTGACCTGAAACATTGGCCACGGTTCTGCATTGATATATATATGTGCACCCGATACTGGTTATTTATGTGGACTGCAGAGTATCGTTCTTTCGTTATCGCCTCGCGGCGTCGGCTCGTTCTGATCAACTTCATGGTGACTCGCATCCCACTCTTTCATGAGATCGCTCACCGTGCTGGTTAGCCTCGTCGGAGTCAATGTCTCTATCTCTGGCCACGGCAACCCATTTCCGGACGACTTCTTGCCGCCTTCTCCAGCATCGATGGTTGTTTGCCTATTACTGACAGGTGAGTCCCATGCATCCCAACCGACCTCAACGTCATCGTCAGTTGTATCTGGGAGAAGACTAGGAGGATTAGCTGAGTCGGTACTAGTAGTGCTTCTTTGCTGTGCATGTCCACTGGTTTTGTTGGCTCCTTCTTGCAGTACTGGCGGCCTCCGGGGTGTTTCGATTCCGAATTCGTTCCAGAACGATGGCTCTTTCGATTGTGCCCTGCGGTTCTCGGAGGACGTCCTTCCCGTTGCAGATCGCTTGGGCTGTGGTCTCGAAGGGCGTTGTTGTGCAACTGTACCATTGACACCTTCTTCTCCTACTGTGGCTTGCCGGATGTCTTCAAAGAATGTCCAGAGACCTTCTCGAACACCGTCATAGACTGATTTGCCCTGCTTGACCAGCACGTCTGCACCGGCTGGCATTGACCGCCGGTTAGCAGCCAGATCTCTATAAGTTTTTCCAAATTTCAACTGTAGATTGTCGTTCTCCATGAGATCATTCAAGGTCGACATTCTTGTGAGTGGCGGCCGAGTAATGTCAGCATCATTACCCGACTCAAGGGCACTATCTTGGAAACTTGTAATCTCGTCTATCGAGGTTGTCGCAGGGGGTCGGCCAGGCTTTTGCGATGTTGGACTTAGGAGACTCAATGTGCGAGTATGCCGGCCCTCGAAGACTCGCTTGGAGCCCTTCCTGCTTAGGCTCGTTGTTGATCCATTCACTGTCGCAGTGTCTGTTACATTGCTCCTCTCAACAAGGGCGCGTTTCCTCCTACGTTCTTCATCTACGTCCTCTTCTGCAGGGGCAGTCTCGCGACCTGCGACGTCATCCAGCGCCAATGGCTGCAATTTCTTGACATGTTTAACTTCGTCTCTCTTCTTGTTGGCTTCAAAGAGCGCCCATTGTTTCTTCAGCGCCAACAGATCTACTTCTGCCTTTTGTAGCTCTTCTCTCAATTCGAGGACTTTTCTCTCCTGTCCAGCGAGAAGCGTCAGGAAATCTGCACTGCCTCTGCTCTTGGCTAGATCTCTGGATTCGTGTGTGGGATCGGGACTTCTAAAGGGAGCTGTCCGAGTACGTGGGGAAGCTCCGGCAGACTCGACGGGGCTCGAAAGCATGCTAGATGCAGCTGTGGGAGACTGTAGGATCTGCGTATTTGTGGGCAGCAGGATGGGGAAGTTCAGCGCAAGCCCCCTGTTTTGTCTTCTGGGAGAGGCATTGTCGGTCGTGATCGTTCGTGTTGGGCTTTGAGGTATCGCCACTTTCCGTTCTACATCATCAGATGAGCCAGGCGCCGATGTAGGTTCGGTAGACATCAGTCTAGACTTCGTTCCCATATCGCAATCGGGTCTCTTATCCCAAGTCGCGTCTCAACTGTCAACACTGTGATCAGACCTCCGGGTGGGGATCTCTCTAGAGGGGCGTAAACAGATGTCAAGTGAGGTCCGCTAATTCCAGTAGCATGATTGGAAGTCCGGGGAAGTGGGCGTCAGGTTGTGAATACGTGGCAATTATTAATCATATCATTGAGTCCTGCGTGAAACAGTGAAGGATGTTGATGAGGACAATAACATCCTCAAGAGCAAGTAGAAGGATGTTGACAGGTGCCGAAAACAGAGGAAGCCACAAAATTAATTGGACAGGCCTCCATCGGCTCGGCTGCATGGGCGGAAATGAAACAACAACTTACAGGTTTACGCCATCATGCAGCTTCAACCCATTCTCTTTCTGGGCCTTGCAGCCTTTACCGTCATCGGCAGCCTGAAGTCCTGGTTACCGGCTGAAAGTTATCAGGGTATGCCACTGCTTACCTGCACAGAGGAGTTGCTCAGGAGGATTGCATCTTGTCCGCAAGCGCATGACAATGTTTATTGTGTCCCTTCTACGGAAATGCAGATATGACAAAACTCTCAACACAATGCCGCAGATATTCTGCCTGTTTCATGCAAATCATGGGCAAGTAACCACACATAATCCTGCGCCAATATGCATCCCAGAGATAGCCATCCAAAAAGGTATTCAGCCCAGAATACCCAGATACCGAGTCATGATCCTTGCCGTCCATACTCCAGCGCCATGAGGCATGCGTCTTGTGTTCTATACAAGATCTTGTGTCCACGTTGACAACCATTTGTACCCTACAACCTGAAACACATGTATCCAACGCCAAATTCGTTGCCTCCCTGTTGAACGCAGTTTATACGATCATCCAAATACTTCCCCCAATGACAAGAAAAATTGCCAATACAGTCAACACACCAGCTCCTGCCCTGTCTCCTGTCGTGATGGCCGATGGCGTTGTCGTAGGGGAAGTGTTCGCGTCGCTTCCAGCGTTAGGGTCACTCTTCGAGGTACCACCAGTACTGGCCGTCTTCGGAGCGATTGCCGCGTTGATAGTTGTGGCGCCGATGACGCTCAGTGCTTGCATCTGTAAACACAAGTCAGCATTTGAATCTCCATATCAACAGCAGCTCCACATCGCCTACCTGCTGCCCAACACCACTCGTCCCATCCCAGCTGGCATACCATCGACGACCACACATACGTCCGTTGGTCCCTCCAGTACACTGCTGTGCAGCAGCTGCGGCACTCGCACTCAGCTTAGCCATGATTGAATCGTAAGTGCTCGGAACCAGTATCGCAGTCACGGCCATCCAACGTGACAGATAAGCCTTGAAACTGCTCTGATCGTTGTTGCAATTCGATGCAGGTTCACACTGGAACTCGGACATGATGTTGCCGCCATACTCCGAAGGAAAGAAGAGATTATAGGCGCCGTCGAGGATCTGCTCAACTCGAGCTTCCCATGTAGCATTACCGCCTGTGTAATTGTACATGTAGGCCGCGCCCATCAGCATAGTTCCGTAGTTGTAGGTCCAGGCAAAATGAGCGACGTCCGAGCAGTTGTTGTCAGTATCGGTGTTATCCCAGATATAAAGATGGCCGTTCTGAGTCGAGAACAAAGGGGTACCAGCCATCCAATCATACATTTGAACGGCCCAGTCAGCGTACGTTTGATTACCAGTGTAATAAGCCAAACGTGCTGCCAGCTGAAAATTGCCGCCGTTTGAAATGGTGTTCTTCAGGTTATAACCAGCATTGAATGAATAGACTTGCCAGCGCATACCGCCTCCGCACGTAGCATCATCCCATAGCTCCTTTTGGAAATTGAAGACCGCCTGGGCAAGAGCCACCCAAGAAGGAGCGTCACCACCAGCCTCTGGAAAGTTGGCTTCAGCCGCATCTAGCACGGAAAAGGCCCAAAATGCTTGGTCGTCCACGCCCATGTTTTTGCTCTGGTTCGGAGGGTTGTAGTTCTGGTCTGGTCCAACCTGGAATTGTAGAGCTTGTGACACCACCGAGTTATAACTGTCGTCGCCCGTATACTGCCAATAATTGATGAGTGATCCAAACATAGCACCGGCTTCCCACCAATAGTAACAAGCTGTAGATGCACAAGGCCCTGGCAGTATACCGGGGACTTGGCCTGTCTGGTTACCGGAATAATAGGTCATCATATCGTAGGCAATTGTTGAACTGATGGAATTGACCGAGGCCTGACTTTGAAGATCAAGTGTCAGGCCATTGACAACCGACAGCACGCCGGCCAGCGGCGCCAAAATGAACGATCGTGGTTTCATGTTGCTGGTGTATTTATTTCAACTGTGGTATGCGTAATTTCTTCCTTTTTCCAATCCAGACGACGGTATCGCCTTCGAGCAAAGAGACGTTCGTCTTCTTATCACCTATGCCCTTCCACGTCGTGATCTCGGCGGATATATACACAGATGGTCTAATCCTGGTTCTATTGTTTTGGCCGCGTCTCGGATGATAAAGGGAGTGACAGGGATGTGGCGGATCGAGCCTCTCAGCACGAATGTTTTGGGGGTCGCAAGGGTTATTGCCGAGAACGAAGGACTTGATCGACTGATATGAGCATGGATGCCGACCTGATAGAAAATGCAAAGTAGGAAAGAGTGCTGGTAGTATGAGGAAGAAAGAGAGGCTGACTGGATGTCGAGGAAAAAGGTCAGGGCTTAGATGCAGGATGCAAAAACAAGAACGAAGTCATGATGCGGACAGAAAGGCTGGCACGGGCTCGCTCGCTGCACAGGCTGGATTATTAGTGGCTGTTGGCGGGAGGCGAAGCGAGTTCTTGGGGGAGGGGTGACCCAAGCAAGATCTCAGGTAAATCTAAACAACCCTACCTGGTAGCCACTGCAGCCGACTCGCCGAGAGCTTGCCCAGGCGATTCAGCCACTGACAAGTCACTTGGCCTCTGCCTTGGTTTGAAACAAACAACACTCTTGGCCACTGACTGACGCAAGTCGTCTCCACCGCCAGATCTCGGCAACGAGCATAGATCTTGGTCAGGGGCTAACCTTGTACATGGTGTGATACTGTACTACATATACAAAGCAGTAGTCTTGAAGGTCACCAAGTCATAGATCACCAATACTATGTGATAGAAGCATAGATACAATAGTATAGTATACGATGCTGATTGCTCATGTACATGTAGGCGTGACAGGTTGTCACTTTTGTGGTATGATACCAGTTGTGTTCATTTCAAAAAATAATGACCGTGCGCCGTCGCTCCATGATTTTATTGATGCACAAGACACGCTGCATATAAACAAGAACAAAATCCCATACATATACAAGACCGAGGTTGTTTCATCTTCTTCATTAGTTCCCGATTGTTCACTCCTTGATCGAGCTAACATTGTTGGCCAAGTTGAACATGACATTTCCCAAACCGTGTCGCGCACTAGGGATGTGACCGTCTTTGTGCTCAGAGCTAGTGTTTGAGACATTAGTGTTGCCTCGTGGTCGTGGACTACCACCGTCTGGATTAAACTGGAAGGCGGTACCAAGTCCAGTTTCCGCGCGAAACTGACGCCCTTCCATGTTTCCATCGACCGCCGACATCGTGGACATGCCACCCAGAGAAGATCTTCTGCGACGCAGCACACGTTCGGCTTCTTTCGCCTCTTTGGCTTGCAGACTTTCCGAAGGCAACAGGATAGCCCGATCCAGTTCGTAGGGTAGACCACGATGACGTCCTCGAATCTGCATGGAAATGATGATCAATTTTGACAAGACATGGAACTCCGCCGAAAACGAGGCGTTTATGGTAGGATAGCCAAGTGATAAGCCCACAGTGCCGTAGGCCGACACTATCTCGAAGAGAACCGAAAACAAGGTAAAGGCGGCCTCGTTGGTGTTTTGCAATTGCCCACCTTCGACGATAGCGATGATAAACAGTCCCAAAAAGATGTACCACAAATCAAACGAAAGTTGCTTCCGAAGATGTGCTCCGACGTAGCTGGGCTCCTTGTCATCCTCGTCATCCTCCCCAGTACTGTTGTAAATCCCCAAACTCTTCTCTTCATACACGTTCGTCCTACGCATCGAGATGGCGATGGGGAAGACTGAAATATACATCATGATCAGGTAACTCACTTGGATTGCTGGGTGGAGATCTGCAAGGTTGACCACGCTAAAGCCGGCTGTTCTCGTAGACGCGGCTTGGAATAACCCATCAACAAGACGGAGACCACCAGGTATCTGCGTAATGGTGGAGTCGTGGAGATCTAAGATGATGAAGAAGATGAGATCGAGGCCGTTGAGTACGACCAGAATAAAGAACAGCCACCAGGTCGCTTCCCGTGGAAAAAGCAACGTGAAGCACCGACGAGGGTGGTCCAAAAGAAATTGAAGTTCTTCCCAGACCGCTCCGCCATATGGGGTCACTTTGGAGATAGCCCAGATGACAAACCGAAGCATGCAGGGAAACCCAGTATTGCCAATGATGATCAGAAAAGTCATCAAAAGCATAGGGAAGACGGCCCGTCCAAAGGAGATCATGGAGTTGTTGGTGAGAGTAAATCCGAGGTCGTTGAACGCAGACGCTGCTGTAAAGATTCCCCACCATGCTCGGCCTTGTCCCTGTGAAGTGACAACTTGGCCGTAACTTGTATGGTATATCCACGGTGTGAGGCATACCATGCCCAGCAGATGGAAAGCAAAGAAGTAGCCGATAAGAATCAAGGCCAGGGTCTTCAAGGCACGATACTCAATACCGCCCAGCTCCTCGCGCTGTTCTTCCGTCAACCCAATAAAGAAAGAATTTCGACCAATGGTCGGTTCCCAGCTCAGGTATGGAGCTTGCTCCAGGGTACGGCCTGTATTGCTGCGCTGAAGGGTGCGGAACGTACTCGACCTTCTCATTCGGGGATTTGTCCCTTGACCAGAAGGATCGTATGCATCTCTCGGCACAGTAGACTGTCTCGTACCCACACGTGGAAACGTCGTGGCTCTGTCACCACGCTCACGAATATGGCGCGGCTCATCGAAAGCGATATGGCTGGGCGCGGCACCTTCAGCCCCAGAATTGAGATCCATGCTGCTCTTTTGATTCGAACTTTCTAGGTTGGGATTGGTGGTGACACTGCGCTGCAATCTCTCATCAATGCTGTCACGGACATTCTCAGGTCGACCTCCCAACTCGAATTCTCGTGGACTAGGAATCCTCAAAGCGGTCGTGTCATCAGGGTTGCGTTGTCTCTCCAGAAAACGGATGTGTTGTTCGGGACTCAGATGCGATGGGATGCGTACGTCGTCTGTCGATCGAGTAGACTGCAGGCGCAGGGGGTCATCACTATCTGGATCTTTCATATCATCACTTTCTCTCTGAGATGTGTTGGAGGAATCATCCGTGGCTTTCTCATTGGGTTGGGGTCCAATCTCCACCTTTTCGATAGAATGTTGCCCGTCGTTATGGCCAGTATGCCGCAATATCTTTATGGCTTGACCATTGACTCCCAGTGTCTTGGTGCCTGCTTCCGGATCGTCTCTGGCCATGGTATTGTTCCGTGACCGAGACTTTGTGCGTCTTAGGTTCATGGAAGACTGGACGACGTCTTTGAACCGCTTCTCGAACCAGTATAATCGAACGAAGACGACAACGGAGTGGATGACAATAGGATTGCATAACATCCCACCAAGGAATAGCATGAATTGCTGACCAGTCGTGATTAGGTCCACATCAATTGTGTTCAGTCCGCTCTGAGTGCAGGCTCCCGAGGCAAAAAAGAGAGCATCGATATAAGCCATTCCACCTTGAACATAGATAATGACAGACAGCAGAAGTGCCATTCCCATGAGGTACAGATAGTGGATGGTGATGAAATTGAACCTCCTCTTAATGAACAAATCGGGCACAAGATTGCGCTTGCAAAAGCCCCAGAACCCCAACGCTGTTTTTCTCCACATGTTGGCAGCCATGAAAACGTCGACGGTGTAGTTGGTGCAGGTTGATCGGACTTTGGGAGAAGGCTCAGTACTGGGTCGCGAAGACCGACAAGGTCACGGGTCATTGTTAGGTATCGATGGCGGTCGAGATAGATCCCGGGCGACTAGCAGCGTGGTGGACGGTACTCATGGCTGCAGCCGGCGGTGGAGAAGTCGATGTCAAGATCTGTACATGAATAAAGAGATGTGATGAGGAGTGTATAAGGGAAAACGCAGGCGATGCAGAAAAGGCAAAACTGGCAGATCCACAACTGGCGGTGGTTGCACAGGTGGTGGTGCTGCGGATGACGCCAGTGGATGTCAAAATTGTTAGGGGTGCCACGTACGGTCTGGACTTCCCCGTGGTCAAAAATGCTTAACTGGACTCGAGGCCCTAAGAAATGTATATTGGCACCGCAATGTGATAATTCATGGATATGCTTACAGTAGCTGGCGGTTGCCGACGGTTTTCTGATCCAACCTCATCGTCGTCTTCTTCACACTGATACGGAGTCTTCCACAACGACAATTTCATTGCTGGGAATGAAAGACCGACAATGTCTGGTTGGCTGACTCGAAGTAACGTCACCTTCCTGATTGGTTCCTGTCTGCTCCGGCCCTGGTTTATTCAGCCACCTGCAGATGGCGCCCACGATATCTAAAAAATTAATCGAGCGGTGAGGTGAGATCTACCGGAACATATACGTTCGGAGCATGGACCATCTAGTAACCTCGACTTTAAAGCTCATGATCCGCAATAAACCTCAGAGACCCAAAACGAGGTCACGTGCTCTCTCCGTACAGCCAGTAGGTAACCTTGAGACATTCTTCACAAAAAGTGACACAGGAAAACATCGTCTGACAGGGAGTATACCCAAGATACAAGTACAAGGTCCAAGCGATTCGCGACAGCGGGTGCCCCGACTCTAACTGGGTATGACTATAAGTAGAAATGGTGACCTCCACCCTACCAACGGCCAACGCTATTGATGTACGAAGGATTTCAGATGACAATAAAGTAGTATGTCGATTTGACCCTGACGAGCAACAGCGGTCAGACAGTGCCACTTTTTCTGGAACAGCCTCGGCGGTGTCCTCCCTCCAAGAGAAATGCAATGTACATCAAAATGAACCCTAGAGCAGATATGAACTGCCCCCACTTTTCGAAGCCATACGTCAGTAGCAGAAGACAAGCAACCTGACAGCCTTTGTATCACCAACCGTCAATACTGACCTAGGGAAAAGGCTCGGCAAGCACATTCAAAAGGCTCAAAGCTGAAAAGTGCAGCGGCTACTGGAAAATGACATTGTTTTCTGGCGTTGCGATAATTACTGGTGCTGCCGGGTCAGGTAAGGTAACATTCGGCAACGAGGTAAAGCTATACTAAGGCGAGACAGGCATCGGTGCTGCAACGGCTGCAGCGTTTGCGGAAGCTGGTTGCAAAAGAATCGCGATCACCGACAGAAATGCAGAGTTGCTAAGCAAGACACACCTATCCATCACTGACAAGTGGTCCGCTGTGGAAATCTACTCAGAGGCTGGTGACATCTCACAAGAGGATTTTGTGACTCGTTTCATGGCCAATGTCGTGGAAAAATTCGGTCGAGTTGACTATGCCGTCAATTGTGCTGGTGTCCTTGGCCAATCCAAGAGGTCCCACGAGATGGACACAGCCGAATTTGATCGGGTGAACAAAATCAACTACCGTGGATGCTGGCTCTCTTCCCGCGCCGAATTGAGACAGATGCTCAAGCAAGACCCAATGTCCGACGACACAGGCAGAGCACCTCAACGGGGTGCCATTGTCAACATAGCCAGCCAGCTTGGTATCGTCGGCAGACCAACTGCTCGTGAGTACTTTGAAGAAGCATATCGGCACGTTCTCAGACTGACACTCGTTTCTTCAAGCTCACTACTGCGCATCCAAAGCAGCCGTGATATCAATGACTCAGTGCGACGCAATCGATTACTCCCGGGACAATATCAGAGTCAATTGCGTTTGTCCAGGTGTTATCGAGACGCCAATGACGACTTCTGATCAGTTCACGCGCGATCGATTAGCCCCGGCTATCAATATTGCTCCAATGGGACGAATGGGTAAACCTCAGGAGATCGCGGATTCGGCATTGTTTCTGTGCTCAAACCGGGCCAGCTTTATTCAGGGGCACGCGCTCGTCGTGGATGGCGGCTATATAATCAATTGAGCAGCAGTCTACCTCCAGATATAACCTCGTTTGAGAATACCAAAACCCCCGAGCCTGTGTCCAAACCCATTGACGCTGTCTAAGCGCTGTAGGTCTTCATTTCCAAAATGAGGTCAGTCCTCATTGACAATCTGGAGTTCCCCGTACACACAGTATTGTCATCAGCAATAACATACACGGACATATAAAATCCTTGGTTATTTCAGTTCGGCCTCATTCTGTCGCGAGCATGACCGGGTATGTACTAGTACGACAAGGATATTCATCAAAATCGCTGCTCGAATCCCAGATTAATCATTGTGCTCGAGCATAAAATAGGGAGTAGTCCTTATGGACAATATCACAAACCCTATGACGAATTCAACGGGGGCCCCAGACAAGCACCTACTGTAATTTAGAGTAATCATGTTGCCAAAAGCCTTGATAACGGATAAGTCGGCAACCAAACCCCAACGTCCGTGGAGTCTCCGGATTGAACATCGACCTTCGCCAGACATTGTCTTGACACATTTCGCACCCATCTCGTCACTAAACGTGCCGTATATCACCTCGGTCAGACGACACTATCAGACCTTACCTCATCCACGCTCGTCCTTAGAATCGTCCGAGCGCCCCGCCCGGAGATAGCTTTCACGTATTGACCTCCTACCCATTAATGCCGTACACTTCGGATACTGGTGTATCCAGTCTGCATATTTCATAGCCTAAGCGCGACTACCAAAATGTCGGTACATAACCCACAGACTTCATGCTTTGTTCATTATGAAAGACGACTGGATCGTCTGCTCTTACCTTCGTCCTCATGCCTCAAGCTCACCAGTCTCTCTAACACCCCGTCGAAGACAAGCTCAACAGTCATGCACCAGTCGTCTGCAAGCTCCTCGCTATCAAAACTGTCGACCAATATGGACGGCACAAACGATATGGAGAGCCAAAAATGGCCTACTCCCAAACCTGTCGCTCACTGGCGTCTAGTATTCAGTCAAACCTTGATCTTTGACGACGTCCTCAACTATCCCTACAAAGGTGGTGGCACGACGGAAGATCCCTATCTCGTCGAATGGATTCCATTCGATCCACGAAACCCTATGGAATGGCCAGACTGGAAGAAATGGGCCATCACTTTTACCGTGGCCGTTGCCACTCTTGCAGTATCGTTGGTGGCCTCCGCATACTCAGCGAGTATACCTCAACTCATGGACCATTTTGGGTGCAGCGAGGAGGTCGCTACTCTGGGCACATCGTCCTTTGTCCTAGGTTTTGCCTTTGGTCCTACGATTTGGGGTCCCTTGTCCGAGCTATACGGCCGCCAATATTTGTACTTCGGGACCTATCTGATGTTAACAGCCTTCATGGCGCTGCCAGTGGGGCGAACTCCATCGCCAGTCTCATAGTCTTCCGCTTCATCGGCGGCATGTTCGGCTGTTCCCCTTTGACCAATGCTGGAGGAGTGATCGCCGACATGTTCCCGGCGAGCCAACGCGGGCTAGGGATAACACTCTTTGCTTGCGCGCCATTCCTCGGGCCCGCGCTGGGGCCGTTGATAGGCGGCTTCGTTGCGGAAAGCGTCGGCTGGCGCTGGCTCGAAGCCGTTCTGACATTATACTGTGCCGCGCTCTGGATCTCCGGATCCCTGATTGTTCCCGAGACGTACGCACCTGTCATTCTCTCCCGTCGTGCAGCAGAGCTTAGCAAACGCACCGGAAAAGTCTACGTATCGGGTATCGAGCACCGTCAGGGCAAGATCACTGCGAGTGAAGCTTTCAACAAAGCCATCAAACGGCCCTGGATCTTGCTGTTCCTCGAACCAATTGTCCTTCTCCTCTCACTATGGTTGGCCATTCTGTACGGCACACTATTCTTGCTTTTCGGCGCCTTTCCCATCGTCTTTGCAGAAGGACGCTACTGGTCGCAAGGTATCAGCGGCCTAGCTTTTCTAGGATTGGCTGGCGGCCAAATCATCGGTTCGATATACTGCATCTTCGACAACAAGCGATATCAACGGCTCGAGAAGGAGTATGACGGCGAAGCACCTCCGGAGGTACGCCTGCCTCCCGCAACCATCGGCGCCATCGCCATCCCAGTCGGGACGTTCTGGGTAAGTACTCTTCCCTTTCCCCTTTTTTAATATCCAGTCGTGGGTCCCTGACTAACGATCTCTTCATTGACCGTTCGCATGGACTTGCGGCCCCTCCGTCCACTGGATTGTACCGATCCTTGCATGCGCCCCGTTTGGTTTCGGAATGGTTTTGGCGTTCCTCGCCTGCATCAACTATCTCATCGACGCGTACACGATATACGCCGCGAGCGTACTTGCAGCGACTGCCATCATACGGGCCCTCTTTGCCACCATATTTCCCTTGTTCACAAATTACATGTATGCGCGTCTTGGGGTGCACTGGGCAAGTTCGATCCCGGCATTCCTTGCCCTCGCGTGCACGCCGTTCCCGTTTATATTCTACAAGTATGGCAAAGCTATTCGGATGAAGTGCAAGTATGCGGCGGATGCGGCTGAGGTTATGGCACAGATTCGAGCGAGGCAGAAGGCTGTGCAGGAGGAAGAGAAACAAGAGGCGGATGAGGCTGCTGACGGGACGTCTGGTGTTGAGAAACATGCCCAGAACGTGGGAGTTGGTGAATAGTCGAGCATTTTAAATTGGCATAGCGGATGGCGAAAGAATATGGCATAAAGCCGCGGCATTTGACTAAGACGAGCTGGAATGGAATGATAGTGTGGATATGATGAAGCAGAGTGCTTCTTGAGGAACCACCAAAACACACACTGAATAGAGGTAAAGTTCGAACAACAGAGGGTAACCAAAACTATTTGACTTTGTAGACATTACGTGATTTGGTGTGTCTAACTTTAACGACGAAATAAGTAGCAATGAGAGCGGCAAAGCAGGGATACGATATAAACACCAACTGAAAACCCACATCGCCGGGACTAATTGTCGCGCAGAGATGGGACTGGGCAAGAACAGACATCTCTCAAGTCCAGAACCCAACATCTACCGATATGCGAGGTATGTAATCTCTGAAGACATTGAAGTCCTGTCGAGCCGGGCTGATATTGACATGCGGCCGCATGCGACTCGGAGTTTCGTATGTTATCTCCATGCGGTAGAAGTTGAGGGCCTTGTGAACGTGAACGGCCAATCATCCGACGTTGTACATGAAGGACTCTGTGGGGAAATCGAGCAGGTACGTTGAACTGAGCCCGATGGGCTTCCAGGGGCAAGCTGTGCTAGAAACAGGCTCGCCGTTCAGCCATAGGATGGAAGCGTTGGACTATCCATGATTAGACCCAATCCCAGTGGCGATCCACGATTTTTATTGCGCTCACGATCGTTATGCTGGGGGTGATGTTGAGTGCCAATTGTGTTCCAGATATGTGTGTTCGCGGCGCGCTCCAGATTTTGCACCAGAGTCGAGGGTGGATCGGTGTTCTCCTCGCCATACAGCCCGATGGGAGTCTGATACCCAGTCCGTTGTCCAGCGTGGGAAGTCAAACGGCCATGTCTCGGTAAGTGCTTTGTAGGATGAGAAACTACATACGAGCACCGGGATGAATGATGCTGTCCCAGCCGGATGTGATCGCGTACCCCACCTGCATCATGACGAAGAGAGATTGGCTCGTTCTCTAGGTCGGAAGACGGTGTAGGGCTTTCTCCACGAACACTGGCGTCCTCCCAGATGGAGCCTGCACCGATGGATGTTGTGGATGGAGAGGCTGACAGATGTTGTGGCTGAGGAGCAGCCAGAGTCGAACATGTTGCCCTGGAGTGATTCAGCGTGGTCCCCTGATAATTCTGGAGTGCTCCAGAAACACTGGATGCGACAAATGTACGGCCTGAATTGTGCATTCTCGCAGCCAAGTCATCACCCCTTTCAAAGTCGACCTCGTGGTACGTCCTACCACCGGAGTGCTCGAGCAACCTGCCTTCCGAGTTCAGACTTCGTAGGAGCATGATTGATTTGCGGAGATCGACTTCGCCTGAACGACGATTCTTTGTCATGCGGACGGTGGGATTTTGTTTGTTTCGCAGTGGACTTGCCTGGGTGGTGTGGATCATTGGATTGACTGTCCATGGATTGCGAGGGCCCTTGACGAGAGATTTGTACGGATACAACAATGACGATTTGAGTGCTGGAGATGGCAGGATGGGTGAATGATATGGCGGATGGTCTGAGTCCTGGGCTGAAGGCGGTGTACTGTTCAGACGGATGCTGTTTTTGGGGGTGAGGGAAAGCGGCAATTGCTGTGGTGTGCCGAAGAGCGCATCTGGCGGTCCATCGTCGAAAGATGTGTTCAAGTCCAACGGTGGTTTATTCTCAGGTACTCTACTGGGCGACTTGATATATTGTTTCCTTGGCGGCCGTGTTCCTGGGTTAAGGACAGGACGATTCTTGAATGGCGAGGGCGTTGGTGTTGATACTTGTGAAGAGCTGATCTCCATCATCAACGGACGAACTTTAATTATTGGTTCTGGCTGTCCGATCCCGAAATCGGCGTCGTCGATGTTGTCTCCTTGGTGTAGGGGTTGCTGCTCTTCTTCGAGCTCCGGCAACTGTGCCACTCTTTTTGGTTTCAGCTCCGGAGTTGGTAAATTGGTGATGCGAACACAGTTCTGACGTCTGTGACCTCTTTTCGGTCCTTCTGGGAATGACCACGAGTGCCGATTTACAACGCGCTCTCCTGGTAGGTCCCACTGCAGCAAATTGCCTGTGGCCACGGAGGCAGGTCTTCTGATATCGCGACCATGCGAAGTGGCTTCCGGTGCATTCGCTCTGGCCATTAGTGAGTCGCTCGCAGCACGCCATTGTGCCATCCTGGAAGACTCAATCATCGAATGTCTATTCAGGTTCGCCACACGAAGCTTGTGGTTGTTCAAAGGAAATGGGCGTTCCCAAGTGCTCGCATCGATGGTCTTGAAAGCATCCCCATCCGCAACGACTCTCGGAACCGGTCGGGTCCAGAGGCTTGCTTCAGTTCGTGCTGGACTATGCTCAGCGACATTATTGCGGAAATGGTAGACATCGCCATCCGGCACAGTAGAGCAGAGGCCATGGACTTTCCGAATTGTTGGCTCAGCCTGTAGAGAGTTTGTGGGTGTTTTGCACCGATTGGGGAACTCGAAACTTGTAAGTCCAGCTTTTACCGCAACACCATGATCCCTCCTATCAGTCCCCGCACTCGGAGAACTCATTGCCATGCCCAAGACAGAGCTGCTGATAGTCTCCAAACTAGCGCTCGAAGCTCTGGTTCTTGGATCGGATCTACTCCGCTTGTAGGTATCCGCTGTCGGCAATGGCGGCAAGGGATCATCAGGTGCTGAAGAAGTTGTACTATTTATGCTCACAGACCTAGGCATAGTCGGTGGCCGGAAGGTATGATTTGGACGACCGGTGGGAGTATACATCCGCACAAGCATACTTGCTCGAGCAGCCATGGACATTACTTCAGTTGGTGCAGCATCTGTTCGAGCTTTTGACATCGCAAAGGGCCATTGAATTGAGACCTGTCTTTCCGTTTTAGTGAGAGCCTTCTTCGGTTCAGCAACTGTTGGCGTATTGGGCAGAAACTCCTCATTTGCAGGCGATGTGCAGGTATGAGAATCAGTAAACTCAGTGATCGCTGACAATGGCGAGGTATGCGCTTTTGTAAGATTTATGATGTGACCGATCTTCTGTTGTCTGCGTGATTTTGGGTTGTATAGCGAGCGGCCAGAAAATGAGTTCCGGATCTTTCTGCTCTGCTTTTGACGAAGGCCCTCTTCAGGATCAAAAGGCGTGGTTGTACTTGTTTGGGCCTCTTTCTCTTCATCGATCGTACTCGTCAACGAGTTGCTGGACGCGATGGTCACGATCCCAAAAGGCATCTGTACACTTCTTCTTAGACTCGTGGTGGGTACCGGCACATTTTGGTAATCGACATTTTGTGTACGGCGACTGGGCCGATGATACCGGCCGTGGTCGGTGCTGGCAAGATGTCTTTGAAGGATCTGACGATGCCGTCGTCGCTCCAACTTGACAGCGAGACAAACCCCTGTAACCAGAATAACCACCGCTCCCGCGACCGCGACGAGAATGATAAGCCATAATGGCCACATCTTCCTCTACTGTTAGCAACCTTTCTCCGTGATGCAGCATGCTGAACATCAGTCGATATGGCATTGTAGGAGATTTTCAAGCGGGAAAGGTTTCTGGAGCCTGGAATGCGGGAGATTGGGGCTCTGGCGCAAGGGGTAACAAATGACATGTTAGCTTCACGGAATGCGCACTGGGAATTGCTGGCCAGATCGATCTTTCTTCGCATGTGATTTTAGTATCTAGAATCATAAAAACAGCAGTGACTTGGAGACAAGACAGCTTCCCAAATTGAAGCACGCGGCACTTTGGCTTCATTGTTAGACTGAGCAAGTCAACACCACCAGTGTGGGGAGGTCTGTGCAACATGGTAAAGTTCAATCGACATGACTCGAAAGCAGAAGAACAATACTCTTAAACATTAATGCTTGTCTGGCGTCGAAAGGTAAGCCGTGTTTCCAAGAAGAGTGGCACAACCTGAACTTGGGAGGCCTCCGGGTTAACGTGAACACATTTACTCGATATCTCCTGGCGGCGTCCATATACCTCGTTAAATGGATAGGTTCCACCTCCGGAAGAGCGTGAGTTCCAAGGGTATAGGATATCTGAATTGAATCGCGAGTCGCTGCCGACGATATTCTCTGGGAACGGGGTGGTAGAGATAGATGTTCTCACTATCTGACAGTGCCACTTTTTCTGGACGTCGGCTCGGAGGCCACTGGCGTGCGAAGGTCATTATTGGAAGGCACGATGAGCGCAGTCACACGAATTGCAGGTCAGTTCTCCTGCTGGTCCGCGCCGAGATATACTTACTGCAAGTGATGAGTCTTACCAACAGCATTGACGTTGTTGAAAGTAGAATAAATCTCAAGCTTCAAAGACCACCAACATTTCTTACCAGTACAAATGGAGCAGGTCTCCGGTGGTCACCATAGAGCACGCAAGAGATGGGGTACTGAAATATGCCGACGACGGGGCGGCACCGTTTCCACAAAAGGATGTGTTGCAGTGGGATATATAATAAACAACATCAATTTCTTTTCTCATTGAACTTCGAATCATACCAGCCGTCCAACGAAAGCAGTGAAAAGCGTTTGGGAGACGAATCGGGCAAGTTTAGACTCTAGGCATCTGGAACAGAGCAATCCAAGATGGACGACGCAATGAATGGAGGAAACTTCAAGCACTACAACACTGAGCCGCCCTCATCAAAGCTGGTGCTGCCACTTTTCTCGTTGAAGGGCAAGACGGCCATCATCAGTGGTGCCGGTGCAGGTATCGGACTTGCTGTTGCTCGTGGATACGCCGAAGCTGGCGCCAATGTCGCTATATGGTATCACGGCAATAAAAAAGCCCTTGAGCGAGCGGCCGATATCGAAAAAGAGTTCGGAGTTACATGTGAGTTGGTAACTAATACCACAATGTCTAGACTCTGACATCGTCCCCAGGCAGAGCATATCAAGTCGATGTCAGAGATGCTAAGGCTGTGGACGAAGCTATCGTATCTCAAGTCAAGGAATTCAACAACCGACTGGACATCTTCGTCGCCAATGCCGGTATTCCTTGGACTCAAGGACCCATGATCGGCGGTGAAATCGAGCATTATCAAAATGTCGTGAGAACCGATATTGGTGGCGTCTTCTACTGTGCCAGGACGGTTGGAAGGATATGGCGGGAGCAGAAGAAGAACAAGCTGGAAAACTTCAAGCAGGGCCGATTCATTGCCACTGCTTCGATGTCTGGTCATATTGCGAACATCCCTCAAATGCAGACTGCTTACAATGCCGCCAAAGCCGCTGTCAAGCACATGTGCCAAAGTCTGTCTGTTGAATGGGTACAATTTGCTCGTGCCAACAGCATCAGTCCTGGCTACATCGCCACAGAGATCAGCAACTTTGTTCCACCTGAAACGAAAAACATCTGGCGGGATAAGATTCCCATGGGTCGCGAGGGTGAGCCAATCGAACTGGTTGGCGCATACTTGTATCTTGCAAGCGATGCCAGTACGTATACCACTGGCACAGACATCATCGTCGACGGAGGATATTGTGCCCCATAGATGAATATTGCTGCCATCCCCAAAGAGCGAAATACGACTTGTTTCACAGGGCGTAATTTTTTTTCGTTTCCAGCGCGGCTGCTTTGTTCGATGATATGAATACCGTCGATCTCTACTTGCGGTTCACAGTAACTCATCGGCCTCGGCTGATACAATCCGTGAAGAAGAAGCTCGTCTCTGAGCAATTCTCCCTGCATGAACATCTCCAATCGCAACAATGCTTGGTTGAACATACAAAGGCCGGGTCCGTCGTCGGATGCCCGTGCCATCCTCGTCATCGAAGTCAGTGTCAGCCGCGCTGCTCTTCTCCTCCCAGCATGCCTTTCCATTGTGTCCAGGATTTCTTGACTTTGTTCGTTGTCCTTCGAGAGATCGAGGAGGGTTGCAGCATGAGTACGCGTTGAATGTAACGACCTCGATATATCGTCTGCTTAGGAAGAAGATCACGCCGGCAAAAGCAACAACAAACGCCAATGACAACAAGGTCGACTGCCACGTCTCGAAAGGTCGTTCGATGATTCGTGATAATAGATCCGTGCCGGGACGGACGCCAGGGTGGTCTGACTTTGCCGGCATTGCTGCTTGAAAGATGGCTCTATTCGCTCTGAATCGATCAGCTCTCAACTGATTAAAGGTATAGAGATCGACTCGAGGGCCGAACGGTATCAACGGTCTCAGCCCAATGAGATAACCTGTGTCCATTGTGCGTTGGTGGAACGCGAATCTAACTGTTTTGCTGTGGTGAGGTACAGATAGTCCTGACTGGTTAAGCATCACTTGAGACCGAGTCCGCCAAACGCTCGATCAAGTTCTTCACCTTCGCGACTAGGGGACATGGCTGGTGCAGATATTACAGCTGATGGCTGTCCGTCAAGCAAGTCGTGGCCGCTGCCCTGTTTAGTAGGAGCCTTGGTAGGTTCCAATATCTTCTCTTGACGGTCCAGCCAGCCGGGCGCAACCCGTCGCTTTTCTGCGAGATCACGCTCCTTGACTTCTTGTTCCCAATCTCTGACGGCCTTTTGAGCAGCTTCAGCGCTTTTCTTAAGGTGTTCCTGGAGGCCTCTACAGGAGTTTATGATATCTTCCGGATGCGCAGAATGACCCGACGAAGATGTGACGTATTTTGGTTTCCCATCACCATTGTCAGGTATCATAGAAGGCGGAAGCGTAGCGGGCACAGAACGGTATGTATAGGGAAGAGTTATGGCGGTTGGCAAGGACAAGAACGGCGATACTATTAAAGGCACCTGCGCCAGCAGATGATGAGATCCTGGCCAACATGGTCAGTAACAATAAATCTAAGAAAGAACGAGTTCCAGAGCATACTCGTTGTGTCAAACATAACTGTGAGATGGTGGTTACTTCAAAACATGACTTGCATTCAACGCGTAAACCTCATTTGCCTGACCTCTGAAACTTTGGGCGTAGTGTAACAGAAGTACGATGCTCGGGTAAAGCCACAGGATCGAATGGATGGTGTATCACGATACGGTGGCCGAAAGATGGTCAGCAGTAACCTATTGCGTATGGCAAGCTGCCCTTGGCTGATTGAGCGCGTGCTTCTCTTCCGTGTCGGAGGTCTCTAAGCAAAACGTAAGGCAGAAATACCCCTCTTTTTCGTTGTTCGTTGCAGGCAAAGGCAGGGCCCGCGTCTACAGGATCGCCCAACGAGCCGCCTGCAGCAGCCACACCGTCTTGGAACCCAAATCCCCAAGGTCTCAAAGTACAGTACAACAAGACTGGTCGAGATCTGTGAGCTAGACCAGTCCACTAGATTGGACCGCTTTCCAACTTACAGTACTAGTTGCTGCCGCCACACTGCGCTTTGCTGGTACTCCGTACACGTTACGAGTTACAGACAACTCTTACAGCCTCAGCCCCCAAAAAGTCCAATTGCTCACCTCTCCATCGCCTTAACTCAAAATTTCAGCTCTTACATTTTCTGATTTCCAAGAGTATCTTCCTGTCGACGTTTACATAGTCAGCCATCAGTAGTGACCGTCCGCCACCTGTTTCGCACTGAAACTCTTCACGAAGAACGATTCACCACGAGTTGAGACGCCTCCTATTCAGCGCACATATTGCCACTCTCTTGGACGCGCTGCCGGACTTGTTCAGCAAATTGGGAAGAACTTCAGCGAGCACATCGCGTCCAACTCGACAGAAGCAATCAGGAGTTGAGAGAAGCGCCTCGAGCGCCACGACCTCATCATGATGGATGGCCTAGCGAAAGCTGTCGTGGACAAGAAGCCGGTCCCGGAGATCGACTTCACATTGCATATTATGGAGGACGGCTCTCAGGTGAGCACGCAGGAGAGAGTATGCAAAGGTACGTTGCTGGAGGATTGTCTTTGCGTATATTGCTAAGTGGCGGGCAGATGTTCAGGCTCCGGCAATGCAAGTACCTACCCACGACCAATTCTACGCCCCTGCCGACCGCTCGAAGCCTAACCTGCCGTTCCTGAAACAACACTTCTATCGTGAAGGAAGACTCACTGAGGAGCAAGCATTATGGATCATTAGCGAGGGGACAAAGATTCTAAAGGCAGAGCCCAACTTGTTGGAGATGGATGCCCCTATCACGGTTTGCGGTGACGTTCATGGACAATACTTCGATCTTATGAAACTCTTCGAGGTTGGAGGCGATCCAGCTGAGACTCGTTACCTCTTCCTGGGAGATTATGTGGACCGAGGATACTTTAGCATCGAGGTTCGTTGGTCTTTGATATTGTCAAGCAGTTCATGTGCTGACATTTCAGTGTGTCCTATACCTGTGGGCGCTGAAAATCTGGTACCCCAACACTTTATGGTTGTTACGAGGCAATCACGAATGCCGCCATCTCACAGATTACTTTACATTCAAGCTGGAATGCAAGCACAAATACTCGGAGAAGGTGTATGATGCGTGCATGGACTCTTTCTGTGCATTGCCCTTGGCCGCGGTCATGAACAAGCAATTCCTATGCATACACGGCGGACTGAGTCCCGAGTTGCATACCTTGGAAGACATCAAGAGCGTGCGTCATCCCTTTATGGGATTTATATTGTATGTGCTGATCTTTCTCAGATTGACCGCTTCCGCGAGCCTCCCACTCATGGTCTCATGTGCGATATCCTGTGGGCCGACCCTCTCGAAGAGTTTGGACAGGAGAAGACAGGAGAATACTACGTGCACAACCACGTAAGAGGCTGCTCATACTTCTTCTCATATCCTGCCGCATGCAACTTCCTGGAGAAGAACAACCTGCTTTCAATCATACGAGCCCATGAAGCTCAAGATGCCGGCTATCGCATGTACCGCAAAACACGAACGACTGGTTTCCCCAGCGTCATGACCATTTTCAGCGCGCCGAATTACCTCGACGTCTACAACAATAAGGCGGCTGTGCTCAAGTATGAAAACAACGTTATGAACATTCGACAATTCAACTGCACTCCTCATCCATATTGGTTACCAAATTTTATGGATGTCTTCACCTGGTCTCTCCCGTTTGTCGGGGAGAAAATTACGGACATGCTCATAGCCATTCTGAATACCTGCTCGAAAGAAGAGTTGGAGGAAGACACCCCAGGCTCCAGCATTACTGCAGAAACACCACCTGCTGCGGATGCCGAGTCTACAGAGGCCAAGCGTCGAGCCATCAAGAACAAGATTCTGGCCATTGGTCGACTGTCCCGAGTATTCCAGGTGCTCCGAGAAGAATCGGAGCGTGTTACTGAATTGAAGACACAATCTGGAGGTCGACTTCCTGCGGGCACGCTAATGCTCGGTGCTGAGGGTATCAAGCAAGCTATCCACAATTTCGAAGATGCTCGTAAGGTCGATCTTCAAAATGAACGCTTGCCACCTTCTCCTGAGGAAATCGAGAAGCGGAGTGCCGAGGACAGAAAGGCTGCCTTGGAAAGAGCCGCCACTGAGGCCGATAATGACGCCCAATTGCAAGGTGTGGCTCGGAGGATCAGCTTGTAAGGCGGACCCAACGATCTCTTTTATTTTGGCTAATGATCAATAGTGGTTCTAAAGACCCTCGTGGACATCGTCGGAAGGAATAAGCTGCTGATTAGATATTGCAATGGGCGCCCTTCTGACAGCATGCACTCCTCATGTGGTGCAGATTCAGCTACAAGTGAAGATAGAAAGGAAGCTATCCGTTGTGAAGCGGGTACTGTCATGTCTGCGGTACATGTGTCATGTCACTACCTTGTACCGACTAGAGGTCCAAGCCAATGACCGGATGCGGGTTTCGGAACGCGTACTGCAGCATTCAGCTGGTTGGCTGGCAGCGAGCATTGATGGTATGGTAGATACCGTCTCTCAGCGCACTTCATTGGTACGGACCCCGTCTCTGCGGCCAGCCGGATTAGTCCACCATCTGCAGGAAAAATATATAACTCACATCCCATCTGGATTTCTTCGTTCTTCAGGAATGCAGAGCCTCTCTTCATGCTTGTTTACACGGAAGGTGAGCGCATGGCAGCACGCCCGGGTTCCATGCTTCAATCAAGGTAGAATTCTACGTGTAATAGCACGATTTGACTACTGCATCAAGGGCAGTGACAAGCCACTTTACTGCACATGGCGTGTTCTCATCACAATCAATATTGCACTTTGCGCGCCTGTGAAACGCGGACAAAGACCGGAAAATGGGTTACCGGGGAAATGCTAGCAGCCGAATTAGTGCGGGCAAAGGACCGGCCCGCCGTCTCGCATTGGGCCCCAACTCACTTCTACCACACCTTCCAATCATTTTTCCTTACTTGATGTCTCAGGCATTTCTACATATTTTGTCTCTTAACCTGAGAACTTGCGGACATCATCCCTCAGTCCAATCTAGGACGCAGTATGTCTTCACAAGATCTGGACTAGCTGAGACTGTCCCATCACGTTCATTTGTAACATTGGGAGCTAAAGGTTGTTGTGAGGTGGGAAGGCCGGACGCCATAGGACTACTCGCTTGATCCAGCACACATGATTTCAACACCGTTCTTCATCCGTCTACACAATCGCCATGCTGGCAGCAGGAACCATGCCGGAGACCCCTCAGCATGTTGGATCCAGAGTCGACTGGGCTGTCAATCACCTCAACGCAAAGTGGGATCTGGGCCTACCGAGACTCCATGGCCGCCAAGCTAGAGATGTCGAGAAGGACCAGGGCTCATGTGCAACCAAGTGCTTCAGCAGAATTCGCTACCTGTGCTTCCGAGTTGAGATAGAGAGCATTCTGTCGGACTTTGATGAAAGAGCTCGCCAACTTCAATCGAAATGGAAGTTCAAACCCTCGCAAGAGAAAGGAACACTTCCAGTGCTTCCTGTGACCAAGAGCTTCCTTGAGAGCGACATCCAGAACAAACGAAATGCATCTCCTATAAGACTAACCCCACGTCAGCGAGCGGACCTGCTAGAGTTGCTTTTTGGAATCCTGAACGAGCAATTCGAACTTGCACGAATGAGTGAATCGTTCTCGCATGAGCGGTCATCCGGCACAAGTTTTAATACCGCACCCACAACACCTCAGAAGAGCATCGCGTCGCGCAACCAGGAACAAAATGTCACTCCGGCTCGTCAAAAATTGCGGACGGTTGAACCTCCAATGGGGGATGAGGAACCCCAATTGAAGCATCCGATGACGGGATCTGCAAAGCGGTCCATAGGGTCGCCTAGCAGTGTGAGTATGCCAAATCTCGCTCCTGATGCTAGCTAATTCGTCCTACAGGGGAATAAACGCCAGCAAACATTGCGCGAGTTCAAGCCCTTTCGAGCCCCAGACTCTGTTAAAGTTGCACCGTTCTTATCCAGCAAACTCACACTCCCCAAAGAAGCGACCAGCTTCGACACCGTCCATACGGCCGGCGCATCTTCGGTTTTCACGACTGCCGATGGTGAAGATGACATCTTCAGCTCAACTGACACTTCCATGCTTAGTGTTCGAGATTGGACACAAAAGACAGAGGAATATGACGGGCCATCAACGCAAGATTATCATGAATCGATAGCAAATGGAGATGAGGATATCAAGAAATCCTTTGGTGGTGGTTATTCGGAAACAGGTTCGACGGATTTAATCCAAGAGGCACTAAGCAAGACTTTTAAACAACGAGCACAATTGCCAGCAGACGCTCCTTTCTGGTTGAGCTGGGAAGTCTGTCGTCTTGCTGATATCCTTGGACGACGACCAATTGACTTGTACAAATCCATTCGCAAGTCCAATACCTCCAAGGATCACAACTTTGAAGATTTCTGGGCAGCTGTCAAACAGCTATGCCACGACCAGTCTCTGCCACCCCCTCCAAAGTCAGAGGTCCCTAGATGGATGAGCGACGGAAACGAATATGAAGAAAGCGAATCGAACAAGACCGTCTATCTTACAGCCAACTTGGAGTGGAGTGAGAGTCTTTCAGATGGTTTGTTCAAGATGCGACCGAACGAAATCCGCCTTGAAAAGTCATGCCGCCTCTATCGAAAATTCGGAGCTGACCGTTTCATGGTCATCTTTGCGCCTCTGTTTACGAAGCACTCTTACCCCAAACGGGTCCGTGAGATGCATGAAGATGAACATGCCTTGCGTCGGAAAATCACGGAATTCCTCACTCTGGATCGCCACTTCATTGCGGGACGATACTGGAAAGTCTTCTATGTCGAACCAGAGAAGAAAAAGAATCAAAAAAAGGATCAGTCACCCCGTCAGAAGTTTTTCATGTTCGCCGAGTCTGGGTATGATATATCGTCAACAGGACCAGTCTGCTACGATTTACCATCACTGAAGGTCGCTGACCAACATCAGACAATTGCACTGGCGGACATGGCTCAGTGGCACATGCCCTTTGCTGCAAACATAGATTCTACCGACTTGAAGCTGTTCTCAAGATGGGGCATTGGCTTGTCAAGGACTATTCCGACCACTGTTCTTCCACAGCATGAATTCATGCGGCGCCCTAATCCTGCTGAGGGCGAGGTCATGGATGACGGATGCGCACTTATGTCGCTGCCATTGGCAAGAGCCATATGGCAGGCATGTGGCGCTCCTGGAGATTCGTTACCCAGTGCCATACAAGGTAGAATATCCGGTGCTAAGGGGTTGTGGATCGTCGACTACGAGTGGGAAAAGCGACACCCTAACATTAGTGATAGAGGTTACTGGATCGAAGTCTCCGACACCCAACTCAAGATAAGCCCACATCCTCGTGATCGAGCTGATGCCGATGATTACTTGAGGACTTTCGAAGTCCTGAAGTTCGCCGGAAAGTGTAAGCCTGGTCACCTCAACATGCAATTGATCACCATTCTCGAGGACAATGGTGTACCACGGAATGTACTGGCCGAGGCACTCAGAACAGACACTCGCACGTATTTAGAATCCGTCAGAACTGCCATACAGGATCCAACAGCGCTTTTACGATGGATGGGAGAGAATGGCCTGTTCACCCCTTCAGACGCACAGAAGATCCTAGGATCATTTCCAGTCGAGAGACGGCACCAATTGCGACTTCTTCTCGAATCAGGGTTTGACCCTGCAAATTGTGCAAGGATCATCAAATGCATGAGACAGTCCCTGCGGGACTATATGATGGATTATACCGAACGACTGTGGATCACACTACCACAATCCACGTCTGTTTTCTGCGTACCTGATCCCTTGGGTGTCTTGAAGGAGGACGAAGTCTGCTTTAACGTGAGCGAATCGATAACAGATCCAAGAACAGGGCTAAGTGAGTTTATGCTTGCCGATGCCGATGTCCTGGTTGCACGAGTGCCCGCCTACCTGGCTTCTGACATACAGAAACGTAGGGCGGTGTACAGACATGAGCTTCGACATTACAAAAATGTCATCATCTTCCCTACTCAAGGTAAGAAGCCGCTTGCTTCGATGCTTTCTGGGGGCGATTATGACGGCGACACTTGTTGGGTATGCTGGGATCCTGTGATCGTCGCCTCTTTCAGGAACCATGAGATACTGCCGTTGCCAAAGCCAGAAGAATGTGGCATGTCGCAACATTCAAGGCCGTTAGCGGAGATATTTAGGTCTGATACTGCTTCGAGGGATGCTATGGACGACTTCCTTGTTGCGTCTATCGATTTCAACGCACGACCTAATCTGCTGGGCTCATGTTCGACGGAGCATGAGAGACTGATATACTCGCTCTGTCAAAAGAATAAGGCAGGAAAGTTGTCGGAGCCAAAAGCGGTAAAACTGGCGGCATTGGCAGGCCACTTGGTTGACTACAACAAGCAAGGGTGGAGTCTGGACGATGATGCCTGGCATGCAGTACGTAAGTACACAAGCGGGCCGCGACAGCTGCCTGAGCCTGCATACAAGTCCGGTGTCCCTCCAAGAACGAAAGCTGGAATTTATGCCAACACCATCGATGAGTTGAAGTTCAGAGTTGCGGAAGAAGAGAAGACCCGAGTTTTGGCAGACTTCGAGATGCGCACCAAGGAGATTGGCACCTATGATGAAGTGTTGAGTCGATATTGGAAAAATGCGTGGCGTCCCTTGGAAAAGAGAGACGATGTCAACTCCAACGAGGAGAAAAAGAGTGGCAGAACAAAGGCGGGATCCAGGAAGCTTCAGGACGATTCGCAGCAACCTGGAAACAACAGTTCTTTTGGGCTAAAAGAGATTTTGGAAGGTCTTTTGCACGATGTCAAGGTTGTTCAGCAGTTGGTGAAGGACCTTGGCTTTGATCGGTTCGACTCCTTGCCAGATGATTCGAAGGATCTCCGCACTTACAACGCCGCAGTGCAGAAAGTTTACGAGCAGTATCAAGCCATCGTACCCAGGGACGTCGACCACGACCTTCGGCGCCGGTACGACGAGGAAAAGGACTATCCACTTCCCCACTGGTCTCTCCTACGTGCATCATGTCTCCATCGACATGTATGCAGCAAAGGGGGTTTTCCAAGTTGGGTCTGGTATGTGGGAGGTCGAGAGCTATGTTATCTCAAAACCTTTTATCATGAAGGACAAACAAGCCATATTACCAAAGAGATCCATGACTGCTTCAAGGTCAACATGAAATATGTCAAGGGATTGTTAGAGAGAAAGGCCATGGATATCGATGAAGTTGATGAGGACGATACGATTGGCGGCGAGATGGTGGGAAAAAGTGGCTTGGATTGAGCGAGATGATGATACCCCTGTTCGACTATGTCTTCAAACCAGCTTTTTCTTTCACTTTTCGGGATGTGTTGGACTATTGGATTCCTGGACAAGACTGGATAATTATGGTATGGGCATGGCAAAAGTGTCTATGCGCTGAATCGCCTCCTTCTCTCCCCCTTTTATCCAGCCACCTCCGCTCTTTCTCCTCCCTTGCCTGACCAGCGTGCATTTTTGCAGATGGCTCCTTCTCCTAGGACATCAAAGACAAAGTAAAAACCTTCATCATGGCCCCTCGCAGCACTTTTGAGGAGGCATTTTTGGACTCTTTTCATGCATACTCGTGTACTGGGGAATCATGGCTACTGACCTAGTCAAAAGAAGACGGATTTCTTTCTTCAGGGTTGCGAATATTTGCACTGTCCTGATTCTAGCATACAGCATCTTGTGTATCTCGAGCCTCTTGGTGGCGAAACAAGCTGTCAGCTCTACAACTGCTACTGGCATCTACTTCTCCATTGCTTTCGTTGGTTATTCTATCCACGATCTACTGAACAGCAGCTAACGTTCATCAGTCCATCCCTACTATACTCGCAGCAGGCCTTCGTTGCTATCTCATCTTCCGTGAAAGACAAAATCTGCAGACCATATCGCCTTCGCCAGCCCTCCCGCGCCTTGATTCGGCCTGCGCAGCGGCAGTTCAGTGCCTGGTAGCTCTTTGGATGATTCTGGCAGGCTGCAGTCTTCTTCCGGTTGCACTCCGAGCACCCGTCTGCCTCTCACAACCTTCACCACAATGGCAGAATGATCTCACGGAAAACAGTTGGAGATACGGCGTGTCCTGCCGCCTGCATCGAGCGGTAGTCGGCTTGTCCGTCGTCATGGCGTAAGTCTTCGCCTCGAGTTTGATGACTAGACAATCTCACCTCATACAGTATTTCCATCTGCGCCGTATCTTTCTTCGACAACATGGGCCGGCGCCAGCACCGCCGCGGCTCAAGTTATCTCTGCTGCTACTGGCAGGTATCCCGCAAAGAATCCAAGCACCGACCTGCCCCTTCGATTTCCAGCAGCCGTTCCGCTTCGGAGGTCGACAAGCACGACTCCTTATTTCTTGTGCCGGAGACACGCCCTTCGCGTTTTGAGCACGAACAATGGCTCCAGCGCAGGAATAGCTTATCTTCGCAAAGGGCGATATATCCCCACAAATACCACTACTACGATCCACGATCGCGGTATGTGGTGCACAGCTACACGCCCAGCAGTCGGTATCCGAGTACACTGCGGTCGGTGTCGGAGGGACGATGCCTGGACTTGAGTGACAACAATTCCAGCGTGATGTTGAGATCATCATACTCATCCGGATCGTTGGCCACACTTTCGCGACCGACGACAATGGCGGCTGCGAGATGTCGCTCGAGCAGTAATCCTGAGAAACCTGGCCGTGCTCAGCCTCGTCTTTCTTCCGCTTCCGCTTCAGTGGCGGCATATCCGGTACCTGACGTTCCTGTTCTACCGCCCCTGCCTGCGTTGCCTGCGCCGACGTGGTCGCCATCGCTGCAGCATACACCGCTCAGTGCAGACCCTACTATTCGGGCACTGAGTATGGGAGTCGTCCTGGCACAATCGCAACTACAGCCGCGAATCCCACCGAAACATAGGTCCAGGACTTATACACATGACGGTAGCGCTGCCGTGCTGCGAGGCACGGATGTGAGTACAGCAGCACAGGGCAGTGTACTCGGTGAGGTTGACGGGAATGTACGAGCCAAGCGGGAAACCGCTCCTGTTCCTCCTGTGCCGCAAAAGCTTCCTCTTCCTCCTCCGCCGCTGCCACAACTACCAGCGTTGACCGCACCAAAGGTTGCAAGCATGCCTGTTCCACCACTACCAGTACGCGCGCCGGACCACTTCGTCTTCCCGCAGAGTGCAAGACCGAATACTCGACACGCGCCTACCCCGATGCGGAACCGGCAGTACTACAACACGCCATATGTACACCATGGAACCAGTGGTCATCGCAAGTGCGATGCGAATACAAGTGTGAGTATGTACTCTGCTGGTTCGAGCTCGTATGGCTCTGACCAGACCCCGAGTACGGTTGTGAAGGACACAGGCGTGAGGAAGACGTGACATGCCATGACAGGTCAGGTTCACAGAGAAGGAAGCGTGAGTAAGGGATGAGACCAAAGACAATCAATTACTTGAGCAAGGGATGCTACGGATGCAGGGTGAAAAAGCACTAAATTGGATGACTAGGTACGAAATGAGTATTCAGCACTACGATAATGAATGATGATTTTGTCACACCGTAGTGGTGGAAATCACTTTGATTTCATTTCAGCGCTCATTTTCTCGTGGAGCTCATTAATCGTACAGAGTTCATGCCAGCGCTGTCGCTATCGCAATGCTTTTCCACAGCCGAAACTCCGTAGTATTGAGACAAGCCCTTAATCATCCTTGCCCTTGACAACTTCGACAGGGCCCTTTCCGACTTCGCTCCAGTTAGTGCTCAATGCAGTTCCATTGCTCTCATAATACGACTTCATCATAGCTCGTCTTGTGTCGTCATCAGCACCAGCGTACAGTTTCTTGAAGAAGCCATCGACTGCGTCGCCTGACTCAAAGTCTGAGTCTACGTCTTCGGGAACCTCGTCTTCGGAGACATCTGGTGAGCTCTTGGTTTCGGATTCGGGTTTGGGTTTGTCAGACTTTTTCTTCTTTGGTTTGGTTTGTGCGTGGAGATCGTCGGCGAGTTTGTCCCAGTTCTTCGGACCGGTGCGGGAGGATGTTGGGTAAGATGGGGCTGTTTCTGTGACTGTAGAGGGTACAGGGGCTTTTGCAGCATCTGGTGCTGCAGAGGTGGTGTCGGCCGTCGTGGGTTTGAGTGATGTTGTTCCTTCCAAGTTGTGCCATTTTTGACCGGCTTGCGCTTTCTTGAGCGTCAATTCGACTTTGGTGGACATAATGCTGGAGGTGCTCTGGGTTGGGTCAATTAGGGCAAAAAGGGGGTCGGCGCTGAACGTAAAATTTGAGGCTGGGTTCGATGGGTGCGGGAAGGAGATGTAGATCGAGTCATCGTGGATCTCGATGTCTGCATTGTCTTTGGCAACGCCTTTGGCGTAGATTGTGAGGTTTATGGATTGTGCATTTTGATACCATTCGTGTCGGATCTTGGGAAGAGCAGCAGATGTTGATGGAGTGGATGAGCTGGTAGATTTTGCGTCGCCATTCATGCTGGTCTGACCGTCAATGGCCCGTGCATTCGTCGTAGAAGATGGTTCTGGTGATTTGGAGACGATATCCTCAGGGAAAATGTATCTTTTGTTGCTGATCAGAGTCGGGCCTCTAGATGTCCAGGGAAGACGTACCTTCCGTCAGCACTAAGCTGCGGCTTCAACTGGTCGAGCATGTCCTTCTCACTTGGGAGATCGAAGTCTGGGTATTCCTTGATTGTAGCTTCCTGCTCGGACTCGGGAAGTTTCTTCAATTTCGCCTCAATACGAGCCATCCACATATCCCACTCCATTTTTGGAGCCTTTGACTTTGCGTCTTTCGAGATCCATTTCTCAATTGAGGTTAAGACGAATTTGGCGTCAGCGTAGCGACCCAGTCCGCAGAGCGCGATTGCTCGTCGCTGTTGTGCTGCCTGAATTTTCTCTCTCTTCGCTCGTTTGTGGGCAGATAGGACTGCGTATTCGGCGTCTTTCAGGGCGAGTTCGTGGCGTGGAGGCTTGAGGCGGGTGAAAGCGACTGAGCGCTGTGTGAGATAGTCTGGGGAAAGAGGATGCTCAATGAGAGCGCGAGTGTATGCGGATAGAGCGCCGGCGTAGTCTGACGCTTTCAGCGCCGTAGCGCCCTGTGCGGCCTGCTCCATTGCATCCAACGAGACTCGAGTCTCGCCGAAGGAGGAGGTGGTGGTCAAAGGTGAGGTCGAGGTGACCTTGCGCTGTCGAAGGCCGTCACCCCCATCGGCCCAGTGCTGGTATGCCGAAGTTTTAGCGGTAACCCCGCTAAAAGCCGGTTGACGTCCCATTTCCATGTTGGGCGAACGTGAATCCTATCGACAGCGACGTGCTTCGGTGTTGGTGAGGTCGACGACCAGGTCAACGACGCTGCCAAGCCGCCTGAAAGCGGTCGACGACGTGGGTTCTTCGCCAATTGCCACACCCTTTGTGACGCGGGCGTGCACCTTGGACAAAGCAGGATGAGCAGCAGGTTCTATGTCCGCTTGTTTTCCTACACCCATGTCTACGATGTACACTGACGCTGAACAGTTCGGAGGCTCAGACTCTGGCTCTGACATCGACGAGAATGATGCTGCGCTCCCGTTCCCCAAGCCATTAGACCGCTCTGCGTTCCTGGCACCAGACTTCGATGCGACTGCCTTTCTATCAGGACTGTCCAACCGCTTCCAGACCCTAGAAGATCTTCAGACGGAACTGCGCGAACTAAGCCAGACACTGAACAAGGAACTTGTCGATCTAGTCAATGACAACTACCAGGATTTCCTTTCACTCGGCAGCACACTAGCTGGAGGGGAAGACAAGATGGAGGAAATTCGACTAGGTCTACTGGGCTTTCAGCGAGATGTTCAGGCAGTGAGGGATAAGGTCGATGCCCGAAGATATGAGATTGCAGAACTCTTGGATCAGAAAAAGGCACTCAAACGCGAGACTGGTGTGGGAAGATCATTGCTGGAAATCACAGAACGGCTGGATCTACTGGAAGAGAAGCTCAAAATGGTGAGGGGCAGGTCGTCGAGGTCAGAGAAGGCCGACATACAGGAGAATGAAACCCAACGATGGGGTGAAGAATGGCTGGAATCGACGACGAACGAAAGCGCCGACGAGTACGAAGTGGACGAAACAGGCGGGTTATCACCAAAGCTGAGACGGCGGATCGAAGAATATCTTATTGTGAAGCACCTTTCCAGCAGACACAGCCCTCGCCATCCCTTCATCCTCACACAAGAATCACGCCTACGTAAAATCCAGGAGGTGTTGTTGTCAGACCTTGAGGCCGCAATCAAGCGAGAGCCAGAGGTCAAGATGAAGCAACAAATGCTACAAATCCGGGCGGCTGTTGAAAATTGACGAAACACCCGTCACAAAACGCCACATCCAGAAGAGTGCATACTTCTTCAGAACTCAGCAGGCGATGAAACGCACGCTACCGTACCGGCGCGCTGAACAGCATCCTTCTTGTACAGATACAATGTCGCTTTAGATGCTCTCATACAACAGCCAAATCTTGAGGCGTTGGCGCCCCTGGGGTGTCTCTGTAAAACTCGCCGTTCAATGAGAAACCAGGGGAGTTTGTCGAGCTCAGAACCTTCAGAGAAATCAGTATCATGGAATGACCCGGAGACGAGCCCGACTTACCACTTCGGATATGTCCTTGAGGATCTGGTCGCTCAACCCTGTGGCATCCTTCTTGACCGCACTGATGTACGCTTTCACATTATCCCTCAATTGTTCTGGGGTGAAAGTGAGTCTGCCAACCGCCATGCGAACGACACCTGAACGTTCTCGATACATACTACCACCCAACATGTTCCCGACAGCAGGACCTGGTTTCTCAACGACCGTCCCTAGCTTCACACTGGGCATAAGTCCTCGTGGGCCCAATATTCGAGGAAGACCTTCTTTCGCTAGTTTCGGTAGTGACGAAGGTACAGCAAGACATCTGTCGAAATCAATCTTCCCGTCTTTGACTCTCTGAAAAATCTCTTCTTCGCCCACAAGATATGCGCCTGCTTCTCGTGCTTGTTTTGCTGCTGGCGAGTCGGGCGGACATATTACTGCGACCTTAATATCTGTCTTGACGGCGTAAGGTAGTCGGATTTGATTACGAATGATGGGACCATCTTTCTTCGTTCGTAGTTTAATGTGAATGTCGTATTTCGGAACCTCGGGATCGCGCGTGACTTCCATAGCTTTGATGTAGCTATTTCTTGTTAGTTCTGAAACAATTCTACCATCCATTGACTCACCGCATCGCTTCACACAGGGTGAATTGTTGCATTTCCTTCAAGTCATACTGCTTATAGAATTGGTGTTTCTTCTTCCTTCTCTTCATCTTCTCTTTTGCTGACTTGTCTTTGCCTGAACCACCTCTGGGCGCAAATAGTACGGGAACGGACGAAAAGGAACGTGTTGATGTTCGCGATGGGGACGTAAAAGAGGCTAAGAACGAAGATGTCGTTGAGCGACACAGGCTCTTAGTGGCTACTGACAAGCTCCGGGATACCTCCATGGCTGATGCGTGTGAGCCGTTATGATGGCTTTGCTGTATCTAAATTTCCAATGATCCCAAAAGTACGCAGCGCAGACAGATTCCCCGAGCTTGAACGCGCTAGGTATTACACTTGGCAGATTTGCTCGGTTTTGATCAGCCTAACGCGAGGCTGTGGTCGATCATGCTCCCCGCGTAAGGCTGTGTGTGGTTGGTCCATTGTGCGGGAAAAGTTTCAGAGACAGCCAAATGACTCGACAATAAAACAACTCATTGTCCCGTTAGCAGACCTTCTCACGATCCCTCAGTCTATACCTCGCTGCCCATCATGGCGACTCAGAATGCTCCCAAGGGCAAGAAAGCCCCCAAGGTCAAACTGATGGAGCTCCCCAATGCCGCTAATGGCGTTGTCACACGATTCCCTCCAGAGCCTTCTGGGTACCTCCATATCGGCCACTCGAAAGCAGCGTTGCTCAATGACTACTTTGCACACATCCAGTACCCTGGAGGAAAGATGATTCTACGTTTTGATGACACAAATACCGACAAAGAGAATGCGGAGTTTGAAAATGCTATCCGGGAGGACGTTGCACTCCTGGGCATCAAGCCTGATACAATCTCCTACACAAGCAACTATTTCGACCAAATAGACGAATACTGCGTCAAGATTATACAGTCAGGAAAAGCTTACGCAGACGACACTCCCGGTGATGTTATGAGTGCGCAAAGAATGGCACGTGAGCCGAGCGTGCATCGGGACGACAGTGTCGAGGACAATCTTGCGCGGTTCGAGGAAATGAAGAAGGCCACTGATGAGGGCCGAAGATGGTGCATTCGGGCAAAGATCTCACATGCAAACAACAATGCATCTCTCAGAGATCCTGTCATTTTTCGGTGTCCTAAGAATCAAACTCCTCATCACCGAACCGGCCTCAAATATAAGGCTTACCCAACATATCAATTCGCTTGCCCGATTGTCGACTCTTTGGAGGGGATAACGCATGCCCTAAGAACGACCGAGTACAATGACCAAGACGCACAGTACAAATGGATCTTGAAAGCACTAGAGCTGAGACCAGTTTTCATCTGGACGTTCTCGAAAATCCAGTTCGTTCGTACCCTCATGTCGAAACGGAAGCTCACCAAACTAGTCAATGCCGGTGTCGTTTCTGGCTGGGATGATCCGCGTTTCCCGACTGTCAGGGGCATCAGAAGACGTGGCATGACAATCGAGGGTCTACGGGATTTCATGGTCAGCCAGGGACCTAGTAAGAACGTGGTCAACATGGACTGGCATACCATTTGGACGATGAACAAGAAGGTCATCGATCTTCAAGCCAGCCGATACACTGCCATCGATAACAATTATGTCATTTGCAAGCTCAAGGGGGTCAAGGAAGAGCCATACTCCGAGATGAAGCCCAAACATGCCAAATACGACCTGGGGGAGAAGAAAGTTTGGTACAGCCAGAATCTCATCATCGAACAGGAGGATGCACGAACATTCGCCAAAGACGAGGAGATCACTCTGATGAATTGGGGCAATGCCTACGTTCGCGATATCCAGTACGAGAAGACCAGTGACAAATCTGACATTGCCGATGGTGTCAACGCATTGGGTAATGTTTCGTCGATGGAGCTAGAGCTGCATCTGGAAGGCGATTTCAAGGCTACCAAGAAGAAGATCACCTGGCTATCCAAGGATCAAGACCTTGTACCTGTTGAGCTAGTCGACTTTGATCATCTATTATCCAAGGACAAGTTGACTGAGGAGGAGGAGACTCACTGGGAAGATTTCTTGACGCCTAAGTCCGAATTCAAGTCGTATTCTGTGGCCGATTGCAATGTCTGGAATGTGAAGGTCGACGATGTGCTTCAGTTCGACCGAAAAGGCTATTACAGATGTGACGAAGCTGCGACTAAGGAGTCGCCGGGTGTTTTCTTCAAGATTCCCTCAGGAAAGGAGTAGATTTTGATCTTGCGCAGACTGGATCTGCGTGGAGCGGGGACGGCATGCTACAAAAGCCTAGCAGAGCTCTGGAATGAATGCACTGAGGAGTAAGATGCATAAGATGTACGAAAAAGGTCGCTTCGATACCGATTACATAGACGAAACGAAGACCAGCTTTTGCTCGACAACTCCAATATATGTTCAGCCTCGCGCGGAGTTGGACGGACGACCCCCTTTCTTCTTCTCGGATATTACCGCTATCATTATGTGATTCACCTTCCTGATACATCTCCCGCCTGCCGATAACCACAGTACAGGTATCTCAAGGTTCCGATATGGATCAGGAGCCGCGGTAGGTGGTGCTTTGTCGGCTGTTGTTTTAAAGCTCATCCGACAACTAATCGTCGTCGGCAATCGAGCAAGGTTTGCAGTCGTAACCGGTCGTCGCAATTGTTGAGCTGATCCGAGAATAGCTTGAAGGGCCAGGAACTGCAGAATCATGGAATTCGACCTCATAGTCAAGAATGCCACCATCGTGCGTCCACATCGGTGTCACTTATAGGGAATCATCTCTCATGCAGAGCAGGTCACTGCCACCGAAGTCCTCCAACCAGGTCTATCGATAGGTGTCAAAGATGGCATCATCGTGGCAATCGCACTCTTTCTTCCAGCAGGTCCAGACACAAAGATCGTCGATGCCGAGGGAGCCTATGTCACGCCCGGCGGCGTCGACTCCCATGTGCACTTGCACCAAGATAATGCACCCACAGGTGACAAATGGCTGACCGGTTCTCGATCTGCCTTGGCTGGTGGAAACGCGACAATTCTTGCATTTGCCTCGCAGAGACGGACAGACGAGTCGTTGTACCCGGTGGTTGAAGAGTACCACAACCGGTCAAGAGGTCAAAGTTATATCGACTACGGCTTTCACCTGATACTGACTAAACCAACCACCAAGATCCTGCAAGAAGAACTCAAGGTCATGATCGAGCAAGAGGGCATCACCAGTCTGAAACTCTACATGACTTATCCGGCCATGAAACTGGGAGATGGAGATATGCTGGACATCATGATGCAAGCTCGAGAACTGGGCGTCACGACAATGATACATGCTGAGAACAGCGATATGATTGACATGTATGTCGCAGCTATTGTCCAGGCGTCATCCTCCCTTCTGTTCGGGAACAATACACGCTACTGATACTGAGGATTGACGTTACTAGGATTACGACACGCCTGCTGAAACACTCACGCACCCTCCCTAAATATCACGCCATCGCCCGGCCTCAAATCGCCGAAACCGAAGCCACATACCGCGCCATCTCACTCTCAACACTGACCTCAACACCCATCCTAATAGTCCACATGTCTTCGCCCGTCGCCCTCTCTCACGCCCGCAAAGCACAGTCGAAGTCCCTCCTGCCCGTGCACGCAGAGACGTGCCCCCATTATCTCTGCTTACTTTCCTCAAACCTCGCAGCAACCAGCATTGCAACGCACGATGACCACGGCCACTCGCACGAAGTCCACGACGAATGGGCTGGGTCGCGGCACGTCTGTGCTCCGCCCCTCCGGCACTCCGAGGCCGACCTCCAGAGCGTATGGGACGCAGTGAACAACGGCACCATAACAGTGATATCCTCAGACCACGCTCCGACACTGTACAATTCACCCGGCGGGAAACGGAAACCCGTCGTCGACGCCCAGGCAAGCGGCTCGGTGCCCACATTCGCCCAGATCCCCAACGGTCTCCCGGGCATTGAGACACGACTTCCCATCCTGTTCAGTGCGGCGACGGACCCTTCGGCCCCAGCAGGAAGAAGACTGTCGCTCCCACGGTTCGTGGAACTCACGTCGACTAACCCCGCGAAAATGTACGGGCTGGCGGGTAAGAAGGGTAGCATCGCACCAGGATACGACGCCGATCTGGTCATATGGTACCCCAAGCTGCACAACGACGCGGGTGTGACTATCACGAATGACGTCCTGCACCATAGCATCGATTATACGCCGTTCGAGGGGATGAAAGTGTGCAATTGGCCACGGTATGTGCTCCTTCGAGGGGAGATGAAATGGGACCGCGACGTAGAGCTACGCGACGGTCATGGAAAGGGCATCCTCGGAAAACCAACGGATGGTCAGTATCTGAAAAGAGCCAAAGGCGAAGTGCTTGTGGGGAGGCTCAACCAGACGCCGCCAGGGATGATGGAAGGCGAGACGGACAATTGGATGACATACACGCACGAATAGAAATGAGTCTATTTGGCCCAAGAGGTATGAATGACAAATCATATTTTCAAGTTGTGCTAAACCCAGATGCAAAGTATACTATGGTGTCTTTGCCATAGCAGAGCAACCAAATAGACAGCTCGTTCAGTTGTTAAGTATTGTTGACTCTGTGACTTCCCCTCTATCCCTGATCGGTCCGCCCCACACTTGTACTTTGCCATCATCAACGTGTAGTCGCTGTATGAGCTCAAAGAGAAGCTTAGATATGTTGTCAAAATGATCATCGTCCAAATCACGCATTACTGTGGCGCTCACTTGACTCGCCTGCTGCAAGGCTTCCACCAGAGCAACTCTGTGGATCTGTTGAAAAAGCAGCCAGGCTATCAGTCCATGGATCGTTTCCAAGATCAGGAACCTTGCTCCTGTAATCTCGTCTTCAGTTCGCGCAGCCTGGTGATCACCGTTTCTTGAGGAATCTGCAGCTCTTGTGCTATCGCATCAAAGTCCAATTTCACGTCGTTTGGAGCATGTCTGACACATGCAGCCAGGAAGATATAGTTGTCAAACTCTGATCGGGCAATGTATCCGATTCTTGGCTTCGTAGCATGACTGCGTGACTCTGCCTCCAAAGGCTCTGGTATTGTGAGTTCATGCCCATTTTGACTTGCTGACGACTCAGCGAATTTGGCTACTGCATGATTGGGATTGTCTTTCAAAGTGGTGCCGTCTTGAACTTCGGGCTGAGCTTGCGGATAGGTCGGTTTCCCGTCGTATGATGCTTCGTCTTCCAGTATAGACTCGAAGTTTTCTCGAGACTGTCGCTTAATGAACCTGTGCAAACCACTTAGCTGGGACCGAGGAGCTTACGGTGTTCCTTAGACGAACCAACCTTCGTTGCATGAGTTCCTCTATGGCAGCCTCTTTTCTCTCCTCTTGTTCTGCATCGGTCAGGCTAGGCCACGCCTTCGACAATTCCAGCCTCTTTTTCACTTTCCATCTGGCGTTGCTGTCCGACTTTGCCGCCTTTGCCAGCTGGATTGTCAGTGACGACCTTGAGCGAACGCTGTGGTGGGACTTCCGGTCTACAAGGGTTTCGGTCTGACCAACTTCAACCTTTCGCTTTCGATGCGGCACGTCGTCTTGCGCATGAGTCGACGTCAATCCGTTGGGATCGGGCCTTGTTCGAATTAACCATCACCTGGCCGGCTGGCTCAACATCTCATCAATAAACATACCGTGCTTGATTCGGGTGTGTGGCTTTCTGAGATGGTGTGTTATCAGTTGACTCTGATTTCGGATCGGTGGTACTCAGCGAACGATCTGGCAGTTGTTCGGTATCGTGGACGCTGTCTTCCTTCTCATCGCTGCTATATACTCGCCAATCTTCGCCCCGGGCACTGGGAACCTCGACACTGAAATTGATAGTGGTACTCATAGAGTTCTGGGCTCCGTGAAGTCGGCGATGCTGTGTGGTAGAAAAGGAGTGTTTCCGTACTCGGCCGTCACGCTGGTTTCGGCCGTGACCGCGAATCGGCGGCAATGTAGGTTGACGATTGATCTAGCAGGCCTGGTAGCTGCCCAATGTTAGTGCGATCGGTGGTGCTGAGGCGCAAAGATAAGGTAAAGCTGGGGCCAAGAGTGACTGTAAGACATCGGGTGGGACGCTTTTGAAGACGGCATGGTGCAGCTTTGTCAATGGATTTGAAACCTACGTATACCTGATCATAGACAGTACCTCACTGTGTTCACCGTCTGCGACAATCTCGGTTGCGGCTTCAGTTCCGTTTGTGCAGACAACTTTCGGCTCCATTGTATGAACTGAGAATCACATCAAGCTAATCACTGCAAGATTGACCAGCTCATTGAAGTGTTATCGTCGTATTGTCTGTCCTTAGTGAGAGAATGTCCGAGACAAAGTGGCTGTGAAAGTAGAACATGGTGAAGAGTGGAAGTTACTTCCAGTGGGAAGCCGCGACCAAGTTTGACTGCCCACGTAACACCAAATAGAGAATGTGGAAGATCATCAAGAGGCAACACGCCTCTGGACCCAAGCTGATGAAGAGCCCCAGACAGAGTCGAGAAAGAATCTTTTATGGCCGATTGAAACGTGTCTTCGCCCAAGCGGTGTAGAAATTTGCCGCACTGAAGTATTCGCTCCATATGAGTCCTGTCCATAATCCCTCAACGCCTTACGTCTTGACTCAGGTATATCCGGTAGCCTATCTCTCTTGCGCCATGAAATGTTCGCTGAAAATCGCATCTGACAAGAAATCTCCCTTCCAGACCCAACACCACCAGATCCACTACTTGCTGCTGTCAACATCTGAGAGACGAGTGTTACTATGCTGTGGACATTTCGTAACTCTAGTCGCTTTCCGGCATCCGCATATAAGCGTCGATCGCTGTAGAGAAGGCCGCAAAACCACCGCAACCGAAGAGGGCGGCTTGAGGTCCAGCCTTGTACGCCAAACCTGCTCCCGTGATACAGCCTGCCATCGCGCTGTTCTGGAGGTCTGATTTCGCCCTGAAACCCTCGATTGTGCATTCAACGCCACTGTATATTCCACCTATCATAGCAAAGTTCTTTGCCGATGACCAAGATCTTGAACCCATATCTTTTAGACCGCGTTTCAATTGTTCTCGTACGGGAAGAGATGTGATTTGTTGCCCTTGCGCAGAAAGCGGTGTATCGTAGGCCATCTGTAAGCAAGGTGGTCAGTATCAGGATCTGTGGGATGTAGAAGACATGGTAACACGGTCGTACGCTTGACATGAAAAGTCCAAATGCGCCTCCAAGAAGGCCACCCATGGCGCCGGCCATGATGGACTTGGTGAGGCAACTCTCACTTCCATGCTTCATCCATTTGACCATTTGCTGTTCCTGTTCGCTCATTCCAGCGGTTGCGCCGCCGCCCATACCGCCATAGCCAGGGTATGCCATCACGAACACCCCGAGTGAAGCAGCGGTCCCAAACAAATGATTACGAAACCGAGATGTTCAGCTAGAGGAGTCTGAGTTCGGGATGGGGAAGTGATACGATGTGAGAATGTAGAGACGACGAAGTGTGGGATCAGTACCCTGCGAGAAGATAACTCGAGGTGATTATCGGAGATTCGGGGCAACATTTTTCTGCGGAGTGGATGGAGGACCCCGATTGGCGGAGGCTGGATCGCCGTCTACACCCCCTCAGCCTCGTCGCTATCAGGCTGCAACAAGAAGTCTCCTGTCGAATATCGTACCGGGTTCTTAGCAAACCGGCACCCTCTGATTTCAAGAAGTCGTCAGGCTCAGCTGGATGTAGTCACGCGATAAGTATCAGGAAGTCCTTCGCATATACGTCATCAAGCTGGCACATGCATGCACAATATCCGAACCATGTTTGCAATACCCTCATGGTGCAGCAGCAACTTGCAATAGCAGTCACACACATCACACCATGATACGGATCTCGCGCCGTCGCCCATCCTGATTGTGAAAGGCGGGGATGTTTGAGGCTTGCCTGAGCTTCTGTCTCACAACTGATATGCTATTTCACGCCATGAAAGTTTGCGTGAATGGCCCTGGCTGTTACATGGACTTGGGTTTCACACGTTGTGACGATATTCTTGTCACTTCTATACTCACTTCCCTTGCACACCCTCGATATTCACTCCCCTTGGCAACTCTTACAAGTATATAATCCTCCTTTTCCCCGACCTGTTTCTTTACTATTCTCGAACCCTTCTCGACCACGGTATCAATCACCCATGTGGTTCGACCCATCCTATCCCTCTGCAGTCCTTTCATGCTACTGCTTGCCAGCTACCGCACGAAGGTTTGCCATGACGAGTCCCTTTTCTGCTATTTAGACAGCGACTTTTTCCGGGCAGGGTGACGACTTTGTGAAGCACACATTTGCATTTATTCTACAGCTTAACCAGTCTTGCCTGTATATATATCATACTGTCAGCCGATCTGAAATTCACAGCCTAGATTGGCCCACGGTAGAACGATGGTACGAGACGCTTCTTCAGCACGATTGACCGCTCTGACCAATCTCAATCCGTGCCAGAAGCCGTACAGCAGGCCAAACCCCAACATGAACCTGCGATATCCGGATCGGCACGAGACGGAGATAAATTTCCTGACCCTCATCTATAATGGGGTCTGAAGATTGTCACTCAATATGGACGACCTGGAAAGACGCAGTTCACCATGAAGATGCTGAAAGAGCTGAAAGACAAGAGACCCGTGAGCCAACGCCTGCTTGACGGAGTGCTCAATGAAGGGGAAGACCTCGAGTGTGAACAGTATATCTATCTCGACGCGACAGGAACTATTACATTCAATTACTGCTATCTCTGCGATCATCTGGAGCGGGATGAACGCGACATGGAAGATAAAGTGAATCAGATATGCAAGGATGCCGGCTGGGAGCGTGTTCACAGATCACAGCTGGGACTTGGAAGTGTTTTCGGTGTCGACTTGGGACCGGAGGGGATGTGGGCTGGTGATCCTGACGGATTGCCTGATGATCAGCCTCTCCGATCAGTTCGTTGACTAAGGTATTCGGTGCGAGACGCTGCCGGCGCGCTACAGAACGCTGCAAGGCAGCAGGAATAGTCCCACACCAAAAATACCGAGACCGAACCAGTTCTTCCGGAAAAAAGAAAATCTACTGCACCAAGCAAGCGTGGCGCGAAGAGATCCAAAGTGATCAATCCGGCATCGGACGACGATATGTCCACCAAGCGAACTGGCAGGGGTGCCAAGAACCGCACAAAGAAGATCAATGAGGGCATACAGCAATGAAGATTGCGAGACTCGACACTTCGCGAGAACTCGGGACCTTGCTTGATCAAGACCAAATTGTGCTGAAAGTCGCAGGCTTGGAAGTCCCCGAGGACGATGCAACAGCGGCAGAGCGGCGGAGATTCAACGCGGCACTTATCCAGGCTGTTAAAAATCCCGAGGAAGAACATACAGACGAGATTTGGTGGCGAGACATACCCAGCAAGATCAACACCTATACTGGTGTGGATCAAAGTTGCAGTGTCGAAGAAAAAGAAGCAGTGAACATACAGGAGTTGATCAACGGCACGAGACGGTCAGACCTTGGTGCGAGCCCGTGGGCATCCCTCGAGGGGATATACCGCTGGAAGCCTTCCAGGACATCCAGTTTCCCGATGTCATGTGCAAGACAAGATTGGCCGAGGCCATAGACCTCGATCCCATCGATGGCGATGTCCGTTTGGCCGGTGTTCACGTGCGTGGCCAGCACACTGCAGAAGTTCGTGCCGTGTTGAACCCGCGAAAGCGCGCCTGCCTGCGCCCGCCACCTCCACCGCCTCCACCACCATGGAGCACCAGCCTCTGGGAAACGCACATGTCCGGCTTCACAACGAGGCCGTCTACCGTGGCCGAGTACGCACGGGCTGCTTGACCTGCCGATGAAGACACCGAGGAAGAGGAGGCGTCTCATGAGGGCCCTGGAGCGCTTGCTCTCGGCACCTCGCAAGTTTTCATAAGGTTGAAGCAGCATGAGCAAGATCTCAGCCAAATTTCTAGAAGCTTCAGAGCTTCGAGGGACTAACAGAAGGCAATGTACTCCGCAAGGAAGTGGAGGCAAAGAAGCCCAGACCCTCGACGAGATCATTAGGCAAACTCGGGATGCGAAACCCAAGTCCAACCGAAAAAAGGACACTGTTCTCTATCCAACAGTTCCAGCAGATGATCCGAGGCGTCACAAGGTCTAAGCGAGGGCGAAATCAAAGGTATCATGTGGGAATATCCATTGGCCAAAAGCACGAGACACCAATTGGCCCCTAGTTATTTCAATAACAGAGGCTATTTATACACGACTGGTATCGGCGGCAAGATCATCAAGGACTGGGTTTCGCAGGCCGAAAATGTGCCCAAGGGTGCAGCTTGGCTGTCCAACCTATTCCCAATCGCGACGATGATCAATTGTCTTTCTCGTTATGACGATACATTTGCACGTCTTTCATCCAACGGTCTGCTTAATCCAGAAGGCCGACTGCGCAAAGCCCCTCTGAGCTCGCAAAGTAGAAGAGGGTCATGCTCCCGGCTCGGGCAAGTTCCTGCGGAAGGCTGATATGCCAGGAGGATCCATGCCACTGAGCGATGAGCGACCTTGGGTTGAGAGAGTCTGTCACGGCTGTTTTGGAACACAACATCAAGTCCCGCGATAGGAAGACAAGCGGGAGAATCGATGTGGTGCGAGACGCGCTCAATCAGGCCACACTCGACCATGCCAAAGATGAAGGTGCAGCTGGACAAAAAGATGCAAATCGTGCTCGATGCGGTCAACGAGGCCAACAAGGAGAAGGATAACAAAACCGGTGCTGTATCTGATCGTATCCTGGTCATGCAAAGCAGACCGGTATACGGCTGAAATGGTGGGCACCGGCGACATAACTCGGAATATCGACAGATCTGACACGGTATGAGTCACAGCAGCAAATCAGTGGAAGTATCCCGATGGAACGAACGTCTCCCTCACGGTCAAGGGCGAGTGCTATAGCGTTGTGTGTGAAGAGCTCCTGATCGGTAACAACCAACATCCAACTACATCTCACGCTGCCCCATCCCATCACTTGCCGGGACGAAATCGTCAACGGCGCGAGATGCCGGTCGGCTGTTTCAAGAAACTGATTTCGACTGGGATGGAGTCAACAGTCACTCACACTCGATGGGATCCGTCGATGGTGTTGCTATGACCGAAGACGAACTACAGGAGAAATACATGGCCAGCAATTCGAAGCTAAAGAAGCCGATCAGCTTGATGCAGGATTTTGATGCAGGTATCCTCAGCAACCCAGATACTCGCACGGCCGCTATGATCGACTTTGCTCGGAGACACCAAGCTGGTCGGGATGAGTATAAAACAATGAGGGAAAACGCTGTGCAGCTTTCCAGAGACTATGCAGCAGGTTTCATCACCCATCCCACTACGCAGCAACGTGGTCTTATCGACTACGGCAAGGCCCGAGACCAGTTCAGAGTCGAATACAACAAGTCTGAACGTGGAAAGGCCGCCGTTCAGACATATAGGTCTACGGAACGTGGTAAAGAAGTGCTTGCCGCCTACCGTGCATCTGACTCTCGTAAAGAGTCCGCAAAGAAAAAGCGAGTCAAATAGGACGCGAAATTCAAACTTGCCACGAAGCTGTTCAACGAACAAAAGAATGGGGCATTACCAAATCCTACTCCGGAACAAGCCAAACTTATCGAGCGCAATGTGGAGAGACAAAATTCGCTGAAGACATGGGCAGAAACTTCTAAGGGTCAGCTCCCAAAAAAAGCAGTACTACGTGACACAGAATGCGAAGAGGGCCCAAAAGAGGGCGGGCGAAAGGAAGCAGAAAGAGGCTGAAGCCGACGCAAAGCGTGGGATCAAACAGTTGACATTGTCGTTCGCTCCTGGTCCGGATGGTGATTGACATGGAGCTTCTTATGATCAAAGACAAACCAGGTGGCACGGAATCGCTGCAGATATCAGTGGGCATGGGTTTCGGCAATGCATAATGAGCTGGTGTGCTGTACTCTGAACACTTATCATGTCATGTCTTCGGGAAGCAGCGTGAGAGAAGGTTTGCGGAAGCCTAAAGGCGACTTTTAATATGCCTAGAATATGTGGTAGTATGTTTATAGGTCAAGGATTGACCCTACTGTTCAGAAACAGCAGCAGCAACTCTTTTTGGGCTGTCTGGAGATCTTATTGCGCATTCGACCCTCTTCATGTGGCGTATCTGTTCTTCCACAGCGGCCTGGGACGTTTCTTTCCTTTCGACATCTATCTTGCCAGCATATAAGCAACTCGACCACGCGCAAGGCGTTATTGTGGTGGTGGTACTAGGCGCGTGTTCTCGCCTGCTTCCTTGCTACATGCGTGATGTCCGGTGGCGCGAGACAGACCTATGCGGCTTCTTCGACGTTTCGATAAACCCCAAATCTCGAGCAACCTTCACCCCGGCTTCGCGATCACCAGCGTCCACAGACACTAGCGTCCACATCATCAACCCCCCTATCACCCGTCAAACAGGGTCGCAACGGCCGAATGCCTTGGAAGCGGCTGCTCCTGTACGAACACCACCATAAAGCAGTCGTCTAGGATCTGTTTGCACATGCGTTCCCACTTCCCATCATTATATCGATCCTATTGCTGGGTGTATCCAGCCTGCACACCGTATTTTCAGACCACTGCTCCACCGCACATCCAGCGGGGCAACATGGTTCTAGCTTTTGTGGCCACATCCAACTTTTCCCATTCAAAAGCGATATACGGTTCATAATGCTATCTTCGGAATGGCAGGTCGTCATCACGTTCTGCTCCCTTGTCGATAGCCAACAATCTGCATGTAATCACCGACCGACACTCATCAGTACAGTTGCTACCTCTTTGATGACCTGCTCAGAAGTCATCTTCTGGAATTACTCATATTGCCAAAGCTCTTCGTTGAACTCTGGGTGTGCCCATAGGCCTGGTCATGGTACGGTTCATTGCTCCTGGCTTCGTGCCTTCTTGTATGTCCTTCCCTAATATCTTTTAATAGGATCATAAGCGCACAAACAACCGGTATGTGGGCCAACGCCATAAAGTACAGCCTCCCGGACAGGATCCGACAGAATCCGACAGGTACTGAAAGGACAAGCCAGGTGCTGATCTTCGCCTGCCGCGCCACACAACCTGATACTTGAACAGACTGGGCGGCATCATCCACGCATCCTGCATGCAGAACTCTGGTGATATACCGCAATCATTGAAAACTTATCTGCTTCGAAACCAAGGAAATTCATTCTCATCACCGAAGCGTCCATGCTCAACATTGACACTGAGTCAAACATACAACGCAGGTAGCTTGTGGCATTCTGTCATCTTTGATGTCCATGTGAAGTGAGAGCTTTCAGTGAGTGTCATGTCTCGAAGATTTTGCGAATAGGGATTCGCCAGCAATACTGATCACAAGCTACTTCTCAGCGGTCAATCCGGGCAGGTGGCTGCAGACAAGCTCCATATTTGGACACGATATGGGTTCGTACTTATAACGGTGGACTTTGCATGCTTAAGCCTGGAGGAATTTCAAGGCTATTAGGCGCAAGTCTGCGGATCTATTAGTTCATAGGTTCGATATGAGTCTGCCTCTCTTTGTTCCTGACGGTATATCCAGGAGCAGTTCCTATAATTCGCTAACCTATCGCTCATCTATCTTCGCCGAGTCCGACTTCCGGGTAGTGCTCGGCACAAGACCAGATGCTGTCACCTCGTTCGTAGGCTGATAAGCTGTAGGCAGAATTGACAACTTTGGGAAAGAATAGGTTTCGTCCTCGACGTGGGAAATGAGCGATGCGAGTATGTCAATGCTCATTTTAGCTCGATGAACGAAGAGTCGAAGTGGAACTGAACGAGCACATGTTATTTTCCGAGTGGAAGGTGAGGTGAGAAAAGCCCCTTTCACTTTACTTCTCAGCGCGGGATTTTCGTTGGCGCGAGACGCCAGTCTGCTGTGATCAGGATACATGTATGTGTATACATCGAGAAACAAGTGGCCTTACACTAATGTCAACGGACTCCGAAGATTCGAAAGTGTTATCTAGTCCTATGACCAAGCGCATCAGAATCGAGCATATCACCAGTAGATTTGATTACACGATCACCGTATAGGTGACGACCACGAAATGGGCCTAGAGCTGCGTCTCCTTGTCTCAAAAGTGTAACTTGCTCCTAAGATCAAGTGCATCGAAGTCGAGCATATCCTTGGGGAACTGCACAATCAATAGCGCAAATGACAATCAAGCGACCGGCTCGGACTCGTATCTCTTCATTTCAGAAATGTAAGTTGCTTGTATGACCAAGCGCCCCAAAGTCGAGCATATCCTTGGGAGACTGCACGACTAAAAGCCCAGGTGACGATCAAGCGACGGATCCGGTTTGCAACTCCTCGAACAGAAATGTAGATAGGTCCGATACCCAAGCGCATTAGTGTTGAGCGTAGCGTTGTATCTGCTCTACGCTCAGAAACAGACCCCCTGTTTCGCGGCAACAACAAAACACGGTGTCTGCAAGCTGGCATTCATCCGCTTAGTACCACGGGCACGGGGTGCATAACCTGGAATAGCAAGGTTTCGAGGCGGTGGGTGTCCCAATAGCATCTCAGTAGAAGTATCCTGATAGAACAGACGTCTTCCACGGGTAAAGTCGAAGGATATAACGTTGTGTGCGAAGGACTCCTGACAGGTACCGCCTGCAAAATTCAGTTGCATCTTCACGAGCCCTATTCCTTCATAGCCCCTCAAAACTGTCAACGGCGCGAGACGCCGGTCTGTTGTACTTCCACCATAGGAGAAGCACCATCTCAAGTACGTGTCTAAGGTGAACATCCCCAGCACAAACATGAGATCAGAGGCCGACTGGATGTGAATAGAGCACCCTCTCTTGATATAACACATGCTCACACTGAAACAGTCATGGTTCCTTCGAACATCAACATAGAAGGGGGTATCGCATTTGGTACTGGTACAAGGATATCACGTCAATCATCGTCCCCGTCCTCGACCTCCGCCTGCACCTGCACCTCCGCCGAACATATTGCCCATCTGGCTCATCATGTTCCCACCTCCCATCGATTGCAGCATCTCCATCATCTTGCCCATATCTCCTCCACCAGGCATTCCTCTGCCCATTCCACCCATCGATTGCATTCGCTTCTGCATGGCAGCCATCTGCTGTTGTTTGTTTCCTCCCTGCATCATAGACTGTGCCCTCTGCATGTTCTTGCGTTGAGCTCCCATGTTCTTGGCCAGTCCCGACATCACTCTATGCTGTGTAAGGACTTCCTCGACATCGCGCACGCTCGTGCCGGAGCCACAGGCAATCCGCGTCAGCCTGGTGGGTTGGGAGACTAAAACTTTGCCGTCAGAGTCCAGCTCTTTAGCGGTCATACTGTCGAAAATGTAGATCATTCGCTTCAACTTCTCATTACCATCTTCGTCCGACATTCCTTGCATCATATTGCCCAATCCGGGAATCATGGCGCCCAATTTCGATACAGGGCCAAGTTTCATGATGTTCTGAATCTGCTCTTTCATGTCTCGTAGCGTAAAGATGCCCTCCGCCAAATGTTTCTGCGTTTCCTTCATTCCTGCCGACTCTCTCGTGATCGTTTGGATTTGCTCGATCAGGCCGGTCATGTCACCGTATCCGAGCAATTTCGAAATGAATGGCTTCGGGGCGAATCGTTCCAGGTCCATCATATGCTCTCCGGTACCCAGGAAGATAATGGGGGTATGTGTCGCTGCGACGGCTGATATAGCACCACCTCCGGCCGCTCCACCGTCAGTTTTTGTAATGATGATGGCTCCAAAATCTGCTGTCTGTTTGAAAGCTGCCGACTGTGCTTCCGCCGCTTGACCGATCGTACCGTCCAGCACCATGATTGTCTGATCCGGCTTGATAGCATTTTGAACCTGAACCATTTCTGCGAAGAGATCTGCTTCCTGCCTGTGGCGACCTGACGTATCAACAATGATAATCTCGAACTTTTCCTTCTTGAAACGAGCAACACCTTCCGCCGCAACCACCGCCGGATCCGTTTGCGTCAGAGAGCCGTAGTAAGGTATTTTCGCCTTCGTGGCATTCTGTTTCAACTGATCGTACGCGCCCGCACGAAATGTATCGGCACAGACCAGACATGCTTTGAATCCTCGTTGTGCGTAATGTCTTGCCAATTTTGTACATGTTGTCGTTTTTCCGGCACCTTGAAGACCGACAAACATGATAACATTGGATCTTCCCTTCTTAGGCTTGTAGGGTTCGGCATGAGGATCTACCAGTTGCACAAGGTGATCAAAGACGGCCTGTTGAATGAGTCGCTTTTTTGTGTTCGAGCTCGTATGAGGTGGTAGATCTTTGAAGTTGACGGCGCTTTGTATGGATTTCCGCATATTCTTGACTAGCCGAACATTGACGTCTGCTGATAGTAAGGCCGAGCATATTTCCTTGACCATAGATTCGAAGGCTTTCTCATCGAGGTTGGGCTCGCGGTTGAGGTTTGAAACCGCGGCGTTGATACGCCGACCTAGATCGGAGAGAACCATCTTGCAGGGTTATTTCTTGTCGTCTCGCAAGAGGTCTCGGACGTATTTGGTGGTGCGCAATGGAGTTGAATATAAGGACAATGTGGGTGATGATTAAAGTGGCATTATCTTGCGGAGGAGTCGCAGTTTCCAGGCGGGTAATCGCAAGTGTCATGCAATCCGCAGTAGGCTCCTCCGAAGTTTTACCGCTCTATGGAGAAGAATTTCGAGAAACATTTTTTAGGGCAACTCGAAGTCCGCAGAAAAACACATTGCAATTTCCGATTTCAATCTTGCTAAAATGGCTAAAATGGCCAAGACGGCGCCAGTGTCGCAGAAAAAGCGAAGACTTGAGGATGGAATGCGTGGAAAGATTGAGCGACCGAGGAAGCGAACCCGCAAGCAGGCAGACTACCACAGTTCATCAGACGACACGAATGAGGAAGACGATGAAGGGTTTGCAGGCGTCGATCTCAATGATAGCGATGATGAGGTGAAACCAGAACCAAAACAGAAGGAACGATCGAAAGCTGCGAAGCCGGAGAAAGTTCGAGCAGATATCGAAGCAGGCAAAGATGAAGACCACGATCAAGAATCCGAGGAAGGAGACGACGCTTTCTCTGACGAGGACAACGAAGCGCAAGACACACCGGGTGTCAGTAAACGGAGATCCACAAGCAAGCGAAACGATCCGGAAGCCTTCTCTACCTCGATATCGAAGATCTTGTCTACGAAACTATCACAATCAGCACGAAAAGACCCAGTGTTATCGAGGAGTAAACAGGCGGTTGAAGCGAGTGCGACCCTCGCGGATGAGAAGCTGGAAAAGAAAGCAAAAGCCAAGCTCAGAGCAGACCGTCGCGAAGATCTGGAAAGAGGCAGAATAAAAGATGTGCTGGGATTGAATTCCGGGAATGCAGGCGAGATAGCCGAAGAAGAGAAGAAACTACGCAAGATTGCCCAGCGCGGTGTGGTCAAGCTGTTCAACGCTGTCCGAGTCTCGCAGGTCAAAGCCGAGCAAGCTGCAAAGGAGGAGCGCAAAAAGGGAACGATAGGCATGTCCCACAGGGAAGAGAAGGTCAATGAAATGAGTAAACAGGGCTTCCTGGATCTGATAGGAGGCAAGCAGAAGGACAAGAGTGCCGTAGCACAGGCTGTGTCGACATGAGACCGAGTCTCCGATACCCGAGAACAAACATCTGGCCGGCGGAGCATGGAGCATAGTATTATGGTACAGGTCTAACAAGAGACACGACACCGCTCCAAGTCTTCTTAACTGCGTTTCTCGAAATCCGAGGCTTGCAGGTTGCGAGTCATTTGTGGCAATTTGACCACAAGACCATCCAGCTCCGGTGACATTTGTACCTGGCACCCTAATCTTGATGTCTCGGTCAAACCAAATGCAAGATCTAACATATCGTTCTCGTCATCGCTGGCTTCGGGAATATTGTCGTACATTTCATCGGACTCGACAATGACATGGCAGGTAGAACAGGCACAAGAGCCGCCGCATGCGCCTAAGAACAAGATCGTCAGTCTGCGGTCCCGTATCGAATCACAACCGAGTCCCCTGCTTCTGTATGCTTCCGGCTTAGACTTATAGCTTCAAGCTTCACTCACCTTCCATTTCCAGCTCATTCGCTTGCGCTATATCCAGTAGGTTATCTCCCTTTGCTACTTCAAAAGTGTGTTTTTCGCCGTCTTTATCAATGAATGTGACATGCAACCTGTACAATGTCAGCTTCCGTAGCTTTTGCCGCAGATGCGCATGATCCTACTCTTCTCCAGGCTTGGGCGGATCAAGGTGGCCGTGTCTGTTCGATGGACTGGTAGAGAAACGTCTTCGTCCGAACTCTAGTGTCCGTATATGTCGTCGGATCTGGTCTTTCTTCTGCGCCATCTCTGCCTGGTGCTGCCGGCACAATGTCAACGCTGATGCATGGAGGCTCCCGTTGCAGACCCGCCCAGGAAGAGCCCGCGACGACGTGCGGAACTCGGAGAGGAAAGATTTGGAAATGCTGCTGCCAGCCAGCGTTCGCGCGCCACCCCAGACAGACATTTCGTCGTATGACAAGTTGTCGAAGAAAAGCCCTGTTGAGAGCACCGGACTTCAAACAATTAAATTGCCTGCGGAAAGAACTTCGAGAGGAATCGACCCCGGAACTTGTGACGCGGTTCTTGGCACTTTCGCTGATTGAACTCGGCCTCGTCGGCTTTCGCATTAAAGCTTATGACTTTCTTTGGCTATCTGGAGAAAATCTACCGAAGAACCTTTGATGCACAGACGTACAATGGGCGCTCCTGCGGAATGTCATGGAAACCACCTTCTCACCAGAGGCCGCCGAAATCGAGGATTGGCTCCAGGACTACCTGGTATCTCATCCATCTGCACGAGGCTGCGTATTTCAGGGGCTGAATCGTGAATTATCACAGACACTGCCACAGCACAGCGTTCACCAAGAAAAGTTGAACATTTCGATACTCTATCACAGGACTAGGATAATTCATGTCTTGTTCATTCTAGAAAACCCCCCTAACCACGCTTAAAGGATTGAATGAAGTGAAGGATAAACATCGGCCACATCCCACAGGTGCTGATTAGCAGTTTCCTTACAACAGCGGACGTTCAATGTTCTTCAGCAGCTCATCTTGGCATCCTCTGAGGTATCTATTTCCGCTTCCTGGAGTATGATGGACTGTCGTAGTTGACAAAGGGACTGGTTCTCAAGGGAGTGTCTCCCCGAATCCTGCGCTTAAACATTCTCGAAGTTGATGCGGTGTTGACACACGTGTTGGTGGTTTGACAAGTCCCGGCTTCACCCTGGGTGTCGCAACACGTGTTTGTGAAGCAGGCCATGTTTGGGTCATCGCAGTCAGCAGATGTGTTGCACGGGGTGCCACACGTGGCTGTAAGGTCGCCACATTGCGCATAGCCATCGGTAGTGGAGGCGCAAAGACACGGCCTTCCGCTTTGCCCGCCTGCGTTGCCAGCGCCACATTGATTTTGCGTAAGTGTTCCCGAGCTACAGTCACCGGGGTTGTCACAGGAGGTGGTAGGAGTCGATGACGTTGTGGTGGTGGTAGTTGTAGTAGTGGTGGTAGAGCTGGTTAGAGATGCCGTCGTGCTGGTCGACGGCGAAGTCGTATCTGCACTGGTGCTCGTCGAGAGGGTGCTACCGGAGCTTGTAGTAGTTGTGCTCGTTGTTGAGACGGTACTATCGGAGCTTGCAGTCGTTGTCGAAACAGTGCCACTAGAGCTTGTAGTTGTAGTTGTTGTGGGGAGAGTGCTATTAGAACTTGTAGTGGTAGTCGTCGATGGTGAACTTGTAGCAGCACTAGTAGTCAACACGGTGCCATTGGAGCTTGTAGTGGTTATGGTTGTCAATGAAGTCGTAGCTGCACTCGTTGTCGACGCTGTGCTATTGGAGCTTGTAGTGGTGATCGTCGTCTGTGAAGTCGTGCCGCCACTCGTTGTCGACACGGTGCCATTGGAGCTTGTGGTAGAGCCTGCACTGGTGCTGGGACTAGTGGTGACGATACTAGATGACGTCGTAGTGATAGTAGTGCTAGTGGTGTTGTTGACGATACTGGAAGTACTAAGGGTACTAGTAGGATCGCCGTTACTGGTAGTGCTCATGGTGCTGCTAGTGCTGTCGATACTAGTAGTGCTGCTGACGTATGTGGAACTGCTGGTATCCGCGGTGCTAATAGATGCTTGAGAAGATGTCGACACAGTTGAAGAGATACTAGTTGTTGAGGTGGACATCGAGGTAGTAGTACTTGTGATAGAGCTGGCGGATGTTGTTGAGATCCTTGAGACGGTCGATACGCTCGATGTAGTAGAAGTACTTGAGGTGCTTGGTACGGTTGTGGTTAGGCTGGTAGACGTGGTTGTAGTTGACTTAGTAGTCGTCGTCGTTATGGTTGATTTATTGGTAGTGCTGGTTGAGGTTGGTTTGGTTGTTGTCTTTGTGGTCGAGGTATGTTTAGTGCTGGTCGTGCTTGAGTTTGGTTTCGTAGTTGTCTTTGTGCTCGAAGTATGCTTAGTGCTTGTTGTATGTTTAGTGGTGGTGGTGGTTGAGGTATGTTTAGTGCTGGTCGAGGTATGTTTGGTGGAGGTTATCTTCGTGGATGGCTTAGTAGTTGTCTTTGTGGACGAAGTATGTTTGGTGCTAGTGCTGGTTGAGATATGCTTGGTGGAGGTTGTCTTCGTGGATGGCTTAGTAGTTGTCTTTGTGGACGAAGTATGTT